>CM031240.1:611987129-612587129 GCA_018340775.1 Taxus wallichiana var. yunnanensis
TCAAATGAGATTAATCATCATTTAGGGCAATAGATGGTTGCCCCTTCACAAATCAAGACATCGAAAAATAGCGTCCTCTGATACCAAATGAAAAATTTGGTCACAGTTTTATCATGAATAAGCACTTAATAAACTAAAAGACTACAATTTAATTCATACAGAACAATTATACATGTCTGCAATACATCTATACAGACGTTTGATTTCCTATAAAATAGCAAACAACCACAACAAAAAAATCCATATGTTTCATCAACCTCCTATTCTATAGAGGTGAGGGGTTTCAACCGCCACTAACCTCTCTCACCTCTCTCACGTAACTCTTGTACTTGTATCTCCTAGTTTGTAACCATTTTTAGCTAGTTAAAACATCGTGGGGAAATCAATCAACCCTGAATTAAAATAGCATTTTTGAACTGTACAGTTTATCTTCCCAAATATGGTGAACAATGGAATGTGCAACATGTTTTCAATCTGTCGGATGGCAGGAGGACGTGAACTTCACAGCCAAAAGAGACAAAGGGTACCAGGCTAGAGGGCCACCATTCACGTGGGCAAAGATGCTGTCAAGGAACAAACCAAAATAGGTACCTTTTTTAACCTCAATCCTGTCCGTAATGAGAATGGGTTCTCTCTGGACATCTCGGATCTGGTTGCAGAACGGGTAGTGCTTCAATGAATAATACTATTGTGGCTAAGATTCGGGTAGTCGCTTGAGTATTGACGAGTTTCGTAAATGGGCTTGCCGGAAATGGATGCCTAAAGGTTTAATGGAGATAGTAGCTTATGCTAATGCTTTTTTGTGATCTCTCTATCCCTGGAAGAGGATTTTTGACAACCCTGACTGGGGGAATGGTTTATGGGTAGAGCGATGGTTTTGGTTCAAAAATGGCAGCCAGGCTTTAATCCGCTTGAGACTACTATCAAAGAATACCCCCTCTGGGTTAGACTTCCAGGGCTACCTCTTGAATATTGGGATTTGGACATCTTACAAGGGATAGCCAAAGCCATTGGTGCTTTAGTTATCATCAACCTTGTTACTTGTGCCAGATCTCGACTGCTTTTCACACGTTTCTGTGTCAATGTAGCTCCAGAGACATCCCTTCCAGGTGTATTGAGCTTAAAGTTAAATGGGGAGTCCATTCTTAGAAAATTGACAAGTTTGCACCCTTTATGTGCTTCTCGTGTTTCAAAGCAAGACGTAATGTTAAATCGTGCCCTAAGGCCAAAGAAGAGGTTGTTGTGAAAGCCCAGCTTAAAAAGAACAAAGGAAATACTAAGGAAGACTTGAAAGGAAAAGGAATCATGAATCCTAATGCTAGTGGACCTTCAAAGATTAGCTCTACATGGATGCAAGTTAATAAACCTTCAAAGATTAAAGAGCTCAGACTTGAAGTGTTAGCACCGGTCTTAGAGGAAGTTGTTGCAGATGAAGGACAAGAAAAGGTCAACGAGGAGGTAGTTGAGCTAGTTTTTAAAATAGAGGAGTCTGTGGTAGAAGCCATTGTACAGGAGGACAATATTATTGGATCTATTGTGCAAGACACAATGGAAGCCAATTTCTTTTCCCAATGACCCGAGGAAGACTTACTGGTTACCAGCAACATGTTTAACGTGTTAGACATCAACCTGGAGGACATACCCACAATTGAAGAGGATCTTAAGAGAACGTTGGAAACAAACAAGTGCCCTGAAACAATTAACTCTATGAAGGAGGAATCACAAGTTGAAGTGCCTCAGGTCTTGTCATCTGTTAGTACAGAGGATCAAGGAATTGAAGAAACCCAAAGCCCGATGGTGCAGACCAAGAAAAGTCATAAATTAACTCCAAAAATAAAGAAACTCCCACAACGAGAGGGAATGTGAAAGTTGATGTTGGTGAAAATAAAACCTCTCTTGGCATACCATCAAAGAAAGAAAAGAGGGAACGAGCTTCTCGAAAGGAAGTGATGGAAGGGAAGTAAAGATCCTTGGTGGGAGGTAAAAAATCCAATTTGTTTAAATGATAATTCTCTCATGGAATATAAGGGGTCTAAACAACCCGAGTAAACATAGAATTCTATAGGATATCAGGAAGGATAGGAAGCTAGACATTATTATTTTGCAAGAAACTAAAATGAATAAAGAAAGAATGATGGATTTCCAAAAGTCTTTTTGGAAGGAAGCTAGGTTTCACTATCATCCATCTATGGGAGCTTCAGGTGGGCTTATATGTCTCTGGGATCAGGAAATGGTGAGTGGGGTTCCCTTTTTCAACAGTCAACATCACTTAGTTGTTTGTTTTACTTATTTAAATTCTGGAAATATGTTCATTTTATCCAACATTTATGCTCCTAACTCATGCTATGGTAGAAGGATTCTTTGGGATGAGTTAACTAGTTTCAGAAGGCTGTCAAAAGAGATCCATTGGATTATTGGTGGAGATTTCAATACTCCTCGATCCCTGGAGAAAAGAAAGGGGAATCACTTCTTATTCTGAAAGCATGGAGGATTTAGACAACTTTATTAATTGGAATGAATTGTTTGATCTAGAGCTAAGTGGATCTAAGTACACTTGGACAAACAGGAGTGGAGAGGATCTTATTCAAATAATATTAGATAGATTCCTTGTCAATGTCCAGTGTTATAGTAACAAAACTATTCACTCTCCTCCCTACCTCGTATAGGATCCGATCATAATCTGATCATCCTTAACATTGGGATTTGGAAATCTCAAAAGGCATGCCCTTTAGGTTTGAAAAATGTGGACCACCCATCCCAAGATTGAGGAAAGGATTGAGGAATGGTGGAACCTTGAGACTAGAGGAAATTGTATGTACCAAGTGGTGGCCAAACTCAGAAATGTCAAAAACAATATCAAAAAGTGGAATAAAGAGACCTTTGGCAACATTTTCTTGCAAAAGAGTAAAATATCTGAGGAATTAAAGGAAATGGAGGAAATAATGGAGGAGAGAGCATGGAGTGACGAGGAAAAAGAAAAAGAGAAACCCTCCTCTCGAATTTCCTTCTATCTTTGCAAGGAAGAAATATACTAGAAACAGAAATCCAGGATTAAGTGGTTAAAAGAAGGTGACTGAAACACCAATTTTTTCACATCTCTACCACCATCAAAGCTAACAAAGGTTGGATACAGAAATCACAAGACCTGATGGGATGATGGTTACTGAGGAGAGAGAGATTGCCAAGACCATCATTTATTTTTTCAAACAACTCTTCTCTGAGGAAGGCCAACCTAATATAAATGCCACTAATGACACGTTGGGACTCTTTGAAACTGCCACAAGTGATTATATGAAAAAGGATTTAACTGTTATACCATCTGAAGAAGAGATTAAAGCTATTGTTTCAATGATGGAGGGAGACAAAACCCCTAGACCTCTTTTTTCTTCCAAATGTACTGGGACATTGTCAAAAAGGAAGTGGTGGCAGCGTTTCAAGATTTTTAAATCAGGTTATATGCTCAAACAAGTCAATCACACATTCATAGCCCTGATTCCAAAAAAATTGGGAGCCAAAGACCTTGGTGAATTCAGGCCCATCAGTCTCTGCAACACAGTCTACAAAATAATCTCCAAAATTATGGATTTTCGTATGAGGGAGGTTCTCAGCAATTTCATTTCACCCAATCAAGGGGCCTTTGTGCCAGGAAGACAAATTCTGGACAGCATCATTTCCATACATGAAACCATCCACTCAATTGAAAAGTCCAATAGAGAAGCGATGATTATCAAATTAGATATGCAGAAAGCGTATGATAGGATTTCATGGAATTTTCTATTTAAGCTTCTTCAAAGTTGGGCTTTGATAACAATTTCATTAATCTGATTCAATCTTGCATCACCACCTCTATGTTTTCAGTCATTATAAATGGAAAACCACATGGCTTCTTTAAGGCTGAGCGGGGCTTAGGCAGGGTGATCCATTATCACCCTTTCTCTATATCATTGTGGTGGAAGCCTTGAGTAGGCTATGCTCAAAAGATAATAATGAAGGGAGAATTGAGGGAATCAAAGTTGCTAATGAAGTTGAGAACCAATGTCTCCAACAATTTATGGATGATACAGTTATGTTGGGCCAAGTCTCTGTCCAAGAGGTCTTTTAAAATTATTACTAAGAAATATGAGGAGGTTTCAGGTCAAAAAGTCAACTTCAGGAAGAGCTCAGTGTTACTTCATCAATGTTAGTGAACAACAACATCGACTAGCCACCATTCTGGAATGTAATATTAAAAATCTCTCGGATAACTATTTGGGAATGTCTTTGTGTGGCTACAAAATGGATGACACCAGCTGGAATAAAATCATTGAAAGATTTCACAAAAAAATTAGCTTCTTGGAAAGGCTCATTACTAACACAAGCTAGAAAATCCCAATTGCTTCAAAGCTTTATACAGGGAGTGGCCACTTACACAATGTCTATTTTTACTATGCCCCACAAAATTAGAAAAGTTATTGAAGGTATACAAAAATATTTTTGTGGTTAGGGACTGAAGTCAAAACTAGGATACCCCTGATTGCCTGGGAGAAGGTGACAAAACCCAAAGACAAAGGTGGTCTCAGACTGAAAAATATGCAGATGATGAATCAGGCACTCATTGCCAAAATGGGATGGAGATTACATAAAGAGGAAGGTATATGGGTTGACATCTTGAAAGCGAAATATTTGCATGGAATGTTGGCGGCACTTTGGGTTTTTTTACTGATAAGGTTCTTCCTAAAGGATCTATTTTTGGAACAATCTAAGGCAAGCTAGGGAGTTGATGAACAAAGGGATCAAGTGGAATTTGGGGAATGGTAGGATTATCAAATTCTAGGAGGACCCTTGGATCAGAAATCAGGCACTAAAGGATGAGATGCCCTGGAAAGATCACTTCTTGTTTTACAAAGGGGAGTTTGGTGAAAGAGTGTGTGACTACTGGATGGAAGGAAGGCAATGGAAGCAAATTAACCCCACCTTTCTACAGCAGCCCTCTCCTTCCCTTTGAGACCCTCAATAATGAACTTAAGTTCTACCACATTCCTCCTAGATAGAGTCAAGATGAGCTGATTTGGAGGAGTACAAACTCAGGGAATTATGAAGTAAAATCCGGCTACTTGCTTAAATTTGAACAAATCGAAGTTAATGATTACTAGAGGAGAGTTTGGAACAAAAACTTATTCCAAAAATCAACCTTTTCTTTTGGGAAGTTGTTCAAAAGAAAATCCTTACTGTGGACAAGCTAAGGAAAAGAGGCATGATAATCATAAACAGGTGTATTCTATGCAAAAACCAAGAAGAAACTGTTAACCATCTGTTTTTAGAATGTTCTTTTGCTTTTCAAGTTTTTTCGACGGTGCTTGACATTTTCAAATTACATATGATCCTCCCTAGGGATGTCTCAAACCTCCCGGATCAATGGATTTCCTTTTCCATCATGATAGTGTCAAGGATTTATCAAAATTTGCCCTCCCGCATATACTATGGTGTATATGGATTGAAAGGAATAATAGGATTTTCAAAAATCAGGGTTCTAATTCCAAGAAGGTGGTGAAGCAAATCACCCAGTACCTTTAAGATAATATTCAAACCATCAAAAGTAAGTCAACCAAACCTCCCTCAGGTTTAGAAATGGATATTTTAAATAATTTACATCTCAATGTTAGGAATGAGAGTAACACCAAAGTAAGGGAGGATAAAAAAAAGGAAGGTTAAATGGAAATGTCCACCATTTGGATGGTACAAACTAAACTTTGACGGTTCGGCTAAGATTAGGGAAGGAAGTGCCGGGGAGGGATAATACGGGACCATAAGGGTGTTTGTCTAATGGTGTATGTTGGCTCGGTGGGGCATCACTCAAACAACCATGTTGATGTTAGGTTGTGGAGCTAGATTGCTTCATAGTTAGCATGCAATGGAAAGTGACTGGTAATACAAGATAACCGTCATCGGTCAAAGGGGAACCGCACGGTCACCCAGAACTATCATCGGTCAGACAGGCCCGACTTCGGTCGAGAGCAAGTGGGAACCGTGACCCATCATCGGTCAAACGGACAGACATCGGTCCACGGCAGAAGTGGGAACCGCCGCGTTAGGTTTAACCGGCGTCGATTGTATGCGATGTGTTTTATTTTTAGTCACGGGCTTTAAATATAGATTTTGTTTAAAGCAAATCTATTGGATGTAATTACATAGCTAAGGAGCCCTAAGTTTATATATTTATATAAGCATGAAAGTTAGGGTTCAGAAGAAGAGTCAAAAGAGGGATCGCTTTAGATCCTCGATTCTCTCCCAGACCGAGAGGATGAAGACGAAGAAGAAGAAGAGAAAAAAAGGAACAGGTTACATGAAGACAGAGACTCCATGGAGAGGAGCTAGACAGAAGGAAATAGCAGGCTACTGTATTTCCTTTGTATATTTATTGTCTCATTGTAATGGCTTGCATAGTATGCAAAGCACATATCGTTTCTTCTTGTAGATCCACATGTTGGTGAGATCTTGTATTATAGATCTATGTAGATCTAGTCTTGCATTGTAGATCCATGAGATCATATTGTATTATTGATCCATGTAGATCTAGATATTGTAGAGGTCTCGTTTGCAGATTCACAATATAGTGAGAGCTTGGTTGCATAGTGGTAGATGCAGGGTAGCTTCGGGTATGTGAGATCTGGTTATGTTTGAGAGGCACGGTTGTAGTGCACTCAGGTAGATCTAGTTAGAGATTTGGAGGAGACACAAGTGGTGGTATGGAGGCATGGTTTAGTGTACTCAAGTAGATCCGGTTGGGATCTGGGAGGAAGAGATACTCTTGTAGAGATACATGTACTCTTGTGCAGAAGAGTGGGTTTGTAATCTCTTGTTATATTATATATATATATATATATGAGATCTCTATCTTTGGTGGACGTAACCCACATTGGGTGAACCACGGTACATGCTTGTTATGTGTGTGTAATTTTATGTGATTTGGATTATTCTAGTTTATGCTCCCACTGTTGTAGATTTTGTGGGGAATTGTTTAGATCCTGTGTGCATGATTTTGTTTGTTATTAAATCATAGCACTATTCCATTGTCCCCAAAATCCCAACAACTGGTATCAGAGCAGCGTTTGTTTTTCCTGATGAGAAGATCACAGGAAGAGATTTAATCTCAAGTGGGAGCTGGAAGAGTAAGGTTGTTGGAGAACACAGATCCGGCATCGGTTATGTGGCAACCGTGGCGTCAGCGGGTGGTGTGTGGTCGGTTAGAAGGTAACCGTGGTCGATTCTTCGAGTAGTCTGGTTTTAAACAGAAAATCACAGATCTGAAGAAATGGAAAGATGCATAGAATGTATCTTGTTTGTTGAGGTGTCCCTAGTTCTTGGAGGCACAAGCATGTTGGTCAGATTGGGGTTATTGAGGTATGGTTTTATCTCGGTATTGCAGTGCTTATTTTATTTTGGTTGCACATGCATATTTGGGACTACAGATCTAGATCTGAGAATGAGAAAAGGAGCAATTATGCATCCTTTGGTGTGCAGTTAGATGCACGGGCTTCGGTAGAGAGCAAAGCGTACCACGTAACAAAGACAGGGGCTTCCATCATGAGAAGCATGTACTTGATTGACCAAGATGCGGTTGAGTATCTTGCCCAGTAAGGTGATGTATTTCATCTTGATGCAATTTATTGCATGGACTTGCTTGTATTAAGTTTTTGTACGAGATTTGGATTCTTCTTGAAATGACTAGCTCGGCTCAATTATCGGCTTCGGTTGAAGTAGGCACCTAGTGTGGTGTGCTATGCCAAATTGTGTGGCATTGGGTTTGTTCCAATAGCATTGACATCGATCGATGGCGAGGTCGGTCCAGAGGAACCGATATCGGCCTAACCATGGTTGGTTAGGGGATGACCGTGGTTGGTCTTTGTGGCAACTTATCTATACGAGGTTTTTGCATCAAGAGAGGCGATTGATTCAATGTCCTGTTTTGGAGGATCGAGTTTCTAGCACAAAGGTGTGTGTACAGAAGAAAGCGTGTTGATCACTTCATGTTTGGATCGAAAAGAGGACGGAGTTGGCTCGGTTAGTCCATTGAGACTTGAGTCGGTATCTCTATATGGTTCATGTCTTATTTCTTTCGTTTGGAGCAACCGATATTATGTTTGGGTGTGCACAAATTCACACCATGGTTTATTGGTGTTGTTTGACTTTTATTTCCCGGTTGTGTGAAATCTTGAGAACAAGGGTTTCTAGTCTAAGGATGAGATCCTCAATGAAAATTCATGGTTAGACACACGGTTGCGAGTAACGAGAGATGTTGAGTACATACAAGATGATGAAAAGAGTTGATTCACCTACTTCACAAGAAGTCCAAACTTCTGTGATGTAGAAGTATTCTCAGAGAAGAAAGGGAATCAATTTTATAGGTCTTTCATCTGGTTTTATTTCTCACCGATGTATTAAGAGGAAGGGGGGGATTTCGTGTTCACCAAGTGGGAGCAAGCCATGGTTGTTGGCATTGTAGGATTGAATACATGATGCACATGCAAAGTGAGAGGAGATTGCTACTATTCAAAGTGGCAAGAGGCACTAGTTGGTTTTGGAGGACAGTCACGGATTTGCAGGTATATTGAGTTTATTGCTTTGTGATGTCACTCCGGTTTATTTTGTGAGGCGCTGGATATCCCTATGGGATTACAGTTGATGGTTAGATTCAGCTTGGTGAAGATGATAGAGCAATTTTTTAGAGTTTTAAGGGTTAAAAGAGAAAATTTGATTGATTCACTGAGACCGGTGTCGGTTAGGATTAACCATGGTCGGTCATCAGTAATTGTGGTCGGTCGTGCGATGACCGGGGTTGATTAGGATTACCCATGGTCGGGTCGGTCAGCGGTAATCGTGGTGAAGGGGCCGTAGAAGCGACCGGGGTCGGCTTAGGAAACCGTGGTCGGTTTGGTCACAAGTTTAACAACAATGTTTATTTACCATTTTTAGATGGTGCCCTTGTTTTTGCTTTCATCTTGGTTGATCTTGTGTAGTATGTTGATGACATGTATGCTGATATTTGCACTTGGTATTAGTGGCATGGTTCAACATGGATGTTTGTTATTGACATTGATGAGCACAAGATTCATATTCGGCTTTGGAGTTAGTTGGTGGCAGACTTGGAGCTTCTGGAGAGCTGGTGATATGGATGGATGTACAATCAAGAAATGGAAAGATGCATAGAATGTATCTTGTTTGTTGAGGTGTCCCTAGTTCTTGGAGGCACAAGCATGTTGGTCAGATTGCAGATCTGGTTATTGAGGTATGGTTTTATCTCGGTATTGTAGTGCTTATATTATTTTGGTTGCACATGCATATTTGGGACTGCAGATCTAGATCTAAGAATGAGAAAAGGAACAGTTATGCATCCTTTGGTGCAGTTAGATGCACGGGCTTCGGTAGAGAGGCAAAGACCACAGAACAAAGACGGGGCTTCCATCAGAGAAGCATGTACTTCAGTTGAAGATGCGGTTGAGTATCTTGGTGCTGGTAAGGTGATGTGTTTCATCTTGATGCAATTTATTGCATGGACTTGTTGTTAAGTTTTTTGTACAAGATTTGGATGCTTCTTGAAATGACTGGCTCACTCAACTATCGGCTTCGGTCGAAGTAGCACCTAGTGTGGTGTGTTATGCCAAATTGTGTGGCATTGGGTTTGTTCCAGCAGCATTGACATCAGTCTGAGAACTGAGGTCGGTCACAGAGGAACCGATACTGGTCAGCTAACCATGGTTGGTTAGGGGATGACCGTGGTTGGTCTTTGTGGTAACTTATCTATACAGGGTTTTTTGCAGCAAGAGAGGGCAGTTGGTTCAATGTCCTGTTTTGGAGGATCAGGTTTCTAAAGACACAGTGTGTACAGGAAGAAACAGTGTTGATCACTTTACTGTTTGGATCAGAAAGAGGACGGAGTTGGCTCAGTTAGTCCATTGAGACTTTGAGTCAGGTATCTCTATATGGTTCATGTCTTATTTCTTTCGTTTGGAGCAACTGATATTATGTTTGGACTGTGTGCACAAATTCACACCATGGTTTATTGGTGTTGTTTGACTTTTATTTCCGGTTGTGTGAAATCTCGAGAACAAGGGTTTTAGTCTAAGGATGAGATCCTCAATGAAAATTCATGGTTAGACACAGTTGCAGGTAACGAGAGATGTTGAGTACATACAGATGAAAAAGAGTTGATTCACCTACTTCACAAGAAGTCCAAACTTCTGTGAAATAGAAGTATTCTCAGAGAAGAAAGGGAATCAATTTTATAGGTCTTTCATCTGGTTTTATTTCTCACTGATGTATTAGCAGGCAGTGCAGGGGATTTCGTGTTCAGTGGGAGCAAGCCATGGTTGTTGGCATTACAGGATTGAATACATGATGCACATGCAAAGTGAGAGGAGATTGCTACTATTCAGAGTGGCAGAGGCACTAGTTGGTTTTGGAGGACAATCACGGATTTGTAGGTATATTGAGTTTATTGCTTTGTGATGTCACTTCTGGTTTATTTTGTGGTGCCTGGATATCCCTATGGGATTACAGTTGATGGTTAGATTCAGCTGGGTGAAGATGATAGAGCAATTTTAGAGTTTTAAGGGTTAAAAGAGAAAATATGATTGTTACAGAGACCGGTGTCGGTTAGGATTAACCATGGTCGGTCATCTGGTAATTGTGGTCGGTCAGCAAAGTGCCAGGGGTTGGTTAGGATTACCCGTGGTCGGTCATCCAGTAAGCGTGGTCGGTCGGTAGTGGCAAGGAAAGGGTCGGTTAGGAAACCGTGGTCGGTTTGGTCACAGTTTAACAACAATGTTTATTTACCATTTTTAGATGGTGCCCTTGTTTTTGCTTTCATCTTGGTTGATCTGTGTTGTATGTTGATGACATGTATGCTGATATTTGCACTTGGTATTAGTGGCATGGTTCAACATGGATGTTTGTTATTGACATTGATGAGCACAAGATTCATATTCGGCTTTGGAGTTAGTCGGTGGCAGACTTGGAGCTGGAGAGCTGGTGATATGGATGGATGTACATGGTGAGTTTGTACATGTTGGATAGATTCAGTTTTGTGAGTCTATGATGATGCAGATGTTTGATTTGCACATGGATGCTTTGAGCATGAGTAGGGGATGTTTGTATTTCCTCTTGTTACTATGTTACTCCTTGAGAGATGTTATCTACAAATGATTGTCTTGGACATGCCAGTTGATTATGCAGGGATGGATTTGCATATTGCAAGTATTTGGATTCTTTGAGTTATGCGCAGTTTGTGGATTGATCACCCACTTATTCTACAAGTAGAACTCATTTGGGTTGTCTTTACCCGAGGATCTTGTTTTGCTTTCACATATTCCAGTTTGACTTGTCTTGGTCAGATTACATTGGTTGTTGCATGGAGACATGGATAGATGGATAAAGAACATGGTTGGTTTTACAGGTATGGCTACGGATGCGATTAGGGCTCAGAACTTCCGTTTGAGGGGGAGATCTTGCAGGTGTGTTAGTCATGATGGCTTGGCTGCATGAGAGACTTGGTGTTATGATTTAGTGGGAGCTTGATGTATAGATAGCTCGGTTATCACGAATCAGTTGTAGCTTCGTGCAGGTTCGGTAAGTCATGGTTTCATCTTCTGGTTTGAGAAGATGGTTTGATCTTCCTGGTTTTATTTCTTTGAGAGAATTGTTGAAGGAAAGAATAGATGGTCTTCACGGTGTGTAGAAGACGGTGATGTACATGTACAGGTACAAAGGTTCAGCAATTTATCTCCAAGTGGGAGATTGTTAGGTTGTGGAGCTAGATTGCTTCACAGTTAGCATGCAATGGAAAGTGACTGGTAATATAAGTAACCCATCATCGGTCAAAGGGGAACCGCACGGTCACCTGAACTCATCATCGGTCGAGATGTGCCCGACTTCGGTCGAGCAAGTGGGAACTACGACTGTCATCACCAAACGGACAAACATTGGTCATAGCAAGTGGGAACCGGCCGCGGTTAGGTCTAACGGCGCACCGGTTACCTATGCGATGTGTTTTATTTTTAGTCACGGGCTTTAAATATAGATTTTGTTTAAAGCAAATCTATTGGATGTAATTGCATAGCTAAGGAGCCCTAAGTTTATATATTTATATAAGCGTGAAAGTTAGGGTTTAGAAAAAAAAAAGAGTCGAAAGAGGATTGCTTTAGATCCTCGATTCTCTCCTAGACCGAGAGAATGAAGATGAAGAAGAAGAAGAGGAAAAAGGAACAGGTTACATGAAGACAGAGACTCCATGGAGAGGAGCTGGACAAAAGGAAATAAAGCAAGCTATTGTATTTCCTTTGTATATTTATTGTCTCATTGTAATGGCTTGCATAGTATGCAAAGCACATAGCGTTTCTTCTTGTAGATCCACATGTTGGTGAGATCTTGTATTATAGATCTATGTAGATCTAGTCTTGCATTGTAGATCCATGAGATCATATTGTATTATTGATCCATGTAGATCTAGATATTGTAGAGGTCTCGTTTGCAGATTCACAATACAATGAGAGCTTGGTTGCATAGTGGTAGATGCAGGGTAGCTTCAGGTATGTGAGATCTGGTTATGTTTGAGAGGCACGGTTGTAGTGCACTCAAGTAGATCTAGTTATATATTTGGAGGAGACATAAGTGGTGGTATGGAGGCACGGTTTAGTGTACTCAAGTAGATCCGTTGGGGATCTGGGAGGAGGAGATACTCTTGTAGAGATACATGTACTCTTGTGTAGAAGAGTGGGTTTGTAATCTCTTGTTATATTATATATATATATGAGATCTCTATCTTTGGTGGACGTAGCCCACATTGGGTGAACCACGGTACATGCTTGTTATGTGTGTGTACTTTTATGTGATTTGGATTATTCTAGTTTATCCTCCCACTGCTATAGATTTTGTGGGGAATTGTTTAGATCCTGTGTGTATGATTTTGTTTGTTATTAAATCATAGCACTATTCCGATGTCCCCAAAATCCCAACTGAAGCTATAACTATGTTTTGGGGACTAAAGCTAAGTGAAACTATGAACATACAAAGCCTAATAATTGAAGTGGACTCTTTGTGCGTGATCAATGCTCTTAAGCATAGTGAAAGCACAGGATGGAAGCTTAAGAACATTAAGGAAGCCAAGCAGCTGATGGGATCATTTGAGAGGGTTGAGATACAACACGTGATCGAGGAACGGAACAAGACGGCGGATGGTATGGCCAATCATGGATATGACCTACCAAAAAAGATGAGCTGGCAGTATGAGGATTTACCTTGGAATGATATAAAAAGTTGATTAATGAAGACAAGATATGTTGAGTTAGGGAGTCATGATTACAGGGATATGCAGACAAGATACATGTGGACTTGAATCATAATTTAGAATGGTTTTTAAAACCAACATTGAGTTAAGGCTCCTTTTCCTTAATCGGGCTCAATATCACGACTGGTTTTTTTGGAGGGCACAACATGGGTGGCGAGAGAGTGCGTACTAAACCCACGACCTACCTGCATCTGAAAAGGAATACCACTTTGTGGAGGCTCCTTCGCTAGGGTGGTTTGTCCATTTACTTGTAGGGTCATGATCCGCAGTTGGCTAATGAATTTGGGAAAGCCTAGGAAGAGGGTCACGTCACCCAAATGAGAAGCAATCGAAATTGTGGTCAACGACGACACCATCGCCGAAGCTAGAGGTATGCCCATCGATGGCCTTAAAATTTTTAAGGACAAAACTAGAAGAAAGCATGAAATTTCCACCTTTTTTGGTCCTGGGGAAAATATCCTGCAATATGATGATGGTATTGCTAGAACTAATTTACCGGGAAATGGGCGGATGTGTCTCAGAGTGATGAAGTACCTCACACTCGAAGGTAAATTCAGGAAGATTTTTTCTTACCACTTGTCCATTTTGAATTATCTAAGAAGAAATCAGGAGATGAGATTCTGTTTTTCCTCCTTAGGTCCCTGACTACTATAGAAGACTACCAAAATGATAAGATGGATACCCCTCTCCATCATGGCTTAATTTTGCTTCGTTTAAGAAAGCCAAAATCCTTATCCCTCCTCGACCTCAGGACAAAAGTGATGATTCTGATAATGAAACCCTGACGTCTCACATGAAAAGGAGAAAAAAAAGGGGGGGCAACAAGATGGTCCTGTTGGCGTTGCTGACATTCTCTATGACATGAAAAAGGGCGACGAGGACAGGGAGGAGAGTGTTGGGAATAGGGAGAGAGCTAGAGAAACGGTGGACTAGGAAGCCCACATCCTCAGAGTGGAGTCTACTGTGGACACCATATTGGTGGTTAATAAAAACCTTGTGCAAGAAGTTAAAGACTACCATGACAAATTGAAATTCAAAACAAGAGAATTGGAGGGTTCAACAAAGTGAGTTTATCATGCAGAATAGACGATTTCGATCCTTTAAGATCGATTGCTTAAATGGAAGTTGAAAAGGTCAAGGTGAACATGAGGTCAAATGAGTAGTTCGAGAGGATGAAGAAACCAAGGAGATGGAGGAGAAGAACACCGAGAAAATACCTCTAGGGTCATCATCAAGTGCAAAGGGAATAGGGAAGTGGGCCCAAGTACGAGAACTAGAAGCAAAGATTCCCAGAGCAAGGTGGACTGATGGCAGTCATTTGGCTACCCTTTTCTCTGTGTTACTTATCTATGGGTTTGTTGTGATATGTTGCTTTATTGTTTTAAGTATTTAGTTTTTTTAAAAACAACTCATTTGTAATACTTAGACCGGTTGTGGTCCAGTGTCCTGCTCGCAAGACCGCTTGCCAAGCCTCGTTTGACTTGGTGCTTTTGTTCCTTTTTGTTGGCCTTTGTGCCCTCAAATTCTTTTTGTGTAAAGGGTTTTTAGTCCCTTCAAAATTAAACCTTATTACCTTATCGGGTGTACCCAGATTTCATCCTAAAATCCGAGACTACCCTATTCAAAAAAAATCGTACTTTTAAACTAATGGGTTGTTTTGTGTTTTTATTGCGTAAAGTTCATATATTGGGTCAAGATATTCCCAAGGAGCCATATTAGCCATTTTCGCCAAATACCCAGATGCCTAAAATTGTTATATTTATGTCGTGGGATTTGCTCTGGGAAATTTATATTTAATTATTTTAAGCCCCGTTTAAGGCAATTTGCGCTCCGGTTTACCCTGTTGTGATCATACATATCATTATTCCCATATACCAGTAGGGTTTTAACTAGGAATGCATTCTGGGGCTTTATTTGTAACTTCTGGCAACGTTTTGTGTTTTTTGTGTTTTCCCGTTTCGTTTTTTGTGAATTTTCTCTAGATCAATTCCTTCGCTACTTTGGCTCGATTCTTGGCTTGGAGTATCTGGAGATCACATACGCACGCCAGGCTCGAAGGAATTCGCCATCGAAGGTCTGGATCTCCGGGAAAAGATGAAGTCGTGCACCAAAAAGCCTCTTCTGGGCTGGCCGCATTTTTGGAAAAAGAGGGTTTGAAGTGGATCATGAGATTTTTGGAAGTAGTAGGCAGGTGGGAATTTTGTACTTGCCTAGCAGGGTACTTTTTCCCATGGAAGCAACGCCACTTAAGTCACAATGGAAAAATTAGAGGCAACAGGCAGGCGGGAATTTCTTACCTGCCTTGCAGGGTAAAAATTCCCATTGTGGAATAAAAGAAAAATCACTTAAGTGAATCATGGGATTTTATTGTCTGCCTTGCAGGGTAAATAATCCCATTATGAAAGTCAAACGACTTAAGTGAATCATGGGATTTTCAGGGCTGCCTTGCAGGGTAAATAATCTCATTGTCATGTGACTTTTAAAAATAGAAATCCTTTGTCAAAAGTGCGACCCCTTTAGGGAAATAAAGGCAGCCTTAAATTAATTAATTTAATTAATTTCTCTTCCAATTTTGGCGCCCAGGCTTGTGGAAAAGTCAACAGAGGTAAATGGACAAAAGGAAGTTGGAAATAGACTGTTCTAAAATTAAATAAATAATATTTATTTAATGCAGCCCCTTCATGTCAAAAAGTGCGCCCCATTTGGGAGAGAAATAATATTTTTTAAATATTAAATGATTAAATTAATTCTTATTTTCAGTGGCTAAGGTCAAAGCATACTGTGAGGCTTGAGTTAACTAGAAGCAGAAGTCTAAAATTAAATAAATTTAATTTATTTAATGGCAACCATAAGCATGCACAAAATAGGTGCCCCATTTGAAGAGTAAAGCTTATTAAATAATTAATTAATTGTCAGGAATAGGAAAGGCATTAATTAATTATAGAATCAGGAGGATTATATAAGCAGGGGTTGCCATAAGGATAAATTAATTAATTCAAAGGCAGAGAAGTGCAGCCCAGAGGAAAAGTGCACCCCATTTGAAGATGATTTTTGCTCAGAAAAAGGTGAAATTAATGTTAAAAGCTTTAATTGGCGCACGTGTTGAAAGAGGTTGATTTGTGTCTAGATAATTGTTTGCATAAGTGATATAGGTGTGCTTAGGTGAAGTTGGTAAAATTCATGTTTGTTTTGCATGAAAATAGAACATCAAATTTGGGGCAACAGCTTGAATTATGCAGATTTTTATGATTAAAATTCACTGTTCATGTTTCAGTTGTCATCTTTGTCTGAATTAATTGCAGGAATTCGTTAGAGGTGCTTTACAAAAGAAATGGAGCTTAAATCAACGTCCAATACATTGAATATATCCTCCGAATCAAGAATTATCTAGATGCACCATTTTGAATAATTCGGCAAGATAAGGAGAAAAAGTATTGTTGACAGAGAGATAGACTGTACCATGGCAAAGAGGGATGAAAAAGAAAGCACAACGGAGTCATGCATCACTTCCAAATTCACAGACATTGGAGACACAGATCTAGGTCCGGAACCTCTTTCCGAATTGATTGATAGATCTAGAGCAGGAAGACTTCCCTCATGCGTGCAGTTAAAAGCAGTGGAATTATTCGAGCTGCGGCGCTTTCCATACACAACCCAGTTGCCAGAGTTCGTTATGGAGTGTGCTAGGTCTTACCATCCATCATCCAAATCAATCGAGATGCTACGGGAAAACAATAATTCGATTGGACGCACAGTTCATCAATTATTGTTTGAAGATTCCGACACGAAAGGTGGTGACTTCTATTAGCATTCAGGATGCCGGCAAGAAGTGGGAGAAGCATAGAGTTGAGTGCGTGAACATAATGAACAATGATACATAAAGAAGCCCAGATCTCCTTCCAAGTTCCCAAGAACTCTTCCACGGTCCAATCTGGTACAGGAGGTAGATGATATTGCCAAATTGTTATGCAGGATAAATGGCGAAGCAAACGCTCACACTTTCCATACATGGATGTATGCTTTCATCAGGACCATTGAAATCAACAAAGCTGATTCAATAATCAATTAGTCAGAAATTATTAGTAACAACATTGGTGAGCAACTCCGGAACGTGAAGTGTACTTTCAACTTCAAAATGACTTCCTATTTAGTATACACAGCAACCTCACAAGGCATCTTCTCCAAGTTGGATAGATGTAGTGTTCTTCCCAAGAACCCCATTTTCGAGTGCTACCCACAACTTATCGTACTGTGTGCGGGAAAGATTTCAAAGTGGTCAACGATGGATTCTTCTACGAATTCATTTGCAGGCTGGACAAGGACCTAAAGGCTAACAAGGTAAGCAAGGAAGCGTGGGAAGTTGTATCCAAAATCGGTAGTCTGTTCATTCAGTTTGCTGATTTCACATACCTCGAGGTCACTGGCTTTTCTGGAGAACCGGTTAAGCTGCCCAGATATCCGAATGATAGATTGATCACCATGGAGCCGAAGCAGGCATAACTTGTGGAGATGCACATGACCTTGATCAAACAAAGACAAGTCTACAAGCTTCTTCCTAATCACTATGGGTCATTATAGCTGCCAAAGCATTCATAGAGCTCGAGGAATGGAGGCAGAGATGTTCTCTGAGTACGAGCAAGAGTTCTTCCCGGCACGGCTGAACTTCGATCCATTTGGAGTAGCCAGGAAGACGATCTCCCAGGAGTACGCACATGTGCCTTCATTAGAAGATTTCTGGATGAAGTGCAAAAGTGAGTACGAGGTTAGAAAGAAAGATTTCAGTAGGCTATCAACACGGCAAGTGTTTGACTTTGGATTAGCACGGATACCTGCGGATCTTAAAGATGATGGGGCTGTGTTACTTGACACATACCATCAAATGGGAGGAGATAGAGTTGTACTTCAAGAGAACGTAGGGGGCTGCCATACGATTGAGGAAAGGTTTGCCACCGTTCTGGTGAATACTTCAAATTGGTTGCTGACAAAGGGATACTGCCTTGATGAAGCATTGATGAATCAAGTCACAGGCAACTTCGGCGCAGGAGATTCCCTCAAGAGGAAGCACGGAGGAGAAAGCAGCAGAAGGCCCGAGAAGATGAAAGTGCACAGAAGGTCTCCTTCAAAGGAGAAGATCACTTCCACGGCTATGATGTTAGTTCCAGCTTTTCCAAAGATCAAAGTGCTTCACCGATTATTGCACATCAGAAGACACTTCCATTCCTGCCTCCACCGAATCCGCAACATTCATCTTCTCTCCTCAACCACTCCGTTCGGCTCCTGTTCCTGAAGAAACGTTAAAGTTGCAAATGGCAGAGTTTGAAAGAGCTTTGTCTTTGGATGATTCAAAGGATCGCAGCCACAACACAGTAGCAATTTCTGATGGAGAGGAATCAAAGTGGAAGATAGTAGTACACTCAGTAACTTCTCATTCTCCGAGAAGTAATTTCTCAGAATGGTTGACTTCACAGTTGGTTCTAGAAGCTAGAGTGGAAATGAACTTGGAGGAACACGACTTGCACTGCTGCTCAGTCAGGTGAAAAGATAGAAAACCTAAAATTGTTAAGGTAATTTCAAGGTTGATCATCGAGAGTCGGGGCAGAAGTTTGTTCACGAGATGTCGATTCCAGCGGAAGGAAAGAAAGAGGATGAGCTCATGGCGAGAGGACATAACAAGAATGGCAGTACCTATCGATCAAGCCACCACGGATGATTCAAAGCAGGATAAGCAGACATTGATAGATGCTATATTCCTTAGGCTTCGATAGAGAAAAGGCGAGAAAGAAAGCTTCGAGAAGCGGGTATCTCGGTTATGCGAGATCATTGCTAAGGTTGCTAAATCTTCCACTCACCCATTTCAAGAGCGGTGAGTGATCATCTAATGCAGGAAATGGAAGATGCAAGCAACCAGGTGAAAGCTATTGACGAATGGAAGAATCGATTGTTCGTCAAGCTTCTGACAACTCGGAGAGGTGTCACCCACTTTAAAGGTTATGAAAGATGCAACAGATCAGTGAAGCAACTAGTGACGAGCATAGTAGATATGAACACAGTTGCTGAGAGTAACCTGAGTACTTTGGCCGAAATCAATAAGCTGCTGGGAGAAGTGTTGATTGCAGAACAGATTGTACCTGACGGATCAATTGAGAAGGGGAAGCAGCTGGAGTTTGCAGTATCTTTCCGTTTGGAGATCTGCAGAATTATGCTGAAGAGGATGCAGGCACTTGAGAGTATGGCATCATCTTTACCAAACAATATCATTGCTTTCACTTAGGAGGAAGTGGTCGGAAATGTTACTTCATACGTACGGATCATTCCTAGCAGAGTGCCTAATTCCCTGGAAGGGTCTCTTCTGATGGTACAAGGGAGAATTGATGGAGCCACTAAGCCTTTCACGATGAATTCCATCAGACCGGTGGTGGCGCTGCGATCGGATATGCGAGGTTCGAACCAAGCTTGGAGGATATGGAAGCATGTATCAAGGTGTTGAATGAAGGATTGTTGCGATTCGGAGACAGAAAGGAAGTTGTGGCTAAGCAGATGGGAAGATGTTGAATTACATGTTCGACAAGTATATTCAGTATCAGAACAAAAAGAAGATATAAATGTTACAACTGGCTTGACTTCTTCTTCTATTATTTCTTCTTCTATTTTCCACGTTCCCAGATGAAATTGTAAAACTTTAAAGTTATTGGTTTTGAAACCATTGCTTTAAGTTATGTGGAACAATTCTATTAGTTAAGTGATAGATGTGTCACTTAAGGAGGAGTTAGTGGAGGATGATTGCAGATGTCATCTTTACTTCTTGTTTATGTTTTAGTTCAGTTGAGTTTCCCATTTGTACTTTCCCTTCTACATTCTATAAGTAGAAGAAGAACCTTCGTGTCAATGATCATAATTGTAAGCAACATTCTTGTGTTCCAGACTTTGTGTTGAAACCCTTGAGAGCCACTTGAAGCAAAGGAATATACAGGAGCAAATTTCCGGAGAACTTTGTGTCACGGTGTATTTTGTTTCTAGCTTTCTATCTTAGATCTTTGAATAAACTGTGTTATTTCAAATCTAGATCTAAAGTTGTCTTTGCTTATAAATCTGTGTTGATATCTATTGGTTTCTTTTATGTGCATACAATCAACTCTGTTATCTATTGATTGGGATGCACATCTTCCCCATTTCTTCTATGTGTTTATATAATTCCCTTCTTCTATAAATATTTCATTTCTTTAAACAGCTGTTTACTTGCTGCAAAACTATACAACTATGGTTCATGAGCTGAACAGTTAAAGTAAAACCCCATATAGATACTAGCATATTTTAATTGACAAATCTGACACGGGAGCCTCACCGGTAAATGAGAGAGATTTATCTCATGACTGCCTAGGTTTTATGCTATGCAGAAAATCTAGCAAACATTATCTAAAAAACATGCTTTCAATCTATATTAAGAATTTGCAAGCTTCTTTAGCAAAACTAGACATCTAATAACTGCACAATTATTTTTGCAGATCCGGATTTTAAATTTTCTATAGCCTTCTCCAACAAAAGAATATGCCAATCATTACATGCATCTCTGTCCGAGTAATTTTCAAATGTACATAGCTCGAGAATGAGATGACACAATTAAAATTAAAAAAATATTAGAAGCCATTTATTGAATATATAGTCAGTCCAGATACAAAAAAACACTCCATGTCAAAGAATGTAATCCTTTGACCATGGAGAACGTCAACAAAATTTTAGGACCACGAAAATACATGCTGCCCATATATTTCCAATTTCTGAACACCTTTCGTAACTACTCGGAAATTTTACTTCACCTTTCAAAAAAACTCATCTTAGAGGTAATGACAAACTCTGTTCTCTTGCTTCATATGTCTAGTTAACCAAAGGTAGAGCTTCTAAAAATCCAGTAAACTAGAGCAACAACTCTCTCATATGAAAGCATTTTATGGTTAGCATATGAAAGAAAGTAATCCTTTTACCATGGAGGACAACATTGAAATTTCAGGACCACAAAAATATATGCAGACCATATATTTCCAATTTCTGAACACCATTCGTAGCTACTCTGTTATTTTACTTCAGCTTTCAAAATACTCATAGTTGAGGCAATGACAAAATCTCTTCTCTTGCTTTGTATGTCTAGTTTTACCTAAGCCAGAGCTTCTAAAAATCGAGTAACCTAGAGCAACAACTCAACCTTATACATACATTTTCTGGTCAGCATGCTTCAAGGACAGAATACAATACAACAGTCAAGGTGGGCATTGAACCTCTCATTGAAATCCTCTCCATCAATATCTCCTTCGAGAACTTCGTTACATACAGGACATGCAGCAGAAATTCCTGTTGAGTACAACAGCCACAAACCATTAGTCCATGTACTCCAATAATTCCAAGTTCATTAGATAAAAAAGAATTTATAACTTTCCAGCTTCCACAAAG
This sequence comes from Taxus wallichiana var. yunnanensis, assembly GCA_018340775.1. Lineage (NCBI taxonomy): Eukaryota > Viridiplantae > Streptophyta > Pinopsida > Cupressales > Taxaceae > Taxus > Taxus wallichiana. Next base: position 612,008,893 of record CM031240.1, read on the forward strand.
CTATACTTATTTTCTACTTTTAGACAAGTCAACATTACTTAGTGCCTAATACTTAGGTTTGAAATAAATCATGACATACAGCTATTAATATCATGGAAGAACCAGTAAGTGATTTATCAAAAATTGACATGAATTTCTCTGCCAGTATCTTTTATGTCTTTTTAAGCTGGTCAATTTGCCAATTAACTAACATCCCTAAGAGACAATCGAATATGCTTACAAACTAATAGTCTAATACCTACTTTGACTATAGTATATTCTGGCAGCTACATATAACTGTTTATAATAAGCTATGAAGCTAACATCTCAACCGCTGTCACAAAAATCTTGTATTAAGCAAACCACTATATAAAATGTACAGATCTTTGAGGATTATTTCCTGAATTTTCTCTAGCAGACAAAAAAATAGCAAGCCCAAAAGTTCAAACACATCCATTACACAAAACATTTTAAACTACAGAAAAAAAAAAATCAACTCATTTAGCAATTAGTTTTGGGCCCAAAATAGACTTCTTAACATTAAAAGTTCAAAAATAGCATGCCGTTCAAAACCCATGGTCGCCTGGAGACATGGGTTATGATGAGAAGGGACATCATTTGAAAATGGGAATAAGATTAATCATTACATGAATAATGGCACCACCTCTATTGCATTTAAATGTAATCGCCAGGAAATGTGAGTACAAGTACAGAGACAAAATTGTCATCCATGAAAGCCCAAGTTTCCTGATGACTAATGTTAACATATTTGAAGAGTGCTTTCAAGCAATATACCATAAGACTTTTCAATTTGATTAATGGGTTGGGCCAAGTACACAACCTTTTCAAGCAAGGACGGGGACCAGGAAAGCACAAGGAACAATATGAATGAATAAGGTATCCAAAGCAAAAAAAAATTAAAAAGCTCAAAGCACAAAGTATATAAATACTTGTATGACTTTGTCTTTCATCAAGACAATAGCAATTGCACTCACTCGTTTTCATGCTAGGCACCATTTCCGCAACTAACTCAAAGTGCATTTAGTACGTAGTAGCTGGAATAAAACCCTTTATATTGATGTTTTGAAGGACATGTTGCATTTACGGATGAGATTAGCCTTTCCTATAGGAGTTATTTATTATTGAGCTTGGTATAGTGTTGCTTGCTGTGAGTGCCATTCAACTACAAAGCTGATATATTTTGGTGCGAACCTGATATACATCAGTATTTCACATCCCTTTAAGGGATATTTCACCAATATAAGCTTGATGAAATTTCATCTTTATTATAGTTTCTTCCATTTATTATGTTACCATGCAAGCAAGTTAGTGGGCTTAAAGGTGAAGCTATGGGTGCTCCATAAAGAAGGTCAGATTTTCAAATCCAGGTGCGTAGGGTTGCACACCTTGTTGAGCAATCTACAAGGTAAACAGAAAAACAATCCCCTTGTGAGCTTCCACAAGAGGGATCTCATACACCAAACTGGTGTCTCAGTTGGCAATGACCCAAGAAACAATTTTTACCTTTTACTAGACTATTAAGTCTCTGCCCATGCATCAAATGAGATGTGTAGAGCCAAAAAATAGTGATCTGAACTCCGAACAAAAGAGAGGTGCCCATTGAGATGTGAACTCCAAGAACATGAAGAAAAATTCAACATAAAGAATAAATGAGTAATTTCCTTTGATTTAGTAGTCAGCCTAGCTTGACACTTCCATTAAAAGTGTCCCTTTCATGCCATGGGCCAAACTAAAATCTGAAACACTTTTGGAAATGAAAATTTGCCTATAAAACTGAAATATTATTTTTTCGAGCTCTAACTAAAATCTATTTTATGAACAAATAAAGGTACTGATTTGGTTACAACCAATAATCAAAACAGGCCAAGCTCGATGAGGAGCTACTCTCAATTTTCAAGACAACGAATCTTTTACTAAGTGAAAAAGTGCATAATCCTGTTCCAAAAATCACTTCCTTATTACAATGTCTTGCCATATTTATAGGTAAGGAAATCTCGTCTAAAAATAACTAAACATTTGCTTCATTACCAAGAAATCTAAAAATTAAGTTTGCATCTTCACAAAGAAATCTAAGAATTCCTATAGAAAAACCAACTATATGCTTTGCATGGCTTTATTAGTTCTAATTCCTCAAAATAGACTAAATCTCATCTCTTAACAATGCAACTAACTAAACAAGAACAAATTCTATCCTTTATCCTTTATTTGCATGAATATAATCCTAAGTTGCAAGCGTTTTGGATACGGGAGCGGGAGCGGAGTATCCGATACGTGGAAACGGCAATTTTTTTTTTGACCCCTGATACGGCGTAGGATACGGCAGTACAAAAACTATATAAAAATTAAAAAATATATAAATTTCAGCCTTCTAAATAAGAATTAACCACATGTTATGCATATGAAAAACAAAACAAGCTAAATAGCCACAACAAACTACTCATACATTCATAATTTCAATTGTCCCTATCATATCTAGTTGAGGTGTTTATTACATTTATGATTTATCTCATACATGCTATTTTTATCCATGTTTATGATGGCTTGTACTTGGTACCTTATGTAGAATAATGGTGCTGCGAAAACTGTAATTTCTGCTGTAATGATATATTAAATTTAAACCAGAATTAAAAAAGAAAAAAATACAGTTTTGGGCCAGGAAACGGCTGGGTACGGCTGCAAAAGTATCCAGCCGTATCCGGACCTGCCTGGCCGCTCCCGTCGCCGCTCCCACTCCCAAAACGCGCCGTACCCGCTCCAGGGGGTCTAGGGGTGCCGTTTCGGCTACTTAGATATAATCTCTAAAAAAAAACTTGTTTCTTCTACTCTTCTTGTTTATTTTCTCAAAAGATGTGTCCAACTCATTACAATTCCACCTTTCCCCGAGTTGATTGGCTCCCAATCAAGTAAACAATGAAGGATGTTGAAGTATATCAGTCACCTCCCGGGAAGCATCCTCTACAGGAAGATCTTTCCATTTCCCCAAATATTTTCAAGGGCCCGGTTGCTTAGCCTTCTATCTCTAGTAGCTAGAATGCCATACACTATTATGCAACAACTTCCCTTCTTCATCAATGGAGTGATGTCTACAAATCCTGTCGAATTTGACCAATTGCCCTTTTCTAAATTAGAGACGTGGTGTATGACGGCCTAAGATAAATCCCCGCCTAGGTTCTCAAGTGTTGGGGGATCAAATCTAGGCTTGCACACAAGATGTAGATACCAAAGACGCTCAAGAAGCACTTGGTGACATAATTTTAGACGATAGTGACCCTAACACTATGATAGTTATAGGTTTCGAGGCCTATACTTAAAATACAAAAAGGTATCCTACTAGGATTCAAAATAAGAGTAGATCAAGAGATGGATAAAGTCAAGGGGCATAACATAATAAAACAAAGCAATAGATAAAAGCAAACATACATATGCCTTAATTTATATAAGCAACGAATGACCAACCATCCACACAAATAAACATGCAACAAAGGATAAACAAGAGTTAGATATACTTACTTGAGTGTGATGTTGATGCATGATCCTTCCCTGCAGACAACAACATCGAGAGAGAATCACTATGGGTGGAGAAGGGGAAAGCTCAAGAAGAAGACCTCCAGTCCTAGTTCACTATGGTGACCAAATGCAAAAGGGAAAGCTCAAAAACTTGAGTCTAATAACTAGGTGTGAAATTATGTTCAAATGTACGGCGTGCAAAAGCAAGTGAAGTGTTTTGGAATGATGAATAAGTGATGATCAAAAAAAAAAAAGTGGGGTATTTCTACCCCACACGATCACGTGTGGGCGATGGCGTCGCCATGGCAAAACCAAACCCGACACCATCACCCATGGGCAATGGCATTGGCCTTAGGGGAAACCTTAAGTCAAAGGTGCAAAACAAAGTGAGGTGGACATCAAGGAATAAATGGCCACAATGACGAAGGTCTAAGATGGTGAATGCGAGAGATGAGCATGCATGAGTGTAAACAAGTGAACATAATGAGACAAGTAAACATAATGGGTATAACACATGAACAAAAGGAGGAATAAAGTGAGGATATGGTAACTATAGCATAATAGCGACATCTCTCAAATGTTGCGGTCTAGCCCATGTGACCGAATCCGATCAGTCCCCAATTTCAGCAAGCACCTTGAGGCACCCACTCCAGAGGAAAATGCATCAGCAGCCCCTACACAAGAGAAAAGATTAGCAAGCATCAAAAATGAAGTGTATACATATGCCCCAATCGAAGATCAACGAGTGTCGCAATAGTTAAACATGAGATGGTCTTTGAAAAAATATCTCTGCAATGCCTTAAATCAAAAGTAAATGCTGAAAGTAAAGTAATAATGTAAGTGCTGTAAAAAAATAATGAACTCCACCAAATGAAATATACCTACTTCATACTTACATGTCGGTGTTGCTTAGCTTGCTTGTGATGAGCGCAATAGTTCTTGGAACCCTAAGAAGCAAGACTAAAAAGAAACACTAGAAGATAATTAGTAAAATAAGACATAAATCACCTAGCTAAGAGGCCATGGGGATAATGTAACTGAGCGTCGGAATGACAAAGAGGTGTGGGAAAAGAGGATTTTTAGCAAAATTTTGTAGAGTTATTTTTAATATGTCAAAATAATCGGTTCAACGTGCCACGATCATGGCGTAACTTATGGATTACTTTTAGGAAATCTCGACAAAATCAGGTATAAGAATTGTTATAAATAGTAAAAAAAGCAAGTCATTTGTCACTTTGCTAATTGAGATTGAGAGAAACCGAACTTTGATATTGTCCTATTTGAGTAATTTTAGTGACGATGGTGAGATGGTGAGGCGGCGGACGATGTGGACAAGATGGGGCAAGTGGTTATGCCAATCTTGTGGTAGGTTTTTTTTAATTGGGAAAGTGTAACTAGGAGAAAAGTATAAACATGTGTGCCAGGGAAAAGTTAGCTAGCGAAATTTGTCCCAAAGCAGTCATAATGTAGATCAGAAGTCAATGTCTAGGTGGGTTTGGGAGTATTTTGATTTTCCTAATCATTAGGATGTGTTAATGAATTACATGTGAGAAAGGGTCATACACCCGAAAAAAGGATCGCCACACTAGCCAAAAAATCACATTAGGGCCGATGGCATTGAGGTTGTATAACATGACCAATGGCGTTTGAGCTTGGGTGGATGATGCCCATTAGAGTAGTATGAGCTTTTCATGTTAGCTAATGGTGTTATGCCTAAGCGGGTGATGTAGTAGGAATAAAGAGATTTTGACATAGTGGCCGATCTTGTATGGAATTGCAAGGCCGATGGTGTTTGAAAGTGTTTTAATTACTTTTTTTTTAGTGATTTAAGATTATATTTTTATGACTATTTTGGTTTGAGATTTAATAGGTGCTTGAAATTTGACATGTGCAAGTTCCACAGAGGATCGACCATGGAGATCAATGGATGTCGCGTGGTTACCAGAGTTACTTGGGGTTTGTTCACACAAGATGATGTGCAATTACAAGGCCTCGATTTTAGAGGCATTATGCATATGATGTGTATCCCATTAGACTCATATATGATGCAAATGTTTTGGGACACTAGGAGTTCGGGGCTAACACTTTGGATGGAGTAGAGAGGAGGTCCCTCGTGATGCATAGTGGGCCATTGGTAGCAATGATTATCATCCGGGCTCACTAATGGTTTGATTGAGTGTCGTGATTGTTGCTTAGATTCCGAAAATCCATAAAGTTATCTAATAAGATTTTTCCATATAATAATTGAATAATTTGAAAAATATGCTTCGACAAAAAATTTCTGAAAAAATCGCAATCAATCTCAAGATTAGCTTAATCACATAAATTAGGGTTTCATCCCACAAATTGCCCAGATCGATGCTTTGATGCCACTTGATAAAATATTTGCATATTATAATTGAATAATTTGAAAAATATGCAGAATATAATGAAGATAAACACAACATGAGATATTTGTGGGCCAAGATGCCCTAATATTCAATATATTCATAATAATACCCTTAAGGTAGGGCAACACCATAAATACTCCTTAAGGAGAACTCCACTTTGAGGGGAATACCTTGATATACTTCTACCAAGTAAAAGACTCAACTCATACATGACCTCTCTCATAATGATACTCATCTCCTTTATATAAGCATACATTACTCTTAATGGATGGGTAACACCTAATCCCAATGTAGGTTGACTCATTACCTTATAACTAATTCTTGTGTGACCCCATATATAATAAACAAATAACTAAGGGGGATGTGTGCCACATGTCGGCATCTTCATCAACCCATATACACTATAATATCATAGCCCAAGGTACATAACACGATCGTAGGTATGGTTGTGGCACGGAATTGTGTCGTGCGTAAAGCAAATGAAGCGAGTATCATTATTTGTGATTGTTGTGGCATGTAGGGATGCATTGGAGTTTAGGATTCGGCCTCAACTAGGGGACTAATACATGGGTATAGTTGGGTACATGATCTATATTGTAATTCAATCAAGCAATAGTGGGTCGTGCGGTCGGTTATTCTTTTGGCAGCTTGGAATTATGAGAGGTTTCCGATGTACGAGCCTATGAGGGCACCACTTTAGGTAATGAGGATGCCCCCAATACAACAAATGGAAGAGAGGCCTAGTAATGAGGGCAACATTGGATACAAATATTTGATTCATTTACGAGATCGGGTAGTATGGGATCCTTATAGAGGTATAGTAGATCAATGGCCTAGTTGGCTGTGAAGGTTCTTGCCAAGGCTATTTCGAGAGATCACAAGGCATTATGTGTGGTGGGTGGAGATGCACCCAATTGATAGAGTTTCTTTGCGATTTGGGTCCTCGGCTCCTGTGTAATACCCACCCCTCTCGGAGTATCAACAACAACATGCCAAAAATAGGAGGAGGTAAAGCAAGGTCGGTAGCATGTGCCCCACCCTTGTGACCATGCCGAGTTAGGCGTGCCCCATTACTAGGTGTCGGGCAGCAGCGACGGAGGGGAGTGGGAGGAGCAGAGGAGCCACAAGTGATAAAGGTAGGAGATAGCCCGATAGACGAGGTTGTCGAGGAGGGAGTAAAGAGACCTAGAGGATGGCTCCACAAGTGGCGGTTCTGAAAGCCCCAGAAGAGGATATTTGTTAGCGAGAGTTGCACAAATTGTGACATAAATGATGTAGCAGCCAAGATAGAGAGCGAAGGCTCCGAGTAGACCACGATGATATTGGTGCCCCGAGACAAGCGAACACAATTGGTAGGAGCCTCGCTTATTGAGATATGACAATGATGGGGCAACTTTGGGAGGCCGGACAAAGGGATTCATCATGGTTGAGTGACTTGATGAGCAAGTGACCTCAAAGTGATTTAAGTAGATTTGTTGTTAAAATGTTATGATAGAGTACATTAGAATGTTGTATAGATTGCTAATGAGTTATATGGGTTTTGGGTTTTGCAAAGAAGACCATAACCAAGTGGCGGTCGTATCCTTTGCTTCTCCCTTCCTCTGATTGAGGGTGCACGCCACGAGATATTGGATGGCACATTAGACTCGATGGATACTTTCATGATGGCATATCTAGTATCAGCGACAACCGGAGACTCGGTGAGGTCATTCAAACTTGTGGGAGTGGCATCTCATGAGCTTGAGAGATATCAACATGCTAAGGAAATTTTGAGACATGAGACATGATTGCATTGGTACAAGGCCTCCTCCAAGACCTGACGCAAGGCATTGGCGTGAGAGAAGCAAGCAAGAGATTTTCGAATGCACAAGTGCGGCGGCTACGCATCGGGCGATAGATGTGACCCATATTTCAAAGTTAGAGGTGCAGGCAACGAGAGCGGAGGGAGAGGTGGTAGGGCTCAATCTAGAGCCACATCCTTAGTGTGGTCCATATGTGCTACTACTCGGACACCATCAACTCAAAGCATCGAACGTCCTCACAGTCGAGGGGGAGATACTTGAGCGATGTATGATGATGTATTTTTGGAAAGAGGTATTGTATTATGAGGCTGTATAAAACAATTTATTTTGAGATATATATATATATATATACACGGGATAGCATTATTGCTTGATGATATTGTGCGTATGTATTTGTGTGATGTTGATGTATGATTACTTTTATGATTCCATTTTCTTATTTGTGCACAAATGTAGGAACATTTATGGCTAAGAAAAATGAAATGATAAAAGGCATAAAATGATGATAAGTAGAGTAGGTAATGAGTGTTTGTAGATTGATGGGATGGGGACCAATTAGAGGGCCAGCCCAAGCAATAAGAGGAATACCCAAGCGAGGAGATGGATAGATTACCAAAATATCTAAGTTAGGGTATAATGGCCATACGAGACCCAAGCGGGAAAAGAAAGCCCAAGCTGGAGCGATAAACCCAAGCAGGAATGATAAACCCAAGCGAGAGAAAAACCCAAGCGGGAGAAATAATAGAGACATATGAGGTACATCAAGTATATCAAGTGAATCAATGAGAACGTGCAAAAGATTGACATGCGTCATTTATAATGTTGGTTACTTGATGCAGAATTTGATGTCGAGTTTGAATCATGAGGTCCTATAAGTTATCTTGAATAACGTTAATACCACAACGAACTTCAAATCATGTGCAAAGAAAGAGAGAATCATCAATCCTTTCGAGAGATCCTTGTGAGAACTTCACAACGGATATCATCGAGGGAAAGGGGGAGAATAAGTAGGGCGAAAACTAGATGATGCATGGAAGGTGGTTGTTGTGGTGGAGGAGCTCGGGCCCGTTACATAGGCGCATAAGGAGAAGGTTCTCGAACTCGACGCTTGCGAGAAATAACCCAAGTATCTTCCATATTTGAGAAAAAGTTGTGATGAGAGCAATAAAGTAGTGCAGAAGAAGAAGGTCGAATGGATTTCTTTTGTTGATCTCACCTAACCTCCACTTCAAGCTTCTTCATGTGTTGTCAGTGGGCTCTACAATCTGCAACATCATGCCCCAGAGCCTCATGCCATGTGCAGTATGGTTGACCTTAGATGGGCCAGAGCCATAATGGCAAAGAAGAGTCGGAGGTGATCTTGTGGAGGATAAAGTCGTAGAAACATGTGGAGAAGTAGAAGGGGGAGGAGAAGGAGATGATGTCACAAGGGGTATTGTAAGAGTAAAGAAGCCAACTAAGGGAGTTAGTTTGTGGCTCGCATTAGATCGCTAATCAAAGGAGTGTAGTTCATTAGCTCGTCCTTTGTGTCAAACTCAGAGCAATCATCCTCATCATCCATCAAGTCATTTTGTTTCAAGGCGTCAACATCGATAGTCTTGCCTCATGAGGAAATAGTGATAGTGTTGATGCTATGAGTAAAGGTGGGATTGCAAAATTCTTGGTACCACGAACCTCCGCATTCTTACCCAAGACGTTCCCGCTAAGAAGCGGTCATCTAGGTATAACTATTGTCATCATCGAGTGTGTACAATAATGTCAATAGCACATGATTTGATGATAGTCTCGAGCTGAACTAGATGCTCTACGAAAGGACACTTAGTGCGGTAGTAAAGTGATGGCTGACCACACGATTGGCATCCTTCTTGCGAGCAAGGTCATAGGAAAGAGTTAATTGTGAGATAATGGCATCAAGAAGATCAGAAGTATTAATTCTAAGTTTGATTTCATCAAGCTCATCATCGTCGTCCCAATCAAAAAGGTTGGGTTGAGTATGGCCCATGACCTCGGGATGACCACTATAACCACGAAGGGAATGTGACAACATAGTTAAAGCGTCAATATTCACGATATGGAATAGTAGGAAATTCCTCTAAAGCGGCAATCTTGAATGTCCCACATTGTTGAAAGAGGTCAAAGTTCAAGGATTAGTGTCCCCTTATACTCTATAGATAGTTCCTAGATGTGCAAACTTAACCAATTGGTAGGCAGATGATGATGCAATGACATACATGTGGTGAATCCACAATTGACCTAGAAGGGTATTATAAGACAAAGGGAAGTTAAAGATCATGAATTTAATGTAGATGGTACAAGGAGGCACGGTGATAGGTAGCCAAATGCATCCCATAGGGAGCATATGTCAACATCATAATAGTGACACGTGCTTCTAGTGGATTTGAGTTTATCATATAATAGCCAAGTGCCTTAATGAAATTGAGGAAAGCAACCCAAATGCCAAAAATTTCATCTATGAGGGCTCTCTTAATTGTGGTGTGGCCAATTTGGATTGAGATAAAGAGGGAAGGGTCGTCTGCACAAAAGAAAAGCTCATTGGAAATCATAGAATTAAAAGGGAAACAGATGAATGGTGAACAATCAATAGAAGGATCAGTTGAAATGGATAGCTCTTCACATTTGCATAAGATACTCTCTTTAAACCATGTAGGATAGGCCCCTGCACCAAAGCGAGTGGAAGAGGAATATTCATATTAAAGAGGGTTGACATAAGATGCTCACAATGCTTAGGTGAGGTACAGATGAGCTCTAAAAATGGAATTTGACTTGGGAAGTCTAGAGATTTTTGTAAGGGGATCCCAATCTTAAGGGTTAGTTTGAAGAGTTTCTAAAGGAGTGGGGCTTGTAGAGAGCTCCAAATTTTGATTTTTTTATCTCTATGGGATTCGCTAGGGTAGAGGAATCTTCATAGGGTATGATGGCATAGGAAGCAGGAGTGAGATCAAAGCGGGATTGGCGAGCAAGAGGACAAGGACCGATGGTTGGAAATGATGATGAAGCCACAAACAAGATCGGTCGTGCAAGAAAATTTGCAAAAGGGCCAATGGTATTTATTTGGTTTGTAGAATCAAGGATTGATGTTGGTTCATGGAATGTTTGGCTTGGAGAACAAGGGTAGATATTTCTATAAGCTCTAGTTTGAGTAGAAGAAGGATATGTGGGCTCAATACAAACAATAATATGCTTGACACATTGCATGTTGACCATGTTTTCGGTAGATGTGTTAGTAGATGGATATGAAGAGTCAACAACATTAGTGGTTGAGTTATTGTTCTGAGTAGGACCAGGATTAGGTTGGTCAGAATTAAAGTGAGCAGGGAGTGGATTTTTATAAACTTTAAGCGTTTGCATTGGCTTAATGAGTCGCCTCAAGCCGATCATGTAATTGGGCTTCATCACGTGCCTTGATAGCCTCATTTAACCTCTCCCAAGTAATGGCTGCATGATCAAAGTTTGCCAAGGAGGAAGGTGTTGGCGAATGATCGAAGGGCACGACAATTTTCATAAGAATGACCCCAATTTGTATGCCACCAACAAAACTTGCTTTCATTGTGCCATTGAGGAAGGGGTCGAGAAGGGTCTATAACCATGGTGAATGGTCGAGGTAAATGACATCTCAACTCCTTAAACAAAGGTTGGTGATAGTCATTATGGGAGGAACAATGGATTGAGAATTGCCTTGTGGCTTAGAGTAGAATGATCAATGCTTATGGATGGTCCTATTAGAAGAAGTGCCTTGAGGAAGAGAATTTGTGACTCCATCATTAGTGGCATTCTTGTTTTCTAAAGCATGAGAACTTAGATGATCTTAGGTTATTGCTTAGGAGAAGGCTTTTGAATTCCTTCATGAGATAGTCTTGGCATTTTGCTTGCTTGAATGCTTCTTCCAATGTAGTAGGAGAGAAGGATCTCACCTTGTATTGAAGGCGAGGCTCAAGGGCTCTAAGGAATAGTTGAAATAAACTCTCATCAGGCATATTGTGTTCGGCCTTAGTGGATAAAAATTTTCAACGCTTGATGAAAGCTTGGGCAGATTCATTTTCAGCTTGTTTAGTTGATGAAAGCATTGATGTTGTTTTTAAGGAGATTGTGGTATTGGAATTCATTTACTAAGGCAGTCACCAAGCTTTCAAGTTCGACAATAGAGTTGGCTGGAAGGGTATGATACCAATCCAAAGCATCTCTCGTAAGTGTCTTGGCCAAGAGCTTGGTGCATGCATAAGAATTAACTTTGACCCAATCCTTGTAAAGTTGCCAAAGACTTTGATGTGAAGGGTACCATCATAAGAAATGAGCGTGTGATCCCTACAAGATCCATGGAAGCGATCTATGGAGCAAAAGGCTCTCTTTGAATGGCTTGAAGGACTTTGTTATGAATGGGAGGTTGGGAAATGGGTGCTCCATTGATACCAATCGGGAGGGGGGTCTGACCTTGGTTTGTTGTGCCCCAATTGATCGTTTGTGGTTGACTAGTAAGTTGAGCCAAGTCGTTTTACATTTGCAAAGACTGATTGGCTAGTGTAGTTTGTTGTTGGCTTAAACAATTGGTAAGTTGTATAATGAGTTGAGTAGGATCGTTAGTTGGAGGAGGAGTAGTGTTAGTTGGATCAGTGTTTGCTCCGCTTGTAAGAGACTCAAGTATGATTGATATTTGAAACCAACTTTCAAAAAATAATCTTCAATACATTTTGTGTAACATATCGAGTGACTCTCCTACAAATACAGGGGAATTGTTGAAAATAAAACGCATGGCAAGAGTATGATCAAAATCAAGAAAATATTTGTGTTCTCCTTGGTCTTCTAAGTCAAAGATAGGATTATGAATGCTAGACTTGGTTTGAATGTTGCAAAGCCAATGGTTTTGGCTTCTTGGTGTTAACAGCTCCTATGGCAAAACAGTTGGTATAATGAGGACATAGCTTAGGAAAAGCATTGGATTCATTGTTATTGTTGTTCTACAGGTATTGCTTGGCAAAAGAATCAATAGAACCGTTAGTCAAACATTCCATTGTGATGTTTTCTAAGGCTAGAGTGACCGGAAAGGAGGTTTTGGAAAGAATCCTCTAATGGGATCGGCAAGCAATAAGATTTGCATAGGGGTCAATGATGTCAAAATAGAAATATGTGAGAAATCAGAATAGCTAAATAGGATCAATCGTGCAAGACTAATGACATGAGACCAAAGAGAATTGTGTGCAGACAAGATTGGCGGTGTAATTAATTTTACACAATGGTCGATCGCGTAAGGAAAGCATGAAAAATAAAAAAAGGCAAGTCTAACCTAATCTACGGAAAAGTAAGTTTCATGTCGGGTTTACCAAAATGTATGACAGCTAAGAAAGATCCCGTTTGGGTTCGGATCAAATCTAGGCCTACACACAAGATGTAGATACCAAAGGTGCTCAAGGAGTGCTAGTGTCGTAATTCTAGAGGATAGTGACCCTAACCCTATGGTAGCTAAGGTTTCTAAGGACCGTACCTAAAATAAAAAGAGATATCCTACAAAAATTCAAAATAAGAGTAAATCAAGAGATGGATAAATTCAAGTGGCATAACATAATAAGACAAAGCAATAGATCAAAGCAAACATACATCTACCCTAATTTATTGCAATGAATGACCAACCATCCACAAAATAATAAGCGTGTAATAAAGCACAAAGAAGGGTTAGAAGTACTTACCTGTAGTGTGACTACAAATGCATGATCCTCCTCAAAGACGACAACACTATAAGAGAAAATCGTTGTGGGTGGAGAAGGGGAATGCTCGGGAAGAAGGCCTCTAACCGTAGCTCACTATGGTGACCCAAATGCAAAAAGGCAAGCTCCAAAACCTCAAGTCTAATAACTAGGTGCGAAAATATGCACAAATGTCCGATGTGCAAGCAAGTGAAGTGTTTTGGAATGATGAATGAGTGATATTCAAATGACAAAAGTGGTGAGGTATTTGTGCCCGACGCAATCACCCATGAGCAACGACATCAACCATGGCAAAAACCAAACCCAACACCATCGCCCATGGGTGATGGCATTGGCCTTGGGGGAAACCTCGGATCAAAAGGTGTTGGATTTATAATATTAAGCGGGAAACTGCTTATTTAGAAACCCGCCAAAGACTGTAGGTTTTTGGTTTATAGCTTATATTTAAAATATAAACATGATAAACCCTAAAGAAATTCGACTTTAAGAGTGGAGTATGTAACAAAGTGATCTCATTAGAGATCGGTTACATTGTCAATGTAACATTTATGTGAGCTATATGAGCGAGCTGATAGAGAAATAGTGGGAGTGTTGGGTGAAAGTTTATTCTCAATAAAGATAAGTGATTTTCAAGTGGGTTTTTACCTTCCAAGGTTTTCCCACTTATATTTTGTGTCATTGTGTTCATTTATTTTCAGTTTTATGTTGTTTACATACTGTAATCTGCAATATAAACATCTGGATCTATGTTTCTAATTATTGTACTTCATAAACTATAATCTTTGGAAATCTATATTGTGGATCTATAATTTATAACATTATATATCCCTTAAATTTCCTAACATGGTATCGAGTTTGAGTTTATGTTTATGCTGCAAGATAGATCTAGTTGTTTGTGAATTGCAGGTGCAAAGAAACTTGAAGATTTTTCAAATCTACAAAACCCTAGCTTCCTTCTGGCATTTCTTCAAGTTCATCAAGTGCACAAATCCTAATTCGTATGTTTTAAGATAAATGTGGCATGTTTGGATGCTCTAGATCAGTGTGATTGATCATAATCTAAGTTGCCATTGATTATGCATACTTAGATCTCTATTTTTATGATCTGCAATTGTTTTTCACTTGAATTAGGTTTTCACGGCTTATTTGAATGTTTCGCACCTTTTATAGCCATTGTGTGATTTATTTAAATAGTTCGTGCCATTATAGTGTTGTATAGTATTTTTAGGCTCATGCGCGGGTATTTTTAGGCTTGTGTGGGTAATTTTAGTATTGTGCAGCTTTTCCAAGTCTTTCTGACAACCTTTTTGACTTGTGCGGTATTATTTCTTTGTTCTGCGGCTTTCACCTGTTGTTTTTCTTTGTTCCGCGGCCTTCATGCGCTTGTTGCACACGGATTTCTTTTTTCTGTGGCTTTCCACCTTCTTGTTGCATGGGTTCTTTGTCGCAGCTTCATTTTCTTTATTACAAGAACCCATGTGTTCTGCATCTTTCTGTTGTGTTACGCGGACTTGTATTCCAGAGCTCTCTTACGTATTTGCGGAGAGATTCTTTGTTCCATGGCCTCAAAACTTCTTCGTGCATTTTCTCCTTGTGCGTTACCTTTGTAGACCTTCACGGCATATTTTTGTGCTTCGTGGCTTCTTCTAAAGGTTTGCCTGCATTTTGAAACTTTCTTTTGTTCCGCGGATTTTCGGTGTCTCGCGAGCTTTCCTTTGTTCGCAGTTTTGGTTGTATTTTCGGTGGAAGACTCTTTTAGTGTATCTGCATGACCTATCAATTTTTCAAAAGGCCATATCTTTTCCTTAGTACCTTGCGGCCTCTCGCGGTTGTTTATTTGCATTTGCGAGACCTCCATCTTTGTATTAGAACCTTGTTTGGGTGTTTTCATCAATTTTTTTGTTATTAGTGGTAAATGGTTTTGGAAGGGGCCGTACCCAAATTACAAAAAGCCCAAAGGCCAAATAAGCAATAGGAACAACGTGGTTTTCTTATAGGTGGGGGCCACACCCCAGCAAAAAGGCATACCTATCGGATTTTACAAAAAGAAAATGGAGGCAGAGACAAACTAATAGAAAGGAGCAATATAATAGTTAAACCGTAGCCCAACAATAGCTACACGATCACGAGAAAATAGCAAAAAGACACAAAAACCAGGAGGAGCTCGGTCCAGCTACTTGAGATATTTTTGAAACACTTTTTTCACATCCTCCAAAGCTTTGAAGATATTCATGGCGATCCGCATCATTGGGTCCTCGCTCGCTGCCAGAGGAGAACACCTTCTTTGTAGCTTTACATCCTTTCCAAAGATCCTCCGGTATACCACTCACATCACAAATTTGCTTTACCTGAATATGTAGAAACTCAAAAAAGCCTGCTGCATGGTGAGGTGATTGATTTGTTTAGAGACAATCTTCTCCAGAGTGGCTTCCAGATCCTTTTGTGTCCTATTAAGCTCTTCAAGATTTTTCTCAATGTCCATAGCAGAGGTTTGTTTCCCCTTAGCATCAGTGTTAACAATGAGTGGCACATTCTCCCCCAAGGCCTGTAAATTTTCAGGTAGTCCCTGAAACAGGGTTTGCATGTTCTTGGCGGCCGAGGGTAGGCTAGCTTGGCTATGGTGAGCAAGCTTTCCGCTACATCCAAGTCTTTCCCTTTAACAGTGCTTCTAAGAACCCTTTTGGCAAGGGGGAGAAGGTTGTCTAAGTCTTTTAGTTTTGTTGGGCTGCATAGGAGGAGGGAGATTAGAGCTCGAGGGGTTATTAACAACCATGTCATGATAAGTACAGGTGAAGAAGGAGAATTACACCTTAGTGAAGGGGAAGAGCTCTCCTATGGGAGTGGACCTCTCGAATAGATCTCTCAAGAGATTGAAAAATGTAATACGAAAGACTAACCCTAGGAGATCTTCTGAAATGATTCAAGAGAACCAAATGGTGCAGGGGTAGAGTAGAAAATCGACCTTCAAGAGTAACATACCTAACCACCATTCGGGAAACTTCATCGTAGGGGGCTGGAATGTTGGAGCAAACAATACCCACCTTGCTAATTTGCATTTCTTCTAAACCTTGAAGAAATTTCTTCTCCTTTGCATCCTTATCAAACTTGTTTCTATAGAACTTTATGCCATCGAGAGCCCAACCCAAGTAACATTAGATATCAAATTCTCTGCGATTGGAAAATCTTTTCCTTTGTAATTAAAAACCCTATTTTTCCAATGCTTTGCAAAGAGGATGGAGATGTGCTTGTCAAATCCCTTAATCCTTTGAATGAATGTAGTGAAGCCATCCACGTCCAAATGCTTTCCATAGCTCTGCGCATTGGCTTGCCAAGCCAAATCAAAAGCGAGTTCATCTGCAAGAAGGTCCCCCATGATGACAAGATGAAAGACACCATGTGAAAAGCTGTGGGATTAACAAGAAGAAGACGGCAGCGAGGAGTGATAAATCCGCACAAATAATAATGTGTAAGCAGGGAAAAAGCCATGATATATCCTTTGTGTGAGGGAGCCGCTCAAGTGTGCGAGATAATCACGCTACAAGTTATTTTATTTGACTTTTAATCATTGCAGATTGTTCCTTCGTATCGTGGATCTTTGTAACTTCTGAAAACCCACCTAACACTCTATTTTTCAAATTTTGCTAAGTTTTCCTTTAAAATGGCTAGTTCTTGTTTTTCCATGGATAAATCTCAAATTTTAAATGGAACTAATTACAATATTTGGAGAATTAGGATTAAGGTTATCCTTATGGCTAGAAAGCTATGGGATTTAGTTAGTGGTGTTGAGAAGAAACCCATTGGGAGACAAGCTATTCCTGAGAACTTAAGTGTTTTCTCTCAAAAATCCCAAGAGGCCATGTCAATCCTATTGCAAAGCATCAAGGATGAGTTTTTTGTTGCGTATAGGACACATCTCCCGTTGATGCACGGATGCAACTAGCAAGCTATACATGAACGTGGTCGTCTCTCCAAAATAATTTAGTTAATCATGGAGTTGTTTACAACCCCTATGAAAGATAATGAAACGGTTGTTAATTACCTAAGCTAAAATTAAGGATATTAAAGCTCAATTAGATGGATGTAATTGTGAATTGTTTCAAGATAAGTTATAATTTATTATTCAAATTAACATTCATGAGAAGTTTAGAAACTTCATCTCTATTCTGAATTCTAAATATCAAAATGAAGATGATCTACTGATTTAAACACATTGTATTCTCTCCTTATTCAAGAAGAAAGTGTCATGAAGAACTTTGACTCAAAAGAGAATGCCTCTCAGGCATTGTTCTCTCAAAGTCATAAGTCTTCTAAAAATCAGAATAACAATACAAATCAACAATCAAACTTTAGATCCAAGTTTAAACCTAAGCATAATAGGAATAATCAGAAGGTTAAAGTAAAGTTTGATGGCACTTGTACCAATTGTGGTAAATTTGGCCATAAAGCAGTTGATTGTCATGCAAACAAGTCTCATAACAATCATAAGAATAAGAACAATAAAAATCAGAGTCATACTAACAACCAAGCCAATAATGTTGAGTAATCTATTGCTCTTTATATTGCCCTTTCAACCTCAATGACAGTGAATGGATCCTAGATAGTGGTGCATCTAGACACATGGCATATATGCATGATATTCTTCATGATGTTGTTGAGTGTCATGAAAATATTTATCTAGGAGATAACTCTGTCATCAAGTTTGAATGTTATGGCAATGTTAAGTTAGCAAATGGAATCATTAGAAATGTGCTATTTTTCCTAACTTAAAGAAGAACCTTTTATCTTGTTCACAATTAACTAAAGATGACTGTAAAGTTGTGTTATTACAAGATAAATGGTATGTTAAGTGTGAGCTCTAAAAATCGCCGATAATAAAAAAGCATTAAAAATTGAAATTATACCTCCTTTCATGTGTTTTTGTTGCAAACCTCAGAATGGGCGATAAAATGTAGATGGGCTCGGATTGCTTGAAGTGTAGGTGCTTCGTCAATGTGAGCAAGACCTTCGCTGCGGCATGATCGATTCAAACTTTGCACCAAGGATGTGGGGATAATGGATTTATGGATGGATCAAGTGAGATTATGCGGACATTAGGACAAGATTAAGGGGATACTTTGTCAAACAAGAATGCAAGAGCTCTAATAGGATTTCAAGATTATTTTGTAAGAGGGGGTAAGGCTCTATTTATAGCTGAAAATGGGATTAATTCAGGGGTTTTGGATAATCATGGTGTGGGCTAGATTTTCTCGCATAAAGCATAAAACCTAGGTAGTCGTGAGATAAATCTCCCTCATTTACCGGTGAGGCTCCGTGTCGATTTCTCAATTAAAATATGTTAGTATCTATATGGGGTTTTACTTTAACTATTCGGCTCATGAACCATAGTTGTATAGTTACATGTAGAAATAAAGCAAAATTTGTTTAAGAAAGGAAATATTTATAGAGGAAGAAAATAGTAAAACACAAGGAAGAAATGGGGAAGATGTGCATCCCAATCAATAGATAATGTGAGTTGATTGCATGCACATAAAAGAAACCAATAGATATAAACACGAGAATTATAAGCAAAGGCAGCTCTAGATCTAGATCTAAAGTAATACAAAGTTTATTCAAAAATCTAAGATATAAAAGCTAGAAACACAATACACCGTGACACAAAGTTCTCCGTCCAGTAAATCTGCTCCCGTATATTCCTTTGCTTCAAGTGGCTCTCAAGGGTTTAAAGACAAAGTCCGGAACACAAGGATGCTTTTACAAATTCTCATCCTTTAACCCATAAGTTCTTCCTCTACTTATAGAATGTAGAGAGGCAATTACAAGTCGGGAGCTTTTAGTTGAAGCGGCACATGTGGAAGTGGGAAAGAAAACAACTGGCAATCTCCCTCATGGAATTCCTCTTTTGCATGACATGCATGATTTGCAACTCGCACGTCCACCACCTATCTTCAAGTAGTTGATTTCTTCAAGTAATGGCTTTTAAACCAATCACTTAAGTTGTATAATTTAATTGATCGCTCAATTACTTTGTCGGAGGAAATAAGAGAAAGAAGAAGAAAGAGGAAAGCTGCAGTCTTGTCCTTTTTCATATTCTGCATGCAGCTGATTCTTTTGCCCTTGATTCTCACCATACTGGATCTGGAAACGGTTGGATCTGGGAAGCAAGTGGATCTAGAAAACTCGCTACAAGTGTTGCCTTTGCCTTGTCTTCCCTCTTATCCTTGAAGGTTTTGCAGTTCTTCTCATGTACATGCATCGGTGCAATGTCCGAAGGAACGATAACCGAGATCATACCAAGCCAAGAACACAGATGCTAATCAAACACCACGATCAATAAGATGAAAGCAATTCCCCGAATAGCTTTACATAAAACCTTTGCAAATAAATGAGCAAAGAATATGATATATTATTATGGAACTCAATGCAATACATTGAGAATGGGCCTTGCTTAAATAGGCAAAGAATAACAATCTAAGAACCAGTCAAGGTCGTAGATCAAGCCATAAATCAAGGAAATAACTAGTCATCAAAGAACTAGTCAAGACTATAGATTTAGGAGAGAACTAGACATCAAGGATCTAGTCAATACCATAGATCAAGGAAATAACTAGTCAATACCATAGATCAAGGAAAGAACTATACCTAACAACTAGATAATATCTCTTAATATCTAAATAAGATAAAAGA
Organism: Taxus wallichiana var. yunnanensis; assembly: GCA_018340775.1. Classification (NCBI taxonomy): domain Eukaryota; kingdom Viridiplantae; phylum Streptophyta; class Pinopsida; order Cupressales; family Taxaceae; genus Taxus; species Taxus wallichiana. Next base: position 612,028,993 of record CM031240.1, read on the forward strand.
AATATCCACACACATAAGTGGGTGAGGATAAATACAATAAAGGTAAATAAAGTACCTAAGTGAACATGAGCTAAGATAAATACCTACTCTAACACCCCTCAAGTGAAGCTAGGGGCCAAAATAGAAGTGGCATGTCCACGTGATGAGTCCTGACAACTAAGCCTCGATGAGGTACTCATGTACAATACTTGGGGAAAAAAGGGACACCGCAAGGTATCCAAAACCAAGAATAACAAAGTAAAGAGAGTAAAGACCCGCTCCAAGGCATCCCAAGAAGCTCGGCTTAAAAACTCGTACAATCTGAAAAAAATTGGTGTGCGGTATGGTTTGAATCCACCGCTCGATCACAAAACTCAAAAACAATCGACACCGGGTTTCACCGAGAATAACTTCATACAAGGAGATCACAACGGAGTGATGTCAAAAAAGCAAAAAAACACCAAACATAATTCGATCAATTTTTGCAAATAGGTGTGCCACGATCCAAGAACAAAAACCAAAGCAACAAGGCAAGGACACAAACTCCAAAGTGTCACGATCCAAGAAAAGCCAAGGTAACAAGGCAAGGACACGAAACCCGAAGAAGCAAGATCAACACCACACCCTCCCATACTGTTGAATGGGTGGAGTGACACTACAAATCTGTATGAGTTGTCAAAACAACTACTCGAACACTGACAAACTAACATTGGACTACACTAGAATAGATCCCCCATAAGAGATACTGTCAACATGTCAAAAGTGTCGAAAATACAGATACAAAATCTCTCAACAAATAAGAGAGATACACTACACCTACTAAAAAATGCTCAAAACAAGAAGCATCACAATGCATAAGGTATAGAAAGTGGAGCAAGAGGCTGAATGGTGGAGGAGCCACGCCTGTAGAGTCCTCTCAACGAATGCCTATGTCGCCTCCACGAGTGATCAGATATCCACCCCAAATCAACACGGATGGATGAAGAAGATGCCTGCATATGACTTGGTGCAAAATGTACAATGGGTGCATGCAAAAGAACATCAGAATGTGTGTCGTCGAGTTGATCATGTCTGATAGCTGAAATCTCAGGTTTCTCAATCCTGAGTGAAGGTGCAGAACTCATGTGTTCCTCATGATCCTCAAAAAGAGTCGAGCAAACAAAAAAAGCTCTATCAATGTGTGATCCCAATAAAGTATCTGCTTGAAAACCAATGTCATGACGAGAATTCCACTTAACATGTGGAATAGAGGAAACAATACCCCGTGAATGTCTCACAATGACTCTGCTTAGTGAGACCCATAGAACGGAGCATGCGAGAACGGAATGCAAAGTGGTATGCTTCTCAAAAAATCCATGCAACTCGAGCAGAAATAGGATACACATGTGGTATCATGAATAGGCACAGATGTGGAAGAGCATGTAATAACAAGCCTCACAGTTTAGAAGCATCAAAAGCAGTTCAGCTCAAAGCTGCAAATCAATGGTGGGTACAAGAGCAACAGCTGCAAGTGGACTAAGAGCATGGATATGGTTGTCCAAAATATGATGGTGATGTTGTAGGCTAGCAAGTTTGTTCTGCAGGAGTGTATTATTGTATCCTTATCATGAATGAGTGATTGTAGAAGAGAATTTCGCTTCTTGAGTGATCTATTTTCTTCCACAAATTTTACAATATCCTCTTGAAGTCCACATACTTCAGAGAAAAGCATATCATTCTCAGAATCCATGATAAGTACAAACTGCAACTCCCAAAAGTTTAGGACGTCGGGCTCAGCCGAAATTGCGTTCACAATTGATTACAACACTCCTCCATATTTAGCACTTTATAATTATAGTGCAAGTCTCAAAATAAATATTTCAATGGAAAGAGCATGAAAAAACAAGCACTTTTACAAAAAACGGCACTCAAAACCAAGTTACCGATCAAAAGTTACAAGCTTTTTAATATTTTGCTCTGTTATTTATTTTAGGAGCCACTAAAACAAAATAAATTGTTGTTGCCTTCACCACATAAATAAAATTAATGGGGGCTGAAGATAAGCACCTACTAGTAGGAATCACAAATCCATGGACCCCAAAAAGAAAAGATCCAAAATTCTTTCTGCGCGCAAACCGAGACAAATACGCCGCAAAAAAAAATTGCTCTGTGCAGATCTCGAAAAACACAACAGACCCAAAAAAATATTCCCGTGATTTCTTTTCTGGTGGGCACGTATCCCGAGGCGATCCGGTTGCTTCTCTACAACAACAAAAAAACCGCAAAAACAATTATGTAGAAAGCGACCAAGTTTACAATCGATCTTAGGGTTTTCACGCCTTCCGGATCCAATGGAAGCCTTTGTTTTCCATAAAAATGCATGCAGCAACAACATACGACCAAATCCCAAATATATGAATATACAATGAATTTATTTGCAAAATAAAACTTACAGACGGATGTCAACACAATCTCCTGCTCTGATACCATGAAAGGAACGATAACCAGATCGTACCAAGCTAAGAATATAGATGCTAATCAAACACCACGATCAATAAGATGAAAGCAATTCGCCTGAATAGCTTTACATAAAACCTTTGCAAACAAATGAGCAGCAATGTCATATATTATTATGGAACTCAATGTAATACATTGAGAATGGGCCTTCGCTCAAGTAGGCAAGGAATAACAATCTAAGAACTACCAAGGTCGTAGATCAAACCATAAATCAAGGAAATAACTAGTCATCAAAGAACTAGTCAAGACCATAGATTTAGGAGAGAACTAGACATCAAGGATCTAGTCAATACCATAGATCAAGGAAAGAACTATACCTAACAACTAGATAATATCTCCTAATATCTAAATAAGATAAAAGAAATATCCACACACATAAGTGGGTGAGAATAAATACAATAAAGGTAAATAAAATACCTAGGTGAACATGAGCTAAGGTAAATACCTACTCTAACAATGTAGTAAATAACTCATCATTTTTATTTTTAATTGCATATGAGCAATTAAAAAAATCTGGAAAGCACTCCGGGTGAATGCAACTTCAATGAAGGCTTCAACTGGAAGATTGAGAGCACATGCACAAGATCCTAGAAGAAATTTTCCACGCACTGACTTTTACACGGGCTGCATCAGAAACAAGAGGATGAAGCCTTTGTGCTGGAAGCTTTTGCAATTATGAGATCTGGATCTGGATCTGGGCCTATTGACTTCAACAAATTTGGAAGCTACGCATGATTCCACTAAGCTTTATCTTTCATCCCGCTTTGTCATTCTTTGGAGCAATATTTGTCTCAACAATTCTTTTTCTTCTTACTCGGCCGGAATTCTTCAAAACTGGTGTAGATCTGGATAATTCTTCAGATTCAAAGGATATATTCAATGTATTGGACATTGATTTAAGCTCATTTTCTTTTGTAAAGCACTGTAACGAATTCCTAAGCACCTGTATCACTTATGCAAACAATTATCCAGACACAAATCAACCTCCTTCAACCTGTGCGCCAATTCTAGAAGCTTTCAAAGCATTAATTTCACCTTCTTTTGAGCAAAAATCCTCTTCAAATGGGGTGCACTTTTCCTCTGGGCTGCACTTCTCTGCCTGTGAATTAATTAATTCATCCTTATGGCAGCCCTTGCTTATATAATCCTTATGATTCTATAATTAATTAATGTCTTTCCTATTACTGGCAATTAATTAATTAATTAATAAGCTTCACTCTTCAAATGGGGCGCCTATTTTGTGCATGCTTATGGCTGCCATTAAATAAAATAAATTTATTTAATTTTAGACTTCTGCTTCCACTTAACTCAAGCCTCACAGTATGCTTTGACCTTAGCCACTGAAAATAAGAATTAATTTAATCATTTAATACTTTAAAAGTATTATTTATCTCTCAAAAGGGGCGCACTTTTTGACATAAAGGGGCTGCATTAAATAAATATTATTTATTTAATTTTAGAACAGTCTATTTTCAACCTCCTTTTGTCCATTTACCTCTGTTGACTTTTCCACAAGCCTAGGCGCCAAACTTGGGTGAATAAATATTAACAAATATTTATTTAATGCATTTATTATTCACCCAAGGTGGGTCGCACTTTTTGGAATAAAGAATTTCAATTTTTAAAATTCAGATGTCAATGGGATTATTTACCCTGCAAGGCAACCCTGAAAAATCCCATGATTCACTTAAGTCGTTTGACTTTCATAATGGGATTATTTACACCGCAAGTGCAATAAAATCCCATGATTCACTTAAGTGATTTTTTTTTAATTCCAAAATGGGAATTTTTACTCTACAAGGGCAAAAATTCTTTGCCTGCGCCTCTAATTTTCCCATTGTCACTTTAGTGGCGTTGCTTCCATGAAAAAAGTACCTGCCAGCGGTACAAAATTCTCACCGTACGGTGCTTCTAATTTTCCCATAATCCACTTGATTCTTCTTTTTCAAAAATGCGGCCAGCCCAAAAGAGGCTTTTTGGTGCACGACTTCATTTTTTCCCGGATAACCAAACCTCCGATGGCGAATTCCTTTAAAGACAACTGGCGTGCATTTGTGATCTCCAGACACTCTGTGCCAAGAATCGAGCCAAACCGCAAAGGAATTGATCCAGAGAAATTTCACAGAAAACAAAACGGGAAAACACTAAAAACACAAAACGTTGCCAGAAGTTACAAATAAAGCCCAGAATGCATTCCTGGTTTAAACCCTACTGGTATATGGGAAAATTGACATGTATGATCACAACAGGTTTAAACCGGAGCACAATTTGCCTCGAACGGGGCTCAAAATAATTAAATACAAATTTCCGTAGGCAAATCCCGACGACAAAATATAACAATTTTGGACATCTGGGTATTTGGCGAAAATGGCTAATACTGACTCTTTGGGAATATTTTGACACAATACAGAACTTTAAGCAATAAAAACACAAAACGACCCATTATTTTAAAAGTACGAAAATTTTAACATGGAGTAGTGTCGATTTGGGGTGAAATGCGGGGACACCACATGGTTTGGAAAAGTAAACATGATTAAGTGAGTGGGGACATGAGGAATGGACATGAATTAAACTTAAATATTTAATTCACAAGTGGGGGGACATGGAGCATATTAGACATGTGAGGAGGATTATGTTTAATTTAGGGCTGAAACGGATTAATTAATTAACTAACATTGATTAATTCAATGTGGATTTGTGTGGGAAATGGAATGGGAAAATTAATTGATTTAGGAGAGGTGTGAAATTGGGGTGTCGACATTAAGAATGAGCTCGGTGAAATAATTGTTAGTTTACAAAAGAATGGATTGTACTTTTTGATGGATTTGTTGTTGAATCTGTCTTTCCACTTCTTGTAATGTTGTTCAATTATGGCATGAAAGGCTTGGGCATGTAAACTTTAAGAGTTTGTATGAGATGTCCCACCTTAACCTTGTTGTAGATCTTCCTAAGTTAAAATCAGATCATGAATCTTGTGAAAGTTGCTTGTGTGGTATGATAAGATAAGATAAATATAGTAATGTCTAAGCAAATGACCCAGTGAGTAGGCCAATGGGACTGAAAAAGCCAGCTAGGGCAAGTACAAAGAGGGTGACCAAACGGTCCCGATAAAGAACAAAACAAAGAGGAAACAGAGGACACGAGAAGGCAACAACAATGGAGAGAAAAATCCCAATACCCGGCCTAGGTGTGGGTATACAAGCGAGAAGAATAGAAGGAAGGTCGGACGAAAAGAAGAGAAGAGAGTCCAAGGGATGTTGGACCTAGCTTTCTAGCATTCAAGGCCGACTAGAAGAAATTCGGATGGAGAGGCGACTGCAGGAGGAGGCGGCCGAGTGCAAGGGGCACCTACTAAGTTGTTGTCCACTCGCCGTGTGTGTGTCTAGAAGATCTGGTAGGTCTCGTCGTCGCTAGTGTCGGGCCCTGCAATGCGACGTGGAGAAGATGGCTCGGTGAGCTATGAGCGTTATCCCTAGGATGGACCGATCTGGAATTAGAGGCGGAGCTAGTCGTCCATTGGCGCTTGGTGCCTCTCATTGAAGGTAGCACCGTGAAGAAGGAAGTGATCAACTGGGTAGAATTTAGTCTAGAATGTAGCTGAAGAGTGTGCTTACGAAGCCTCATGGCCTCCTGAATGTATAAAGCAAGACATTATTGATCCTCATATCAAAAGAAGTCTGAAAGGTTTTGTGCCCCTTTGAAGAGACAGTGAAACCTCCCTCTAATCGCATAGTATATGGGGCATCTGAAAATAAAGTGAATCTCTATCTCGGGCTCCTAGAGATTACACTGCAGACGGCAGATCTGTCCGATTGATCAAGGTGGTGGTCCTGTCTCACACCTTTGGAGTCATGGGAACCAACTCGATCTTGGCGATGATATGAACCGGGGAAGGATTGCACTGAAAAAACCAAATAATTAATCGCACGAGAGAATAAAATATTTTCTTCTATATTATCACCATCACAATACATGGCTATTATATAGCCAAACAACCTCCGATTATTTAGGGAGGTGTTATAACAAATATTCCGTAATAATATTCATCGGTATAACACTCCAACCACTAACCTATACGACTAACCACCCAAACCTATATTAGTGAGTTTATTAACAATTTCACTATTAAAATAGTAATTACATTTCTACATTTATAATTACTGACACCACAAATATAATGTAAACATTATTTTCCTAACATTCCCCCTTAATGTTTACATGGTAAAACATATCTCGTTCTTTGATTGTAGTGTGCCACCTTTGTGTGCTCATGATCAACTTCTCAACTGTGCAGCATCGGGCATGCACAAAACTCCCACATGTGCCAACGCACATTTCTTCCTCCACTTATGGTTTTCTCCGGCTTCTACCAACAACCTTACCCAATTGGTTTTGTAGGTGTACCAATAACCTTTCACAATTGGTTTTACAGGTTCACCAAAAACCTTACACAATTGGTTTTCCTGGTTTACCAATAACCTTCACATCATGATTGCTACAATACATTTTGATCAATATTCTACAATGTTTCTACAAAAGGGGTTACATGAGGAATACTCACAAGTGAATAGGAATTTACATCATTTGTTCTTAGTTTTCCACACCACATTGAAAAGCTGAAATCTTCACAACACAACAGAAACAAATGTCATCATACCAAAAGTGCGGCCCGTCGATGATCGACAAGAGGTCATTATCGACCTCCATCCTCTGTTTCCTTCGTCCTCCAATTTCATGTCTTAGCTCAAAGAAAATGTGAACATGAAGCACATATGTTTTCACATTGAGTTTATTATTTTCTTCCCTCCCGCAATGTGAAACAACTTATTTTTCGGACATCGGGTAACACCAAAAATGCAGTTTGTGAGGCAATTTTTTTATTTTTACAATTTTCGACTCTTGACTTGATTTTGATTTTGACACTGACACTATGATATTAAAAACTATACTGTGACATATAATAATGACGACTCAAAAATAAAAAATGACTCTTTGACTTTGACTAGACCAATAAAGAAAAGTAACGTTATAAATAAACTTTTGACTCTTTTTAAACTTATATTGACGCTTATGACATACCATTACTAAAGATGACCAAACTACTTTAACTAATAACAAACATTTTAAATGACTCATTTAATAAATATAGCTTTTCGCTATTTGACATCACTACAATATTGACACAAATAATAAACTTAGCAAAATTGACAAACTTATTAAATGAAAACCTAGTGAATATCCCAAGAACTATTAACTAAAACCTAGACACATTAATGACTCAAACTTACTGAAAAACTAAGACAAACACTATCCAACTTGACATACCAATAATGTAGACGGCGGTTGGAGAAAATTCAAACGGCGAACTTGAGAAATCAACTTTCACACAACAGACTTTGCACGGTTCTTAGTTCTTACACAGGTTCTGAAATCACCACGTTGACAGCATGATCCTTGGAGACCTGTTGAATTCACACGTGGATAAAATTAAATTATACCAGACCGTATGATGTTGTGCGGAGGAGAAACAATTGGGAGGTGTCGATGAGTTCGATGCACCATTTGGGAAAGATTATGTGTCGCTTGTGCCACCTTTTGATCTGATTTGATGCCGAATGCTAAGCCAGAAAGAATGCTTTTAGATGAGTTAGACCAAACTGCCCTATTCACCACGTGACAAGTTCTTTTAATGGGTTGAGGAATTGATTACGGTGTCAAATGCATGAGACAGATCAAATGAACAATACACAATTAATTTTGTGCCTGCATAGAATAGATTTGTGCACATATATTCAGATATCCAAAAACCAGGATACGGATAGGAGGATGCACAACTCAAAGTTGTTGCAGATCGGAGGCGATGGGATGAATGCAGATGGCTGCATTTTGATGATATCCTTCACTTGTATTCCTTCTCCAATCAAGAGAAACCATTCATAACAGATTATCGGGAATACAATTGTTGATGATAATCACCAAGCCGCCTCTTATAAGCACCCAAGATCTCTGAATGATGCATGGATTTGTTGGGACGATCAGATCTCCCACTGTCTGCTTCAGAAAATATAAAAATTCTTCTTTTCTCTTGTGTAGGTTTGGATTATCATGCCAATGCTTCTCGGGCTGTGTAATCACTTATTAAAAAAATAAAATTTGTGCTTCTTCTATTAGCGCCTTACTTTAGATGTGCTTTCAATCACCAAATAACTATGCTCCAATGTTATGGCTGCGCGTTCCTTGTGACTCAGCTATAATCCAGGATGTTAGGAATGACAAACTTGAAGGGCATGAACTCAGAGGTAGATCCACCATGCACAGATGCGAGCTCTTTTAATTATTGATAGATGGGCACAGATCTTCTCAGGTTTACAAATTCTTCATATAAAATCTCTTAAATCTGCTACCAAGAACTCATAAACAAAATCTTTCACCAAAAACAAAACACCATTTGGAGGGGCAATTATCAGTGTCTGCCCCTGATAAGATAATCAATTTTCCATTGTATAGATTATCAACCAGCTCTGATAACACTGATAAGAACCAGGAGAGGATTACACAGGAAAAACCAGATAATTAATTACACAGAGAATAATATATTTTCTTCTATATTATCACCATCACAATACATGGCTATTATATAGCCAAACAAATAACCAAACAACCTCTGATTATTTAGGGAGGTGTTATAACAAATAACCTGTAATAATATTCACGGGTATAACACTCCAACCACTAACCTATACGACTAACCACCCAAACCTATATTAGTGAGTTGTTTATTAACAACTTCACTATTACAATAGTAATTACATTTCTACATTTATAATTACTAACACCACAAATATAATGTAAACATTATTTTCCTAATAGGCGAGAGCAATGTGGAGCGCATGCGGCGTGATGGCAGTATATCGTGAGCGAGTAATAAGAATGTCGCTCATCTCCATGAAGTGTTTGGTGTAGAAGGCCATCTTGGGATGAAGACCCCCTTGGGATTCCGCCTAGGTAGTAAGGATGAAACATTTATAGATATCCTCCCTGATGGCCTTGTTCAGCACCTATCTAGTGGGAAGAAGGTGGCGCGTCGCATCTAAGGAGTACTGAAAAGGAGGGAGATGGTCCATCTGAATACCAACTGTCCCAAAAGGTCAGAAACCTCCGCAAACTAACATCGACCACGACGAGGACCATCAAAGCGAGCAATAGCCTCTGAAGAGCAGTAGGCTAGGAACAGATACTGTCTCGCCCTTCCACCGAAACGGCGAAGCCTCTGATGCGGTGCAAGAAAGAGATCATATCAAATATAGCCTCCAATCTGAAAGGACGAGCACCAAACTCAACCAGAATAATATGATGAGGGACGGTTTGCTTGCATCGGATAAACCAACGGAGGAGAAGCGCCCGAACTCTCTCGATCAAAGCCTAGTCGACTCGAGCGAAGAAGACCCCAAGCCAACAGATCCATGGATGACGGTGGGCCTGATGAGAGATTCCATGAGGGACATTTTGGAGGAGACATCCGGAAATGATGGTGAAAGCACTGTCTCTCGAGGAGGGCTAAGGAACCATAACCCTTATTGACTCTGGGCAGAAGGGCTTGTCTCATACCGAACCGAGGACCTGAGAACTGAACTCCCAAGTATGTATAAGCACTGGTGATCTCTATCTCCTCGCCCCTAAAGAAGTGGAGGTGAGAGGTCTTCAAACCATTGAAGATCATAACCTTGGTTTTACCCAAGTTAACAGTCAACTATCGGAGATCACAGAACAGGGCTAGGGCATCTAGCTGTCTCTGCAGGCCCTTTGGAGAGGAAGCTAAGAGGACTACATCATCCGCAAACAGAAGAATGTAAATCAAAACCTGGTGGAGAAGACACCCATCGCTGTCCTGTATGTGTTCACGGAGGAAGGACTCGAGCTCGTCGATATATATACCGAAAAGGGTCGGGGACAGGGGGCACCCTTGTTTGACCCCAATGGTACTGATGAAATCGAATCCACATGTGATGTACGGAGGTGGCCCAGGAATCTGTCTCGTAAAGGCGTGTGATGGCCGTGAGAAAGGTTTCCTAAATGTCGATGTCCCCGAGCCGCTGAAAAAGTGCAACACGCGGAACAAAATCAAATGCCTTCCGAGAAGTCTACAAAGCATCGAAAACTATCGCCGAGCGGTGTCATGCCTCCTCGATAATAGCCCTGTGAGTGAAAATATGATCAATAGTCTAAGCAATGTGTACAACCATTTCATAAACACCATGACTCTAATTCTTCTTGCTTACTTGAATTAATTCATAGTGATGTTAGAGGTCCTTTAGAAGTACCTTCTCTTGGTGGTGCTTTATATGTTAGTTTTATTCATGATTTCTCAAGAATGATGTCTTATCTAAGTTTCAAGAGTTTAAAGCCTTGGTTGAGAACATGGCTAATTTGAACATAAAGAGAATCAGAACTGATAATGGAGGTGAGTATGTTAATAAGAGGTTTGATGAGTTTTGTGTGTCTAGTGGAATTCAAAGGGAGCTAACCACTCCTTATTCTCCTCAAAAAAATGGCATAGTTGAAAGGAAGAATAGAACCATCATAGAAATGGCTAGAACTATGCTTCATGTTTTTAATGTGCCTAAATTTCTATGGGCTAAAACAATGAACACTAGTGTTCATATCCTTAATAGAGTTCCCACAAAAACTTTACATCAAACCACACCTCATGAAGTTTAGACTAAGCAAAAACCTGATATCTCTTATTTAAAGATATTTGGCAGCCCTATGTAGTGCCCACTTCCCTTTGACACCTTTTGATGCTTATTTTGATACTATGATTACATTATGGACATTATTATGTTTTGATTTAGTATGATGTTAGACATTTGATCATGGATTATTGTTGATCTTGATTTGGTTATGATGCATGATGATTATTGGAGACACTCATATGTGGATGATGATATACTATTTGACATGTGATTTTTGGATATTATGAGTAGATCTGGAAAATAGATATTATATGACGATGATATAGTTGTTGATATAAATTGTATGTGATAATGTTAAATTGCCTTGATGTTGTTGTGATTCACATATTTAGATGATTTTGTGATTATATTTATATGCATTTTGGATGTTCTGATATGGCCACGAGGCCGAAGGAGGTATTTGTGTTTTGCAGGTTAAAAATCACAACAAACATCGGGGGATTGGAGACCAACCACAATGGAATTCTAGGTGAATTCGATAAGGTCACCATGGCAACTTGTTTTATTATGTTGTGTTTGTTGTTGTTAGGGATTCCCATGGGGGGATCACCTTTATATGTGACCATGGGTTTTGTGTAGTTATTAATGTGGTTTCTTTTAATTATTGTTGTATGTATTTTATTAGTAATGTGTCCCTCTCTTTTATTTAATTAATATTGTGATAGATTAATGTGAGAAATCATATGGTTAAAATTTAAATAAATCAAATTGGGTTATGGGAAAGTAATAATGGAAGTTGTTGGCTCTTGTATTTAATATGTAAGGGTTGTGTAAGTTGTGAAAGAGTTGTGTAAGTCAGATTTTGGAGTATGAAACACTCCACCTCCTTGGAAATTCGAATTTGTCCTTGGGGGCTGTTTTTGGAGGCTTGTGGGACAAGTAAAACTTGTCTCATGCCTCTCAATTTAATTTACCAACCATACTTATGGTTGGAAAGGTGATTTTAGACTTTTATAATGAATTTTATTAATCATGTTGTAAGTTTTGATTGCACTCTCTTACATTTTATTTAATTTGCAGTTCTTTTGGGTGTGGGCTTTTGGTGTGTGTAAGTAATTTGTCATATTTTCACCCACCTTTTATTGTGCTTGGGAGAATGAAATTTTGTCTTTTGTGTTTGAATTTTGAGGATGTGTGATGTGACATCCTACATGGATCCACATCATCTTCTTCTCTTCTCTCTTCTATAAAATTCAAACTCTTTGTTTGTTTTGGGTTGTTGAAACATTTTGCAAACTTCATTGGGGCCGCATTTTTCTTGTGTTTGGAGCTCTTGCTTTTGGAAGGAGTTTGGAGTAACTTTGCATGCTTGGAGATTGTTGTTTTGGGACTGTATTTTGGGCATTGAAGCTTGTTGTTTGGAAACAAAAGTTACTATGGAGAGGTAGGAGTTTAATCCTTCTTTTATGTTGTTATTTTCTTGTTGTGTTGAATGAATGGTGCATGTTTTTTATTTAATTGTTGGCTGGTTGGGTAGATTGCCATAGGAATGGTGTAGGAGAAGGCTATGGGGAATTCATGTGGGGGCATAAGGGAATGCCATTGGCATCAGAATTTTGTGGAGGGAGTTTGGGTTTGGGATCCACCATGGAAAAGAAATAGCTTGCATTTCTTACTTTGTGGGGGGCATAAGGAAATATGTGGGGGCATAAGGAGGGATTGTGGGGGGCATAAAAAAATGTGTGGTGAATTTTTTGGCGGTTTGAACAAGTGGATGCCCAATTCCCATTGGGAAATATAAGTAGCTTCCCCATAGACCTTGCTCCTTTGGTTTGCATGATCGAGCTTGAGTTTTGTTTTGATTGTTTTCAAATGCAGTTGTAAACTGTTGTTTTTGTGTGGACTATGTTTTATATTGAATTATGCATGTTGAAAGAATGTTGTGTGTTTGTGGAAGCTAGTTGTTGCCATGGGTTGAATCACACCTCTTATTGTATTTTGGTTGGGGCTCGGGGCCAATGATGAAGGAAGGCTTCTCCTTTCATTGGATGTCTTGGTTGGGTGGAGAGCGTTGCCTTTCCCCCACTTTTGTTGTGATCAACTTGGAAAAAGGAAAACTTGCATGTTGTTGTTCTAGAGCAAAGGAAAATGCAGTTTGACAAAGTCCCTTGTGAAACAAATTTATTTGTAACCTTTCCCACTTGAAGTGGATGAAATTGTAATGTATTTTGTGAAGGAAAGATGTATGTAATTGATTATGAAAGTGTATATTCGAAATGTGAAAGACATTTATATTTTGTTCTTGTTTATTGGAAAGAAATAGAATTTTGTTATTTGCATTCAAGGAATGGAAGAGTGTAAAGAAGTATTTCTTTTTGAAGTCAATAAAGGATTGCAAGATCTTCTCTCATTTACATTGTTGATTCAAATTGGAATATCAGATTGTGATTAAAATCTTTGTTTAGAAAAAGGAAAATGAAGAAATGTACGTGGAAATAATGTTGTATTTTGTATCTTTGGAAATGTGTAAAAATGAAATTCAATAGTGCTTTTTGATTTAGAATGGGTTGTGTAAAACAACTGAATGTATTGGATTAGTTTAGAAATGAAATGCCACACTTGAATGATAAAATTGATATACAGATTTAAAAGAAATAGATCTCTGTTGTAAAAACAAAGCGCCAATTATTTAATCAAAATGTACAGTTCAGACCTGCACATAATAATCAACTTGGAAACATTAAAATTTGGCATGTTGTATTATAAATGAACTCAAATTGACAAGGAACACTTAAGAAAACAATTTATCCATTGCAAAATCGAACCCAATCCCTCTCACATCCGTTTTCTGTCAATTGTTGAATAAAATTCAAATTGGAATCAATTGAGCAAAATTACCTTCCTAAACCATTCTAAATCCTTCCAAGAATAATCCTCCATGTCTTGGCATGTTGAGTGAAGAAGGAAATCAAATTGAACAAAAATTTATAAGTCAAAATTACCAGTTGCTATTTAAAATCCTGCAGATCGTTTTTCGTAAAATTGACCCCTTAAACTTTATCAAAATGTAAAATTGATGATTCTGTGCAAAGAGGGCATCGAGAGCTTTCCAGAAAGTCCTCGTTTACCCAAACTGAGCTTTCTAGCTAAAGTTATGACCCTCTGAAGTTTTCCTATCTTGGCGGGAAAATTTGAGAAAAATTCTGGCGGGCCGCGCTGCCCGAAAATTTCCGTTAAAAATCCTTAGCAAAATTTTGAAAAATTTGCTTGGGAAAAATTTTGAACTTTTCTCTGCCGGCCCGCAGCAAATTAGAGTTTGCCACGTGTCATCACGGGGCAACATCGGAGGCACAACTTCATTTTTGCCCTTGGACATTTTTAAAATTTTGGAAAACTTTTGCCTTTCTCCCCCGGCCTGCAGCCAACGAGCATGACGAGAGGCTCCCACGTGGAAAGCATGGGGTGAAAGTGGGGTGGGGAAACCCTCGCAACTATCTCTCCCTTGAAATTGTATTTGGAAAAAATTTGCTTATTTTCCCCGCGAACCCGCACTCCCGCCTCGCTCGGATGTTGTCCCCTCCGCGACGACGCGCGAGACCCACACGTGCCTCTTTCCTCTTATCTCCCCCTTTCGGCGAAATTCGCCAATTATCTTCGCCGCCCGTCTTTCCTTCCTTCTCCATGTGGTTTGGTTGGGCGCCACGTGTCCACTAGCGGACCTGGGGGCTGGGCGACAATGTGGATTTTCTCCCTCCCTTTGGCAAAATTTGCCAACCTTCCCGCGTGAGGTTAGAGCCCGACACGTGTCCTGGCGGCACAACGGAGGTGCGGGCACAAATGGAAATTTTCTCCCGCGCAAGAAAAATTTCAAACGCCGCCCCGTGACCCGCCAACCCAAAAATTGATTTTCTTCCCGCTCAACACGTGTCCCCTGGGGGAAAATTTGACCCCTAAGGTCCGCCTGTCCATATCTGGAGTTCTACAAGGAGTTAGGAGGACTTCTTTATATCGTTGGAAAGGTGAGAAAATTTCCTATCCAATGGGAATGATTTAGGGAAATTTTGAATGCTTTAAGTGTGAGAAAAATTCAATTGAAACCCTAAGCCTGTTCGAGAGTGGGTATGGTGTTAATTTACCCCCTAAACCTAACTGAAACTTCTAACCCTAAAATTTAGACCATGTGACCTATGATTATTGTTAATAAAGGAAAAGTATGTTCTTGTGATCTAGACTTGTTTGAACCTCGTTAGTATCAACTGTTGTCTTGCAACCTGGTTGTGGACACTTCTAAACAAAAAAAAATTATTCCATAATTTTCCTAACTAACCCTAGGTTCTTTCTTGGGTCTCAAGTGGGTTGTTTTAACGGGCATCACACCCTACTCTTTTTATTCCTTAAGTTAAAGACAAAACCTTGATTATACCTCTTACTCTTGCATTTTTATTGGGTATGGCAGTCAAACAAAAGGATTAAGAGTCTATGATCCACTAAGCATGTGATTGTAGAAAATAGGAATGTGCATGTTCTTGAGAAACCTTTTTGTAAATCTGCCTCTCTTCCCTCTTCTGAGTTTCCTAAGTTTGAAATTGATTTTCTAGATGATAATCCTTGCTTAGACAATATGAAAGACACTAATCATCCTTCTATTGATATGATGGATGTAGACATTGAGGGGGAGTCTTCTCAATCCTTGTCTCAATCTAGGATTCCTAAATGGGCCAAAAATTTGGTTTCAAACTCTCAACCTAATGATTTGAGAAAGATGACCCGTAGTCAACATTCTTATCATGCCTTGTCAATTGTTTATGAGGTTGAACCTCAATCTTTTGAAGAAGCCAGCCTAGATGAAAGATGGATTGTAACTATGGAAGTTGAATACAATGCTCTAATCAAAAATCAAACTTGGGAATTAGTCCCTCTTCCTCCTAAAAGAAGCATTGTAGGCTCTAGATGGTTGTATAAAATCAAATATAACTCTGTTGGTAAGATTGATAAATTCAAGGCTAGATTAGTTGCTAGAGGGTTTACTCAAAAACTTGGTTTAGATTATGTTGAAACCTTTGCTCCTATTGCCAAAATGAGCACTATTAGAATTCTTCTAGCTATAGTTGCTCAACATGGTTGGGAGATTCACCAAATGGATGTTAAAAATGCATTTTTAAATGGTGATTTGAAAGAAGAAATTTATATGCATCAACCTAAAGGTTTTGAAAAACTGCAAAGAATTATGTGTGTAAACTTAAGAAATCTTTGTATGGTCTTAAACAAGCTCCTAGAGCTTGGTATGCTAAGATAAATAGTTTCTTTCATGAGCTTGGTTTCTCTAACTATTTTGTTGATAATGATTTATTTTTCAAGTATGAAAACAGTCATGTTATCATTATTGTCTTATATGTTGATGATCTCTTGATTACTAGTAGTGATAAGAATCTAATTCTTAGAATCAAAGAGAAGTTAAGACAACGTTTTGAAATGACTGATTTAGGACTGTTAAATCATTTTTTAGGCATGGTTATTTGTCAAAATCACAAATCTATTATTGCATCTCAATCACAATATGCTACTAATCTTCTTAAAAGATTTAACATGATTGATTGTAAGTTTGTCTCTATTCCTATGGAAGTTGGTGTTAAATTAGATCTAAAACCTTCTTGTGATAAATTTAATCTTACTTTATATAGACAGCTTGTTGGTAGTTTGATTTATTTAACTATCACTAGGCCTAATATATCCTATGCAGTTGGAATTGTTTCTAGATTCATGCATGATCCTTATGAGGACCATTGGAAAATGGCAAAAAGGATTTTAAGGTATATCAAAGGTACAATCAATTATGGCTTGTGTTATTCTTGTGATAATGCAATTCTATTTGGTTATTGTGATTTCGACCATGGTGATATTGTGAATAGAAAATCTACTTTTGGATATGTTTTCAAGTTAGGTGCAGGTGCAATAACTTGGAGCAACAAGAAGCAACCAACAAAGATCTATCTCTTCTACTAAGGCGAGTATAGAAGTGTTATGGAAGCAATAAAAGAAGTCATGTGGCTCAAAAGATTGTTGGAAGAACTTCATATGGGCATCAAAGGAAGCACTCTACTTCTATGTGACAGCCAAAGTTGTATTGCTCTTGCAAACAATCTAGTCTAAAGCATCAAAGAACCAAGCATATTGAGATCCATATGCACTTCATCCGGGAGAAAGTTCTCAATGGTGACATAGATCTCAAGTTTTGTTCCACTGAAGAGCAGTTGTCAGACATTTTTACTAAGCCCTTGGGTGCTACAAAGTTCTGCAAATTCCGTGCTATGTTGGGCATTTCAGATATTAGCTCTTATGATCATGTGGATGACATTGATCTCCGCCTCTCCACCTCTGGATCAGCTGAGCATAATTGTTTAGCTCCTATGATCATGTGAATGGTGTTGATCTTCACCTCTGAATCATATGAGTTTTGGCCTTTCAAAGCTTCCTTGAGGGGGAAATAAGAAATGAGCATGTTGCATGTTTTTTCTTGTGCAATGCCATCTCTTAACAGCTTGATTGTGTCAAAATGGATACTCCTAAACTATTTCTATGTTGTTTAAGTAAATTGTCATGTATGTGAAGTTTACTTGTAATCCCCAATGAAGCATTAGATATGAAGAGTTTATTAACTCCATAATCTTATGTAAGACTTCATCCTTAATCACTTTATCTTGAGAATTTGTATGTTCCTTTTGTATTGCGATTTTTATAGAATCCACGGAACACTGCTTTGAACCGCAACAAAACAATGTACTGCAGCTTCTCTAAAATCCACAATGCATTTACTGTTGTTCGCGGCTTGTATAAGTCCGTGAGACACTATCGTAGTGTATCGTGGAGTTGAAAACCCCGCGGGACAATCTTTGTAGTGTACCGCGGAACCGCAAAACCCGCGGACCAAGTGTTTTTTGCATGCTAGCCTAAATCACTTGTTGATTTACAGATTGTAATTCCTTTTGTACCAAAAGGTGATTTGGCATGATGAACAAATGTTGACATGTAAAAGTAATTTTGCACGTTTCTCTACTTAACATTAAAGGGGAGTGTTGAGTTTATAATATTAAGCGGGAAACTACTTATTTAGAAACCCGCCAAAGACTGTATGTTTTTTTGTTTATAGTTTACATTTAAAATATAAGCATGATAGACCCCAAAGCGGATCGGCTTTAAGAGTGGATCGCGACCACCCACCTTGAATATAATAAGGTGATCTCATTAGAGATCGATTACACTGTCAATGTAACATTTATGCAAGCTATATGAGTGAGTTGATAGAGAAATAGTGGGAGTGTTGGGCGAAAGTTTATTCTCAATAAAAATAAGTGATTTTCAATGGGGTTTTTACCTTTCAAAGTATTCCCACTTATGTCTTGTGTCACTTTGTGTGTTCATTTACTTTGAGTTTTATGTTGTTTACATACTATAATCTACAATATAAACATCTAGATTTATGTTTCTAATTATTGTACTTCATAAACTATAATCTTTGGCAATCTATATATCCCTTAAATTTGCTAACAAAAGGTGCAAAACAAAGTGAGGTGGAAGTTGTTTACACCCTAATTAAATCTATATTATGGAAGTACACAACAATAAAGAGGATGCAAGGGTTTGCAACAAGGGATTATTCTAATTTTATCAATTTATAATTAACCATTCATAGCCAAAATAATGCATTAATACTTGCAACGATTGATAAACAGTAGCTCAAAATAAACAAGAAGAGAAGAAGACTTAGTTGTACATGTCATAACAGAGAAGATCCGGATGTGCATACAAGTGGAAAAGGCATATCAGAAGTTGGAGATGCTTCATTGTGAGTTCTAGAAATGGAAAGCGAGTAAGAGCATGACCATATAACTTATGTATAGTCCAAACTGGAACTATATGGTCTTGACCTAGTTTATATGGTCTTAGACCCTTTGGCAGTTGGAATCTAAAACTTCTTGAGTGCTTCACTTTCCGGATATCCCCTTTGTTGTGTATTGTTCTTTCTCGCACATCTTTTGCATGACTTGCAATCATCCGCAACAAAGTAGAAACCCTAAAAACTGTAATACCCTTCATCAAAGCATTAGAAACCAAAAGGAGAAATAATGTGTGTGGTGAGATTGGACTACCCTTGTCACTACCAACTCTACTATCGAACCAATCCAAGTGCTACACTACATGCCCTCGTGTGGGATCAAGCCTCATGTAGTTTGCCCAGTGTTTATGTAAGTGCAAGTGTGATCTAAGACAACCCCTTATGGGTGCCCTCCTATCTCTTGACACAAAGATAGTGGACTAACTATATAGTATAGAATGTACATAAGCACGGTGAAGTACTTGTGATGGGGTGTTCCTCAACTACGTGATCTAACCCTTTGTCTTTTGAAACCCTTTGAAAATCTTAAAGTGACTTTGCTCTTTCTAAGACATGGCTCTATGACCTTTAAATGCTTGGAAAATGGAGGAAGCTAGACTCTTTGACATGGTTGAGTGTTTCAAACCTGTAGTAGGGACTGCTCTAATTAATGTGCAACTGATTTGGGCAGATTTAGGGAGCTTTGTGTGCTTTTAGAATGATATTTGTGATAGGAGCTTGTAAGAGTGACAGGTGAGTTATAAAGTGATATCAATTTGTTTATATAACCTTTCATAGGTGAAATATTCTAATAAGGCCAACCCTTAGAAGGTGAAATGATGCAATAAAGATATTCAAATTGAAAATAGAGTCGAAGAATACGAAAGGTCAAGACCGTATAAGTCGGCCATGACCAGATTCCACATCCCGGCCATTTGTACAATCCTAGACATGAGGACTATGGTGCAAAACTGAAAGTTGTGGCATGATGTACAGAGTTAATTTATAGCATTGATTTAATAATATTTCTCGAATTGACAACAAAGCAGAGTGTAAAGATAAGCAAATCACGGAAGAGCTAGGGGGATATGTTGATTGGATTCCAAATGTGAGCATTTGTCTTAGCAAGGGAGCATAGCCAAATTTGCAATTACAAAAGGACAAGTTATTAAATTTTAGTGTCTAAGAAGTCAAGGAATAAATGGAGACAATTACGAAGGTCCAAGATGACCAAAGGCAAGGATAAGAGCATGCATGAGTGTAAATAAGTGAACATGATGAGACAAGTGGACATAATGGGCATAATACATGAACAAAAGGAGGAATAAAGTGATGATACTATAACTATGGCATAATAGCGACATCTCTCGAATGTTGTGGTCTAGCCCACGTGACCAAATCCGATCACACCCCAATCCCGGAGGAAAATGCATCAGCAGCCCCTAAGCAAGAGAAAAGGTTAGTAAACGTCAAAAACAAGGTGTATACACATGGAAGGTGTTATGTACCTTGGCATTGGCAAGTCACTATAGCTTATAAGCTACCACTCCAACTCATGAAGAAAAGTAAATGTGTCATTATGCTTGGGAGGCAGTTTCTTTTATGCCATCTTAGTTTCTCTCGGAGATAGTTTCTCTTATGCCATCTTGCAATGTCCCCTTCTTGGGACATTTTCCACATCAAGATTTGAAGACCCTCAACCCAATGGGTTTGAGGATTGAGCTTGAAATTTGTCCTAAGATGTTTGTTATCTATTTTGTAACCCCTTGGAGGGCTCTTTAGTTAGTTAATGTGCACATAGGCTAGTTATCTTTATTATTTAATTAAAAATAATAAAGTGCACATGGTAGTAGTTCATTAAATATTTTTATTTTAATTATGTTTTAGGGTGAAAACATTAAATGATTAGTCATTGGATATTGCACCTCTTAATTCTATAAAAGAGGGGTCGCATTTCCTTTATTGGCATGTTGATGAATTATTAAAATTTACTCCCTGCGTGGAGAAGGGATGTATGCCCAAACTTGATGCTTTTGCTCTCTTTCATTTGTTGAAGAATCTATTTGCATTGAAGCTGGTTTGAATATCAAAGTGAAGATTCATTGGTGCAATTTCAAGTCAATTTCCTTGTGTGTGAAGTCTCCTTTACCCAGCAAATTTTCTTGTGCTCATTGCTAGCTGTAGCGAACTGTTTTGTGGGAGTATTTTATCCTCCAATCCTAGCAAATGCATGTTGTTGTTTGGCGACTTGTTTAGAGGCAAGTTTGGTAAGGAAATATTGTGATTATGATCTGGTTTTTACCTTTATAAGTCTGTTGTTCCTTCTGAGCCCTAGCGACTTCATTTGGAAGCTCATAAGGTATGTCGGATGCATGTTTGAAGGCATAAATAATCAGCGAACTGTATAAGGGGTTTGGTCTAAGTTTGTATGCATTCATTAACCTCCTTTGGCAGCGATTTCACTCTAGATAACATTCTCCTTTGATTGGCTGTTATATTCCAAGTTTGGAGAGCTGTAGGTTGCATAATAGCATGGTGCTTTGAGATTTCTTGCTGCAGACTTAACTGTGATGAATTCTGAGTGTTCTATTATGTGGATCGACTAGTTTAGAGTATGAGTTTGGGGGTATTATAAAGTTCTGGGTGCAGCGATCTGTATATGGGAGTTTTTGATGTGATCTTTAGTGTTCCTTGGCAGCGAAAGTCATGCTTGTCTGAATGATAATCAGAGTTTATTGTAGCAACTTGCATTAGTTATCAAGATCTGATTTTATATGCATTTTTGGAGCAGCGATATGGCATTAAGGTTGGGTATTCAGTGCAGATCTGCAATTAGAAGGATTTCAGGGGTATTCCATTAATCATATTGGGCAGCGACTGGGTCTGAAGATTATGGGCCTGTGTTGGTAAAGTTATAATGTTCAGAAATATTCAATTGATATTGCATTTGAAAGCTCTAACCCCCTAGTTTATCACGCACTTTATATCAATGCAAAATAGGATGTATTGAGCAAGTTATTAATTGTCTAAGTTTCAGCTGACTGGGTGTTAGTTTATTTAATATCTGCTGCGATAACATATTGGTCCCAAAAGGGGACATTACACATCTTCTTAAGAGTTGTTTGTTTACAAGACTGCAATTGAGGTAAAATTTGATCTCCAATAGCAAACTCCCTTTTTGATTGATGTTGATCTGCCTATCATTTCATCCTATCTTGAGCTATTTTAAGATTACCATTTAAAACTTGTAAGATTTGTCGACTCTCTATAATACTTGGGAGATAATTTCTCTTATGCCTCCTTAAGAGTGGTCCGTTTATAAGACTACAACCAAGGTAAAACTTGATCCAATAGCTAACTTTCTTTCCAAACGATGCAGATCTGCCTGTGATTTCATCCTATCCTGAGTTGTTTCAAGGTTGCCTTTTAAAACTTGTAAGATTTATTGACTCTCCATAATGAAATCTCAAATTATTGGTAATTTGGTGTCTCAAGACCCTAGTTCGGCAATGAAAGTGGATTATACCCAAACAAAGCATTAAATGGAGTCATACTTATCAACACATGATGGATGGTATTATACCAATTCGAATTTTCTGCTAGTTGCAACCGTTGAGGCCAACATCGTCGATAAATATCCTTGAAGGTCGTATTCACAATTTATGTTTGCCCACCAGTTTGAGGATGGTAGCTAAGACTGAACGATAAAGTCGTACCGATCAACTCAAAAAGTTCAAGCATGTGCTTGTGAATTTTGGATCCCTATTACTAAGAATTTCCTTGGTAAGCTCACAGCCTTTATAAGTGTTATCAATAGGAATGAAGTGAGCAGACTTAATCAATCAACAACCAACAAGATCCAATCTTTACCACTTGTTTTAGGAAGACCTGTGATGAAATCCATACTGACAGATTCTCATTTCTCATTAGGTACGGGTAATGGTTGAAGAAAAGCTCGACTTTTAATTATTTCCGCCTTGTCTCTTTGGAAATGCTCACAAGCTGCTACAAATTTACAGACGTCGTTCTTCAACCCTTTCCATTTGAAGGTGCATCTAACTTTTGCATAAGTTTTAAGGAACTCAACATGTCCAATTGATAGAGAAGAATGACTTTCAGCTATCACCTTCATTTAAAATTTGATTCGGGGCTCAACACCACTCTTTCTTGGTGATAAATGAGTGCACTGCGCAATGCATACCTGTTGTCCTAGACCTAGATGCTTGTTTGTCCTCCAACAATGTTGTGAACTCATCATCATTATCATACTCTGCCTCAATATCTTGTTACCAATTTGGAACAGCTGCTGAAATAGACTGAATTCTAGGAGGCCTGGATAAGGCATCAGCTACAACATATTTGTTACCTTTACAATATTGAATATTACATTCATATGCTTTCAACTTGCTCACCAACTAAAATTGTCACTCATTGAGACTACGTTATGATAGGAAGTACTTCGGACTATTATGGTCAGTATCAACAATGCATTTGCCCCAAACTAGATATTGTTCAGACTTATCCAATGCATGCATTATTGCTAGCATCTGCTTATCATAAATAGATAACTTGTCATTTAGCTTGACTCTCAAAGGCAATGGGCTTGCCTTGCTGCATCAAAGTTGCTCAAAGTCCCAGTCCAAACTAGTATACTCTAGGGACGTGTACCCTATGTTTTTGGGGCCACCCCTATAGGGCATGTTTCGGGATTTGTAGAAAACATCCCATATCTGTCCCCTTTTTAGCGAAACATCCTCGGGGCATTAAAAAATACAGGGTACAACTGATGGCTAACCATCCCGGTATGGCCAAAGGACAGCTAGACGTCCCTTGACCATACCGGAGACAGTTAGCAGTCCCAAAATCTTAAAAACTCGGAAATTAGAAAAAGGGGATGGGGAGGCCTACAAGGACCCCCACATCCCTTTCCACCAAGCCGAAAACAAAAAGTACACTAACAACTAGAACCAACTAACAAGCTCACTTTTGCTATTTTGCATTTTGTGAAGAAGAAAACAAAGAAGGAGAACTATGAGAAGAGGGCAATAGAGCATTAAACTAAATCATTTGGTAAGTTTACTATCCATTGTTCATTTGCACAAATTACTTTCTTATTTTTTTGAAGTTTCAAACACTTAGGAAGTTTTTTTGTTTTATGTTTGCACTTGCAGCTGTGTTTTGAGTTTTCAGAAGAGAGAAAAGAGCAGCAATGAGGGTAGTGAGGGTGACAAGAGGTACTACCAGGAGTTCTTTTGAGAGTAGGAGTGTTGCATGGACTGTGGGTTCAAATAATCTATTTGAATGCCCTTCTAAACTCTCCTCAAAATTTATGCAAATGGCCCATTTAATCCTTAAAACCTCTTTCACAATTTGCAACAACCATAGAAAAAGAACTTAGGAGGACTAGAGTATGGCTGTCATTTGTTCGACAAGGAATATTGGAGCAGCTAAACAAGGGTTTACTCTCATCTTTCGTGCTTAAGTGGACAGGTGCACGGGGGAAATGGAAAATAACCTAAACTCAGAAGCATGAGGAGACTAGGTTGTACATGGAGGGTGAGGCAAGAAATAAGGGAATGGCAATAGAGACTACGCAACCTAGTATGCAATTACCTACCCAAACCATGGATGTTGAGAGTCAAAGGGGAGAGGGTTCTACCAAGGAAAAGAGAAAGGTTAGTAGTGTTGCAGGGATGTTCAATATGTAATCACAGGAAGTAGCTAATCTTCTATTGTCAATCTTTTCTATGCTCGTGCCATACTATTTCATGTGGCATGTTCTCCCTATTTCCATCAAATGTTCAAAAATGTAATTGTTGTTGGTCCCCCATTTGCCCCTCCAGAAGAACTTAAACCACGCACCAGCCTCCTTGATAAAGATTATTCTAAGGTGAGTGTGGTGATGGAGAAGATGAGCCAAACATGGATAAGGGCAGGCTGCTCTATCAACATGGATGGGTGGACTGAAATTAAACATCATCAACTCACCAATATCATGGTCACATGTCTAGTTGACTCTTATTTTCTTAGAATTATTGATTGATCAAGGAAGAAGAAGGAAGCAAACTTCCAATTTCAAATTTTGAAGGATGCCATAGAGGAGGTGGGGCCCTCAAATGTTGTACAGATTGTAAGAACCCCTGTCTAATTCTGGGCCCAATTTCTGATTTTGTGTCTTGACTTTTCGTCAAACACTTGTCATGCGACTTCAAGTTCTGAATTTTGATTCTGGTATACTGTTGTTATAAACTTATTGCAAGAGATTTAGGCAAAAATATTGTAAAATAAACATTCCCACTTGACCCACAATGATATTCTAACCGCAAGGATCTTTATTTGCCAAATTAGGAACATTGGGAGCAATAATAATCGGGTCTGATATAAATAAATCAGACTGATGTCTTTTATATCAGCAAGTACAAATGTAATTCAAATTAAAGAATTCACCATACAAGCATCACAAAACTTACCCGGAATAGATAGTCCTCTTGTAGATACAATTATGGGTATAATAGGCAACCTCTAAACAATGAAATTAGGTAATGAACGGGTGTCCCAGATTTCATCCTGAAATCTGTGACTACCCTATCCGAAAAAATTTCGTACTTTTAAAATAATGGGTCGTTTTGTGTTTTTATTGCCAGAAAGTTCTTGTATTGCGTCAAGATATTCCCAAAGAGCCATATTAGCCATTTTCGCCAAATACCCAGATGCCCAAAATTGTTATATTCTGTCATCGGGATTTGTCTGCGAGAAATTTGTATTTAATTATTTTGAGCCCGTTTGAGGCAATTTGCGCTCCGATTTAACCCTGTTGTGATCGAACATATCATTATTCCTATATACCAGAAGGGTTTTAACTAGGAATAAGTTTTGGGCTTTATTTATGACTTTTGGCAATTTTTTCGTGTTTTTGTGTTTTCCGTTTCGTTTTCTGTGAAATTTCTCTAGATCAATTCCTTTGTCGGGTTAGCCCGATTCTTGGCCTGGAGTATTTGAACATCACATACGCACATTGTGCCAGAAGGAAGTTGCCATCGGAGATCCGGTTCTTTGGAAAAAACGAAGTCGTGCACTAAAAAGCCCCTGCGGGGTTGGGCGCATTTTTGGAAAACAAAGGATTTAAGTGGATCATGGGAAAAATAGAAGCAGCAGGCAGGTGGGATTTTATTGCCTACCTTGCAGGGTACTTTTTCCCATGATAGAAAATTCACTTAAGCTGCGGTGGGAAAATTAGAGGCAACAGGCCGGCGGGAATTTATTGTGCCTTGCAGGGTAAAAATTCTCATTGTAAAATAAAAGAAAAGTGACTTAAGTGAATCATGGGATTTTATTGTCTGCCATGCAGAGTAAATAATCCCATTGTCAAAGTCAAATCACTTAAGTGGATCATGGGATTTGGGGCTGCCTTGCAAGGTAAAAATTCCCATTGCCAAGTGTTTTTAAAAATAGAATTCTATTATGCTAAAAAGTGCGATCCACCTTGAGTGAATAATAATGCATTAAATAAATATCTATGTTGCACGGAAACGGAAACGGGTACGAAACGCGGAAACGGCAATTTTCAAAAAACCTTGGATACGAAACGTCGACGGAAACGTCCGTACAATATATTATTAAAAATATATATATATATATATATATGCATAGTACTCATTTTATAATTGTAGACCATAAGAGATAATTGATAAAGCACTCAAAATATTTTGAATTCATTGAAATTTGAACTTCTAAGTTCTAAATAGTAAAGAGTCATCATTCAACATGGTTACAATTTCAATGATTCACATATACATAATAATAATCTAGATTCTAGAACATATCATCTAGATTTCCTCATAGTCATAATCATCTCCATGAACACCACTAGCACCGACATTTCCACTCCCACTAGCTCCACTCTCCCTCCCTTCTGCAAAAGATCCCGATTCTTCTTCATCAATACCAAGCAGTGAAAGTTGGCTAAGAGTTGCAGCAGAAGCATCAAAGTCGCTAGTCTCAGGATCAATATCCCAAAGTTTGTTGGGACCTCTAACATAGGCTTCACTCTTGTGTGATAGAATGCGCAAATTGGAATGCACATACACTAAATCCTCGGCCTTCTTGGATGCTAACTTGTTCCGTTTGGCTGAGTGGATGAAGGAATATGTACTCCAATTCCGTTCTGCTGAGGAATTGCTAGCCACCTGTTACAAAAAAGAAGTTAGAAATTTTCAATTAGTAATACTATAATATTAATTTACTAAGAAGTAAGAACATACATTTTTAATTAATAAACAAACTTTTGATTTCATTTTAATATTTGATACCTGTGAAAGGATTTTAATGGCAACAGGTCGCAGCCACTTGGCATCATGGCCATGTGCACACCACCACATGCATGGGGTCATCTTGTACCTGTCAAGTGTTGCATCTATTTCACCCATGCTACTATTAGATGAAGAGACAAAGAGCGTCATTTCACAGTGGACTGTACTAGTTACATCTGGATCAGGAAAAAGCCTCCGGAATGCTGCCTTAGCTCCACTTGCAACTTCATGGTCATCATATGGTTTTTGCCTACCAGGTAGTGCAAGTATTTCACTGCTATAAAATTTGGGATTCAGGGCATAGGCTAGGAGATGCAATGGGGTGGTCATTTTATTCCACCTTCTCATGATCACGTTCTTAACTTCATTGTAGAATTTTTCTTCAGGATCCTGCTCTTTTTGTTGTATGATGTCTCTAATTTTTTCAAGCATAGAGTCAATGCCATCATAGATCTCCCCTATGCAAGCATTATCCGTGTCTGCATATCTAATCATAGATAAAATAGGCTCAGTAAAACTAAGCAAGTATGCAACCTTTGCCCACCAAATATCATCAAGTATCACTGATTTTATTTTGATGGCTCTTTCTGTGTTTGATTGCCTCCACACGGACCAAACATCATCAATCACCATAAGCCTTAAGGCTTGCTTTACCTTCACAAGTCGTCTCAAGACGAGCGTGTGAGAGGCAAATCTTGTTTCAGCAACCTATTAAAATAAATTAAAGCAAGTTAAAAAAAAAAAAATTTAAAAGGAATTCAATTGATAATTTGATATTTCATAAAAAGTTAGCAAATAAAAATTAGAAACTAGGAAATTGTTTGGTTACCTTCAGCAACTCCAATGTCGAGAACCTCCTAAAGATAGCCTGGGACATATGATGATTTGTGATAAACATTTGGATCTCATTTGCCTCTGTATAAACTTCCTCAATCCATGGTATTTTTCCAATCTTCTGCAGCATCAAATTCAAGGAGTGTACTGCACAAGGTGTCCAAAAAATGTGCTCATATCTCCCCTCAACAATCAGCCTGCTGCTCTACAATTTTTGGCATTGTCCGTGATGACTTGGACAACGTTTGCAGGGCCCACTGACTCAATAGCCTCAATTAAAATATTAGCAATAAATTGAGCATCTTTCACTTCACCCTCACAATCAACAGCCCTTAAGAACATTGCCCCTTTAGGGCACACTGCAACAATGTTGATTAGGGGTCTATTTCGGGCATCTTTCCATCCATCTGAAATGATAGATACCCCTGAGTCCTTCCATGAGTCCCTAATTGGCTGCAAAGAAGTATGTACATGGGCCACTTCTTTCGCCAACAATGTGGTTCTGACCTTCTCATAACTAGGGCTTTTATACCCTTTCGGTGCATCATTAATACCTCTCACCATTTGTTGCGATAAGGTGAGTATGACACATGAAGGGCACCCCACATGCATAAATGCATCGAGCAACCAACTCATCAGCAACATCCCTTTTCTCATTTGCAAATGCCTGCTCTAATGGGCCTTTGGAAATTCTCTTTCGTGACAAATGCTCTCCCTCTGTTGGAGTTTCAACTGCAACTTGGATAAAAGGATGGTTTGATGGGTTGGGTGGTTTTTGTGAACCCCTATTTTGCAAAGGAGCTGTTTTAAATCTAGCTCTTGAAGCTTCCATATCAGCGTCCTCTTGCTCTTTCATATATGCCAATATATGTTTATGTTCAACCTTGTTACATTTTCTAATCCCCGTTCCTGATTTCCCCATTAAATGAGCTTTGAGTCGGGTATAAGAGGATTTGTATTGTATATTGCAATGATGGCATACCCAAACTCGAGAGCCACCGCCAGCAAGGTTCTCCACAATTTGCACATGTCTCCAAAGAGGAGCTCTAGGATCCACACCCCCACTTTGGCTTTCTTCCCCTTCCCCATGCCCTCCCACTGAAGCTGAACTAGATGCCATTGAATCAAACCTTCATTGAAAAATAAAAACATAAACTTAGATAACAATAAATTATTAAATAAAACCACACTCTACATATCCTATTCTGCTTTTGATCACCAAGTTCACCGTTCAGGCGCGAGGTGAGAGCATACACAGAGTTCGGATTTTTTAATTTAAAAAACAAAATAAACTTTTTAAAAAACAAAAAGAATTAAATTTGAAAACCCTACACATCCTATTCTGCTTTTGATCACCAAGGTCACCGTTCAGGCGCGAGGTGAGAGCATACATAGAGTTCGGATTTTTTAATTTAAAAAAACAAAATAAACTTTTAAAAAAACAAAAAGAATTAAATTTAAAAACCCTACACATCCTATTTTGCTTTTGATCACCAAGGTCACCGTATAGGTGCGAGGTGAGAGCATACACAGAGTTTGGATGATATTTATAATTTAAAAAAGAATATATGTTTTTTTTTTATTTTAAAACGCAAAGAAAATGTTACATTTTTTTATTTTTTTAAGCATACAGTTTTAAAATTACTAAATTCAACCTACATATTGACATCATGATCAATGATCACATTAACATTTTCTTTAGCCAAATAAAAAAAAACTTGAAAAATACCTGGTTTTTCCTCCTTGAAGTCAATCCCACCTTCCAAATCTGATTCGAAATTCCTCCTTGAAGCCTTTAGCGCTGAACAACACGTCCTAAACTCTTCCTTCAAGCTGCTCCTTGATGTCTCTTTGCTCTTCACAATGCTAAATGCTAGTTTAATGAAAACTGTATTTAGCAAGAGAAAAATGAGAGTGTGATTTAGAATGGACCCAAGAGGTCATTATATAGCTTTTAGGAAGTGTGTTTAGCAAGGATTGAGCCGTTTTAGGGTTTCGCAGCATTTAATGCAAATATTTTTCACTTTTTAAAACGCGTTTTCGTTTTTTAGACGTGACAGGCGCCGAAACGCCTAAGGCGTTTCCCCCTGAAACGCTTTTCGCCCCGAAAGCGTTTCTTGCCGTCTGAGCCCCTGTCCGTGTTTCGACAACATAGATAAATATTTGTTAATATTTATTCACCCAATTTTGGCGCCCAGGCTTGTGGAAAAATCAACAAAAGCAAAGGGGAATAAATCAATTGGAAATAGATTGTCTAAAATTAAATAAATTAATTTATTTAAAGGCAGCCCCCTCTTGTGAAAAAGTGTGCCCCTTTTAGGAAGGATTTAATGCTTTTTGAAGTATTAAATGATTAAATAAATTCCTATTTTCAGTGGCTAAGGTTAAGGCACATTGTGAAGCTTCAGTTGAGTGAAGAGTGGATGTTTAAATTGGATTAATTTAATTAATTGGATGGTTGTCCTTAAACATGCTATTTTAACACATCAGTTAAAGAGAAAAGCATGATTTTTAATTAATTAATTGTAGGAATAGAAGGGGCAATTATTAATTAAATAATTATGAAGGCTATATAAGCATGGGCTACCATAAGGATGAATTAATTAATTCACAGGTGAAGAAGTGCAGCCCAGAGGAAAAGTGCGCCCCATTTGGAGAAGGATTTTGCTCAGAGGAAGGTGGATTTGATGCTAAAAGCTTCTAGTTTTGGTGCATGCTTTGAAGAAGGTTGATTTGTGTCTGCATAATTGTTTGTAGAAGTGATACAGGTGCTCAGGTGATGTTGGTAAAATTCATGCTTGCTTTGCATGCAAATAAAACGTCAAATTTTGGGGCAGCAGGCTTGAATTATGCAGATTTTTGTGATTAAAATTCACTGTGCATGCTCCGGTTGCCATCTTTGTCTGAATTAATTGCAGGAGTTAGATACAGGTGCTTTTATAAAGAAAAGGAACTTATATCAATGTCCAATACATTGAATATTTCCTCCGAATCTGAAGGATTATCCAGATCTGCACCAGTTTTGAAGAATTCCAGTCAAATAAGAAGAAAAAGAATTGTTCAGACAAAGATAGACAAAGCTATGGCGAAGAAAGATGAAAAAGAAAGCACAACGGAGTCATGCATCACTTCTAAATTTGCAGATATTGGAGACACGGATCTAGGCTCGGAACCTCTTGCTGAATTGATAGACAGATCCAGAGCAGGAAAGACTTCACTCATGCGTGCAGATTAAAAGCAGTGGAATTATTCGAGTTGCAGCTTTTCCATCCATGACCCGAGTTGCGAGTTTGTTATGCGAGTGCAAATCCATATCCAGAGATGCGAGATGCATGCAGTGCAGATTTAAATCCATATGCGAGATCCAGATTCAGATCCATAATTGCAAAGGCTTCATCCTCTTGTTTTAAATGCAGCTTATGAAGAATTCAATGCATGGAAAAATCCTTCCAGGATCTTGTTCATGTGCTCCCAATCTTCCAGTTGAAGCCTTCATTGAAGTTGCATTCACCCGGAGTGCTTTCCAGAATTTTTAATTGTTCATATGCAATTAAAAATGAAGAGTTATTTACGGCAGACATTGCACTGATGCATATACAGGAGAAGAACTGCAAAAGCTTCAAGAATAAAAGAGAAGACAAGGCAAAGGCAAAATTCCCGCGCTCCAGATCCAAACTTGTTGTTTCAGATCTAGCTTGCTTCAGATCCAGCTACTCCTAGGTCTAGTTTGGTGAGAATCAAAGGCAAAAGAATCAGCTGCATGCAGACATGAAAAAGGACAAGACTGCAGCTTTCCTCTTCCTTCTTCTTTCCTCCGACAAAGTAATTGAGCGATCAATTAAATTATACAACTTAAGTGATTGGTTTAAAAGCCATTACTTGAAGAAGTCAACTACTTGGAGATAGGTGGCGGACGTGCAAAATAGAAGGTTCTATTTTCAGTTGCAAATCATACATGTCATGCAAAGAGGAATTCCAGGATGGAGATTGTCAGTTGTTTCTTTCCTCCGACTTCCACATGTGCCAGTTCAACTAAAAGCTTCCAACTTGTAATTGCCCCTCTACATTCTATAAGTAGAGGAAGAACCTTCGGGTTAAGGATCAGAATTTGTAAGCAACAACCTTGTGTTCCAGACTTTGTGTTGAAACCCTTGAGAGCCACTTGAAGCAAAGGAATATACAGGAGCAGATTTTCGGAGAACTTTGTGTCACGGTGTATTGTGTTTCTTGCTTTTTATCTTAGATCTTTTAATAGACTTTGTGTTATTTCAAATCTAGATCTAGAGCTACCTTTGCTTAGAATTTTGTGTTTATATCTATTGGTTTCTTCTATGTGCATGCAATCAACTCTGCTATCTATTGATTGGGATGCACATCTTCCTCATTTTTTCTCTGTGTTTACATAATTCCTTTCTTCTATAAATATTTCCTTTCTTTAAACAACTACTTACTTCTTTGCAAAACTATTCAACTACGGTTCATGAACTGAGTAGTTAAAGTAAAACCCCATTTAGATATTAGCATACTTTAATTGACAAATCGACACAGAGCCTCACCGGTAAATGAGGGAGATTTATCTCATGACTACCTAGGTTTTGTGCTATGCAGAAAATATAGCCAACAAGAACCCTATTGGTGTAGTTTTTGTACTGTCCCAAATGCTGATACAATTCAAACATGTGCATAAAAACGAACATGCAAACATACCTAGGAATCTCCCTACAAATGCCTTCAAACCCTTATGATATAGTGCCGATAGGAGCTCAAAGGAAGAGGCCAATCAGCATGCAATATAACTCCCAACTGAAAATGCAAATCACTGATTGAAAGAATGTGCCTCTAATGGGAAATCGCTGTCCAAGGATGATGTAGTCGCTGATATACCAAGTTTGCTCCACAAGACTGAAATCGTTGTTGCAAGGGTGCGCCTCCAATGTAGCATGCAATCACCACAAACCCTCAAATGTAATAGCCAAAGAGGGAAGAGTTGTGCCTGGGTTTATGCCTTCAAAATGGATGCCATGACAAAAGATCCCCCTCCAACATAGGCGCTAGCATAAAGAAGTAATCCCTGAATCGCTGTGGTAGAAACTTGAACAATATATCTCCAAATTTGTATTGGAACAATCTCACAAATTTGTCATGAAACCCTCTACCTTCCAATACTCTGAAATCTGCAAAGATAAATCACCGAATCTCCATGAAATTGAACAATGATGTGCAACTGTGAATCTTGAGATGAATTCACCAAGTGGGCTGATCTGGGTTTTCGTCCAAATAGCCAAAACCTCTAGGGTTTTCGTCCTAGGGTTTCTGAACCTGCAAGCCAAAGCTCTCAAGCTCTCGAGGAAAAGTTTCTTTCAAAATAACAAGTCATGAATGAATCTTCATTGCACTTTTTCTTCCTTTTATAACCCTTTTCCTTTTTTTAGAGTAATACTTTATTTTATTTCTTTTTATTCTATTTTCCCTCTCAAAAGTGACTTTACTTTATAATATGTCATTGACATTATTAAAGAGTCACTTTATAAAATAAAGTATGTCCAACAACTAATTAATTAAATATAAGTAATCCCATAGGACTTAGGACTATTTATCATTTAATTAATTAATTAATTCCCTTTTCCAAAGAGCTATAACATTGAGGTGCCCGATAAATTATTTTAATTAAAATGGCAACCTTAATGAATTTAATTAGATATAGCTCCATATTACACCCAACTTGCGGAAATGGCCAAAAAGCATCGGAATCAAAATATGAC
This sequence comes from Taxus wallichiana var. yunnanensis, assembly GCA_018340775.1. NCBI lineage: Eukaryota > Viridiplantae > Streptophyta > Pinopsida > Cupressales > Taxaceae > Taxus > Taxus wallichiana. The sequence continues at coordinate 612,062,939 of CM031240.1, forward strand.
AAAGACAGAGTGATCCCGATGATGAAAGATGATAAACGAGTCCTGATTGGGTGACTTACTAAAAATAGACGCTCCCTCCAAGAATCTTGGAGCCCAAACCGGAAGCTAGAAATAACATCTGAAAGCATCATTTAACTCCTCTAAACAAACTGAGTTCATTGGAAATATCAAAACACCCCTCGGATCATGCTGACACAAACCCAAAATGTCAAAGAATAATCGCACTCTTGCTAGAGAACCCGAAAGCGAGGACATTACACGGTGGTGACCAAAACAACCCGTGTATGTAAGTTAGTTGGCTTGATGGTAGAGGATGCTTACAAGCACATTTTTTGGACCCCATGTTGTGTTCATTTATGAACAACACATTGAAAGACATCAAAAGATAGATTAGGTGAAGACAAATGGGGGTGGAAGCTAGAGACATTTAGATATTCATCTGCAACCGTCACACCTCACTTGCTCACCCAAAACTTTTGAAGGAAGGAAATCCTCAAGCCTGTGGATACTAGATATGCCAACTACCTTATTTTGTTAGAGAGAATATTTGAGGTGCAGGAGCCTCTACAATTATTATATACTCTGGTTTTCTGCTATACTAGGAGGCAAAGCAATTAAAACCTAGGAGTTATTCTGAAATTTTGGTTTGTTCTAATTGTTTTACGGACTAAGTTGTAATCTATCTTGTACATCTTGTTGTAGTTCTTATTCTTTTGTACAAAGTTTGTTGTAAATATTGTTTTATGTGATAATATAAAGCATCTATTCAAAATACATTATATATATATATATATATATATATATATATATATACATATATCCAGTTGAATCTTATGTGAAATCTCAAGTCAGCTCTAATGTTATGTCTAAAAGGTTTTGTAATGTATATGATGAATGCCTTATCAATGTTATCGTATAAATATTTAAAATTTCCTTTACTTTTAAATTGTTACTTTTTGTTAATAGTAATCCCCTGCCATCCCCTAAAAATGGCCTCTAAAAGAATTTGTCCCTAATAATGTGTAATGTCTCCTTTTCAAGGACATTATTAATATCTATTTTTCATTTGCATTATAACCCCTTGGCATGCCTAACGCTACAAGTGGGAGTCTCTTTAGTTAGTTTAATGTGCACATAGGTTAGTTACTTTTATTTATTTAATTTAAAAAATAAATAAAGTGCACATAGTCTTAGTATTAAATATTTTAATGAGAGTTTATGTTTTCCCTCCAAAAGGGAAAAGGTGGGTCATTGGACATTGCACCCCTTAGTTCTATAAAAGGAGGTCACATTTCCTTTAGAGGGTTATGTTGATTGATCATTTGATTTCACTCCATGCTTGGAGTAATGGGATGTATGCCCTAGCTCTCTCTCTTCCATTGTAAGCTTCATTTGGAAGCCATTGTTGAAGATATTGAAGACTCTTTTGTTCCATTCATTGTGTTCCTTTGTGTTGAAGTATCTTTTATGCATGATTTATGCTTGCTAGCATTGGCGACTTGTTTAGATGTGTGGCACATTTATTTGAGGGGAATATTTGAATGTTAGTGGTGATTATTGAATGCTTTATGATCTGATTTTATACTGCAATTATTCCAGCCCTAGCGACTTGAATAAGTGATTGATTGGCATGTTTTGGTGATGTTTGAAGTGGTTAACAAATCTGGTTTATTTTCGTATATTTATTCCAGCTATGGCGACTTGATTTGGGCATTATTCTAACATGTTTCAAGGGCAAATCATCTACATTCATAATCTGATCTGTATTGGCTTGTTTTGTTGAGTTTGAGCAATTATTTGGGGTGCATTGGAGGGTTACAAAGTGTTGGAAATAATTTAGTAAATTTATTCTAACCCTAACGACTGGGTTTAGGATTTTGGGGGCTGTTTTGGAAGGGGTTTTGGTGGTCTAAAAATTCAGATTTTAATATCTTTGGAAAGCTCTTGAATTATAGATTAGTCTGCACTTTATTTCACGAAAAAGACGAAGTATTGAGCAAGTTATGAATTTTCCAAGTTTCAACTGTTTGTGCCAGGGTTTTATCTACATAGTTTCAGATTTCGTGGGTTGATTTGCATGCCTTCTACTTATCCAAAAATTGTGATCTATAGCTTGTTGGAAAGCTAAAAATATGAAGAATCTTTTGGCATTGGTTTGATAGAAAAATATTGGACGGTGAAGGAGTTATTAATTTTTAAGTTTGCAGCAGTCTAGTGCATTTATTAATTAATTATTGCTGTAATTAATTTCAGATTTGAAGTGATTAATTTCTTAACTGGTTCTCCCATCTAATCCACCACCTTGGCTCACTCCAACCCTATTTGGGTTGTATTGAAAGCTAATATTGGATTATTTGAGATCGAACTAGGAGGGTTTAGTCCTTCTAGAGTCAATTCAATAAATTAAATTGCATATTTGGATAATATCCCAAGAGGGGATATTACACAATGCGACCCCCATCCCATGTTGTCCATGTCCCGGAAACTTGGTGGAACATAGATCCAAACACATCACATTCAACAATGCATGGCAACGAGAAATTTGGAATCCCAAGATGGGACAAGCACACATTATTTTCTTGATGTTTAAGAAAGAGTTGCTAGCTGAATTTATCCATTCAAATCTATTTTTCTTGGTCAAATCTGTAACTGGAACAGCCAAGTGAAATAAACCCCTTGATAAAATGTTGATAATAACTACATAATCCTAGGAACCCTCTTGGTTTCGGCCATTCCATAATTTTTGAATCCTAGATTCACCCATTTTGACTCCATCTCCAGAGATAATGTCCCAAATATAGTATAGTTCGGTTGCAACAAAAACACATTTTTTTGCAAATAAATTATTAATCTTCATATTATTCAAAACAATCTCAAGGTGGTTAAATAATTCTGCAAATTCTTTCTATAAGCCAACATATCATCAAAAAATACTAACACAAACTTCCCGAGGTAGAGAAGAAATATTTTGTTCAAGGTAGCCTGAAAAGTTGCTAGAGCATCTGTGAGACCAAAGGCATGACCAAAATTCATAGTGCCCATGGTGTCCTAAATGTCATTTTTGTGTGTATCATTCAGTCTCATCCTAATCTGATAATAGCTAAATCTCAGGTCAATTTTCCATAAGACAGTTTCTCCATGCAACCCTCAACAACTTGTCCACTCTAGGAACAGGAAATTAGTTTTTACAACCTTCTAATTTAGGACGTGATAATCAATGCACATGTGAAAAGAACCGTCTTCTTTCCTAACTATTGACTTGGATGTTCGAAATGGTATCGAGGATGAGATCCGTAACTGGTATGATTTCTCTTCTCCTCTCTTTGACATCTTTGATAAAAAGACTAGTGATGACCATTGCATAGAGTTAAGCAATTTACATCACAACATACATGAGTTTGTTGATGATTATAGTAGAAATTTTAGAATAGTTTTCATTCAGATTTGTGGCATCCCAACATTTAGACAAGGTTACATGTTGGTCAATGGGAATCTTGGGGACATTTCCGCTTGTAACCCCGTCGTTTCCATGCCATAGACAAATTGAGGACGCACCAGCCATATTGGCATGATATTCATATATCATATGTATTATGCCACATGATTAATGAAAATGCTAAATTTTAAGCATATTGAATGTTTTGAGCATTGATCCTACCATATTTTTTAAGTTTTTTATTTCTTATAAACTAAAAATGAGTAAAATGAGTATGTGTGTGTGTGTACAGATGTACCTAAAACATACCCAACCCAAGGGTTTTTGAAAATCGGCATATCCACATTTCGAACGCGCACCCGTATCCACGGAAAGTAGCACCAATCATATGTAGTCCCTTCCAAAAGTAGTGAAGTTAACTAAATTTTCTCCGAATCTGTCATCAGATGCATGTTGAAGTAAACATCAAGTTAATGGATCCATATATATAGCTTGAATTTCTTTGATCCATTAAATCTATGGATGTTAATTTTTGGCATCCAAGATCAGGTTTCGGCTCTATGGTGGTTGTTTCTTCATTCAGGCTCATGTCCATCAACTCTTCTCAAATCACAGTGTACCTAAAAGTCATACTTTAATCTAAATTCGTCAACACTGGCCCTGTACACTCTTCATAATCTTCATCAAAGTCTCTTGCCTCTCTTTTTGGATTACTTTGTCTAGGAGGAGACCATCATTGCTCATCAAAGGCTCTCTTCTAGACCAATTGTGATGGCTATTCAATGTTTCATCCCTCGTAAGGAGTGATGTGATGAAAGGTGTCTGCTGGCCATGTTATGAAGTAGTTTGTGCATGGTCTTGATCATTTCTCTAACACCCCTGCTTGCTTATGTTTTCAAACAAAGCTGGAAACTTTATTCCATGGCATGTTTGAACTCACTTCTATCAGGTCCTTCTTCAGACCCCGTTCTGGATATGCTATTATAACTTCACAGGCTGGCAGAAACATTGCTCTGATACCACTGTTATGAATCAAACTAAATTTTGAAATTCTGAAACAATTTTGGAAATGAAAAGTTGCATAAAAACTGATATATTATTTTTTAGAGCTATAAATAATATCTCTTTTATGGCATAATAAAGGTACTGATCTGGTTACAACTGATTCAAACACAGGCCAAGCTCGCAGGTGAGCTACTCCCAATTTAAAGACAACAAATCTTAGATTAAGTGCAAAATCACATCATTCCATTCCAAGTAATCATCTCCTTATTATAATATGCCTTTCCCTATTTATAGACAAGGAAACCTTACTTACGAATAAGTAAACTTTGTTTCATCACCCAGAAATTTTAAAATAACCAACTTTCCTATGGCTTTATATTTTCTAATTCTCTAAAATGGACTAAGCCTTATCATTTAATAATGCTACTAACAAAACTAGAACAATAATCTTATCAGCATTGGCTTCATTATTCTTCTCTTCCCTGAAGATGAATCTAGTAGGAGGATAAGAAACATCAAACAAAACTGATTTCAAGCAGTTGAATCCAGAGAAATCTCACACATTTTTACACTGCAAACAAACTAATCTCAAATTCAAAATTCTATCTTTATCCTTTATTTCCTTTTCCCTATTATTATGTTCTTTTTATTCTTCTCATAAGATGTGTCTAGCTCATTACAATTCATCTGTTGAAACAAAGGCAATGGCTGTTTCCCTGCCACTATATATTCAAGTGAACACATCGGATATAGACCCTTGTAAAAGAAACAATGTCTCAAGTCGATTAACATGCCAGAAAACTTGGGAAAAAAAAAAAAAGCACTGTTGAATCAACTGATACAGAGAACGTACATGCAATAACCAGCAAAACAGGTAGAGCATATGTTATCTTAAAACAAGCCATTTAACCATAGCAAATATTTCAGATCGAATCAATATAAGATAGCTTCAGCAGGATGAACAAAAGGCACTCCACATAAAAATAAAAATAAATTAATTACCTTAGGAGCTACCTTTTCTATAGGATCTTGGTAAATTTTAGTTTAGTTTAGCCTATAACAGGGTATTTACATAATGCCATTCAGAATGGAAAATCTAGAAGGAACTTATTCATACTAAAAGGAATACAACATTTTTTCCCAGTACTGTTATTGATGCTTAATACTTTGTTTAATACAGAATGATATGATTGAGAAAAGCATCATAGAATTGTTCCATAAATAGCTCACTTGTGGTAGTAAAACTGCTCCAGTAAGATATATACAAGAAACCAAATAAACAATTTATACAATTGGATCTATATGAGCACAACACCTGCGAATTACCTAAAGCATACATATATTGGATATAATACTGTATTAGGTTCTTACCTAGTTTGCAGAAAATGGAGACATTAGATATTCCTATTCAATAACATACCACTATTATAGTGTCAGCGGATAATTTACATGATGCAAAATCATATATCATTATGTATATAGTCAATAGACAGGCACCCACCAAGGTGGCTGCTCACAATTAGTTTTTGGATGTCCAATATGGATTCATCAGAAACTTTGGCAATAAAACTCGACATCCTGAAGACAAACACTATAATTCTGTTAAAAATACTCCACCCAACTTCGCTAACCGCTTCACTTGAGATCAGACCAAAAAAAAACTTAGTTTTCAGTTGATCAATGCACTCTTAAAATTCCACTAAGAGATTACTAAAATTAACGATTTTCTAATTCATTCTAAATACTAATCCATTACAAAGAGATGTTATCCTGTAACCCTAATGCACTACTCAGCTTAAAAATTGCATGATAGCTCATCTTGGACATTGATGCTATTAGGCCATTACCATAATTAGAGATAAATAAGTTTATATATATATATATATATATATATATATATATATATAAATTAGGATAATTGTTATTAAAATATAAATAATCACAACAGAGGGAGATCACCCTTTCACAAGGAGGTCCAAGGAAAACATACAACTCTAGAGTTACCATTGTTACGATAAGCATACTGATATCTAAGGAAATGCATGACAGCTCATAAGACATGCAGATATTGACCTAACAATCACAAAAACAAAACAGATAAAGAGCAAGAATGTTACCATCATTTCCTATTTTGCCAACCTGCCTTTGCCTGCTCTCATTTTCTTCTATCTTTGGCTGTCCATTTAAATATGGAAGCTTTTTAGCCCTCTTTATTCCAACTTCATCACCCAAGTCTGAATTCTCAGGGCAATCTTCCTCTGATTCACTATCACATATTTTAAAACAGGAGTTCATCGTCTCTAAAGAAACAGTATCCCCTTTAAGAGTTCCTGAAGATTTACTGTAGAAATGCCACTTGGAAGGGCTTATCTCATGCATTATTGATTGCACCTTGGGAGAGACAGCATCTAAATCTGTATCGTCCAGTTGAATCAAATTATGAATTACCCTGCCCTTTAGATCCAAATGTATATCCTCATGTGGCATTTCCTTTTGCCCACCACATTAGATGTTATAGCTTTCTCTCCAACATTACCTGTAGATCCAAAATAACTTGACTTTGTAGCTGCTATTGAATCACAAGATGTATCGAGTTCCATACTGCTAGAAGGGATTTTTTCTGGATAGAAGGTTCAAAACTAATTTCTTCAGCACTGGTGTGTTGGAAATAAGACCTCCCTCTTTTGAGGTAGGCTTCAGGCCTGTTACTATCAAGAGATGGAAGTGAAGTTTGACTTGAACATGCTGGGCATAAGTGGCTGCACTCGAAATTTCTGCTCGCACATATTAAGCATGGCCCACTGCCTACCATGCCAGTTCGGCTGTTAGTATCTAATCTAGCATTTCCCCTTTTAATCAGGCTTCTCTGTGTATGACTCTCAGTTATGTCATTCCTACCTGCCTGAAATATGCTATTATCAGCATTGTCAGATGACTTTTCCCATCCTGAAGCCTCCACTGAAACCTGTGTGCCACCGTTGTTTTGTATTTCAACACACGCTAACATCTTTCTTGTCTTCTCCTTTCTTGCCTTTTGTTGATTAACGGTTCCACACCCTCCTCGTCATCATCTCTCTCAAATGCATACCAGCCCTTCCATTTAATAATAACATCAAAATCATTCCCACTAGTACCAGAACCAACAGCACACTCTGACTTCTGGCATCTCCTTCAACTTTATTACACAACTTGTTTTCTGCTTCAGATGCCAGTGTTAAGCATGGCACTGCTTTTACCCTTTTTCAGGGTTGCATTTTCCTCTTTGTTTAATTTCAGGAGTCAATGTGGAACATGGACCTGCTTTTCCCCTTTCTTCAGGGTTGAATTTTCTTCTATTTTCAACTTCATGTGTCTGTGTTGAGCTTGGGCCTACTTTTACCCTTTCTTGAGGGTTGCAATATTTTGTTTCATCAACTTTAGGTGCCAGTGTTGAGTTTGGAACTGCCTTTACCTTTTCATCAGGATTCTGCTCCCTTCTCTTGAAGATAAGCAACTCATCATACTTTTCACTTTCCTTCTGACCAAGTACATGGTTTTCATCTAAGCTCAAGTTTACCTTCTTCTCCAATTTGGGGTAAAAAGATTCAAGTGAAGGAGTTCTGTGTGATGAAGTGCCTGTCACATCTTCCTCCTTTATATGATCTGTGACTAACCTGCCCTTATTTAGTTTCTTCAAAATAGTCTCATCCTGCATTTTTCCATCATGGTCCCATTTGCCTGTTAATGCCAAATTTCATAGCTTCTTAGTTTAAAGAAATGTGAGCCAAAATCAAAAAGCAGGAGAAAAATGTAGGGAATTTGACACTAAATGAAATAAATTGACACTGAATTGCACAATAGAGTTTACAATTTTTGAGACTGCTCACACTTGTGTATTGTCTGCATTTTATCTGAATAGCCTAATACCAGAAAGAATTAAGTTAGGTTGCATTGTCAACTTTGAATCCAATGTAGCTTATCCCATTCATGGTTAAATAACCTCAGGAACATGTTTTACACAGATTAGTATAAAAACTTAAAATCCATGGAAAACATTTGAAAAACTCATCCTCAAGGCTGAAATTGTTATCTTATTGGTGCCTCTATGGAGTGTGTTTGTAATGTCCCCGAATGGACCCAATGGAAAGAACAATGGAAATATCTAATACCCAGCTGAAAATAGAGCCCAAATCTAATATATATACGCTGCAATAAAAATATAACTAGGAAATGTGATTTGCCAAGTAGAAATAAACACCATGAACCAAGCAAAATAATCTTTCTTTTTGTAGTTTTTGCAATAGAGATATATTGATAGAGAATAATGGCATAAATTAATACCAAAATGGAGGTTCCAGAAATTGTTTACATTCATAAAATATTTCAGATCTGACCTGGATATTGCAGCAGTAGAATAAGGGTTTGAAACCCCACCAAAACACTTCAAAAACACTGAATAAAATTCTGGAAATGCTCCTTACAAATCTGATTGAAAATATGATATTTTTAGTTCCTCAAACACCTGCAAAAACCCTCAAAATGGGTCGCTCCAGCTATAGAAAATGGTTCCCAAAACCTGAATATTATTCCTGAGTTTTCTCCAACAAAAATAGTAATATTTGGAAGAGTTTTCATTCTCCCAAAACCAGATTTTCTGAGGGTTTTCGTCCCCAGAAAATTGCAGCAGCAGCTCCAAGCTCTCATGCACCAGATAGAAAATGTGAAGTGATAGAATAAAGCTCTAGGCAAGTCGATTTGCTTCATAAGGGAAGATGTGACCCAAAGAACACCCCCAAACCATCCAATCACCATGCAGCATTTTTTTAATATCATTTGCTCCCACCATGTCTTCCTAACCAAGTCGCATTTTTACATGGGGGCCTATAAAAATATAAAGGGTCTTTTTAATAGTTCAAGTCCCCCCTTACAAGGTGACCCAAGTCGCATTTTCCTTTAGGAACATTAAAACATAAGTTAGCTCCCCTTTATGACTTGTCATGACATAATATTAAGTTACTAATATTATTATAAGTGCTTGTATAGTTTTATTTTATTAATAGCACTTTATAATAATAATAGCTAACTTAAGTCACCCTTATGTTTCCCTTTGGCTGTCGGGTGGACAAAATAGGCCAAGGGTCTTCACCATGGTTATTTTAGAAGAGGGGACATTTCAGTGTTCAAGTTCAAAATGAAGATTAAGTTCCTCCAAGTTGCAGGTGACAAGAATCTGCACTATTTTCTAAGCTCGATTACTACAAGTAGTTTTATAATATTACATTCAAATGCCTATCAATAATTTTTCTAATTTAGGTTCCTTTTTTATGATGGATAATGCAAAAACATTTGGAGCCATTCCTGCCAGCCAACTAGTTCCAGCAAATGGCATTTAACTCTTGTGATATTGGTTATTTAATATTGTATTTTTCCTTGTCGAGAATTGTTCTAAACAATGCCAAAGAAATGGAAAGCTCTGAAAGCCTTAAATAATAAGGATTTGTAATTATTAAGGGAAAAGGGGAATGTTGTTGTGGTGAATAGGTGTCACTATGATGCAAAGATGGAAGACCATTTGAAAAACAATGGGAGCTATAGGAAGCTTGACTACAACCCAATATCTATCATTGCTAAGAGGGTCGTGATAGCTATCAAGTCCTCTTCACTAGATGACGCAACAAAAAAGAAGGTGACCCTGAGGATTTACAGAACTCCAAAGATTCACAAGGATTGCATCCCTTTAAGGTCAATCGTTAATACCATGCATTCTCCTACCTATCAGCTTGCTGCATATTTGGCAGAAAAGCTAAGACCATTGGTGGGTGATTCATCTCTTTTATTCACGACTTAGCACATTTTGTGGACATTGTCAAGGACAAAAGGTTGCAGGATGGTGTGTTACTTGTCAGCTTTGATGTTGTGTCTTTGTTCACCAAAGTCCCAATTGGTGATGCAATTGATTTGGTCAGAACTCGCTTGATGAGGTAACTGCTAGGTTGGTATCTTTTTGTTTGAGATCCACATTCTTCTCCTTCAAAGGAGTCATTTATTCAAAGGGAATGGCAATGGGATTATCCCTATCTTCAATGGTGGTTAACCTCTTAATGAAGCATGTCGAGGAGAGGACTTTACATTCCTTTCCTCTAAAACCTAAATGGTGGAAGAGGTTTGTTGATGACACCAACAACCATTATTGGCAGCATGGGAGGGAGAAACTTGAGGAATTCCACAAATTCCACTCCCACATAAACAATTTGGTGGATAGTATGAAATTCACTAAGGAGGTTGTAATGTCCCTTTCTAGGGCTGAACTGAAAAACAAAGAAATAACACCAATCCCACTTGAGAGTAATCTGATTTTTATGACAGCAGATCTGAAAATATTAGAAACCCTAGCAGCGAACTGAATTTATACTTTTAGGGCATCAAACACCCTCCAAACAAGCTGAAAATAGGTGCATAAATCCTTCTAAATATTATATTCAACTAATGGAATAAACACCAAGCCAAAGCATCCCAAAACATGTGCAAATTATGAAATTATACCCAGCTGCAATTAAATAAATGACAGCAGAAGTACAGTCCACAAAATGAGCTGAAAGTGAGGTCTCCAAACCCCAATAAATGACAAATAAGTGATAGATCAGCCTTATAAATATAGAGAAATCTGAATATCAACTTGGAATGCCAAATCGTGCCCTAGAAGGCACCCAAGTCGCCACCCTAGGAGAGGGTGCCAAAGTGATGAAGAAACCCTTGGTATTCTTCTCCTTGATGCCCTAGCTGCCCAACCAGCAAGATAGTCTTCTTAGAAGTCCTCAACACCACCAAATTGGAGAGTTTTTGTTCTCCAACCTTCAACAAGGAAGGGTTTTGTCCTCCTTGCTTGCCACACTAATGGATTTTCGCCCCTTAGTGGATTGGAATAGAGCAACCAACTCTAGAACCAAATAGATAAAAGCATAGTTATCAGATTCGTATGAATCTGCAGAAGATTCGGTTCGAACCGAACTTTCTAAGAAAACCGAATTTGTTCGAAAAATTTGTCTGTCTTTCTTTTGACCTACCAATTTTTTTTTATTTGACAAATAAATAAATTAAAATCTCGGGTAAAGTGAAATGAAAACCCTAAAGCGCTGAAAAGTCAAAAACGTTAAAACAAAAAGAGGTAGAAAATCTAAAAATCTTTACTAGACAACAAAGCAATGAGACACCACACAGAGGAAAGTGAAAACGTAGGTCCAAAGAGAGAGGGCAGAGTGAAAAAACCAGCGGCCAGGGTCCAAACACTACCAAAACACTAGACACAACCTACAAAGAATACGTTTCACCATTGAATTTGGCTCTTAACCTGTCATAGTAGCCATTAAACATCTCCCATTTTCTACGAAAGTAGTTGTTTCTGCCCTATTATTGTTTACTAGGAATAGTCGGAGAATGAATAATATCTAATACTTAAAAATTTATATAAAATTTTAAGTTTAAAACTTTAAAATTATATAAATTTTAAGTTTACTCTTTTACGATTACGGGTTTTGGGCCTTGAGGCTAGACTTAGATATAAATTTTTAGATTTAAAACTATAAACTTATACTATTAGCTAAGAAGTCAAACGGCACCCCCAAGGTCATGTCAAGCGGCGTGAGAGCGGGAGCGTGAGGGGCTGTGGAAACGGCCGGGTATGGCATAGGCCATACCCGGGCATTTCCACAATCCTCGCCATTCCCGTGCTTCTGCAAGCTGCTCCCGCCGCCTAAACACGTTTTTTAATTTGTTTTTTATTTTTTCATGTTTTAAAAGCCCAATAACATAAAAATTAAATATTCTTCTAATTTACACCCTAAAAGCTAACTCTAAGCAATAAAACAAAAGAACAACACAAAAACAAAACATAAAGCAAAGAAACTTACCTTTGGCTCTCCAAAATTGCATTGTGTTTGTCTAGGGTTTGAGGAGCTATTGCTAAGCTTGTAGGAGTGTGAGGAGTTGTAAAGGAGGAAGATTTGTGAAGGATTTGTGGTTTACTAAGTGAAGGTAAGTTTTTTTAATTTCTAACCTTGTTTTGCTTTTTTTTTTGTTATTTAATCTTTCACACATTACATTTTTTTGCTCTTTCTATTTAATTTTTTTAATTTTCATTGTTCAATGCATGCCATTGTTTTCTTTGCTTTTTTTTTTTTTTTAACCTTGTAGGTACTTCTACAATGGCAACAACAAGTTCTGCTTCTTCTGGGCAATCTTTGGTCAAGGATTTTGACCCAAATTCACCGTTATGGAGGCATGTAACAATACTTCAACAAATTGCAGGTGGTGGTTGTTTTGAATGGAAATGCAATGATTGTGATGGAGTATTCAAAGGCTCTTACAGTAGGGTGAAAAGCCACTTGTGTGCCATAACGGGTAATGGTATAAGAGTATGCAAGGGGAGGAATAATGTTGGGGTGCCAAAAGCAAAAGTTTTGGCATATATCAAAGAGTAGGAAGATGCAGAGGCAAATGTGGCTATGAGAGTGGGTCATCCATTGGCCAAAAGAGGAGGTTCATCTCGTTCAACGAGGCCTCCTGTTGCCCCATCACCTAGTGGATCCCCAATTGTGGCCATGCCACATCCATTTGTGGCTCCTACCTCCACAGATGAGGATGTTTCCCTTGCACGAAAGAAAAGTAAGACAAGAGGGCCATTGGAAAAGGCCTTTCAGAATGAGAGCAGGGAAATTGCAGATGAACACATTGCAAGGTGTGTATATGCTAATGGGCTTTCTTTTAATGTTGTGAGATCACCTTATTGGCATGAGATGGTGAAAGCCATCAATGAGGCACCAAAAGGGTATAAATCACAGGATATGAGAAGATTCGCACCACCCTTTTGGATAAACAAAAAAAATATGTGGAAACCTCCTACTGACCAATAAGGGACTCATGGACCAAAACAAGTGTGTCCATCGCTTTGATGGATGGAAAGATGCAAGAAACCGCCTTTTAATCAATGTAATTGCGGTATGCCCTAAGGGGCAATGTTTTGAAAGCGTTTGATTGTGAGGGCAAGTGAAGGATGCCCAATTCATAGCCAACATCATCTTTCAGTCCATTGAGGCGGTGGGGCCTAAAAATGTTGTCAAGTCATAACGGACAACGCAAAAATTTCAAAGTTGCGGGGATGCTAGTTAGTTAAGGCACGATATGGGCATATTTTTTGGACACCATGTGTCGTGCATTCATTGAATTTAATGCTAAAGAAGATGGCAAGCAAAATAGAGTGGATCCAAAGAGTGTATACAGAAAGAAATTTGAAGAGATCAAATGTTTGTCACCAACCACCACATGTCACAAGGCATTTTTAGATCATTCTCATTGGAGCTACGAAGGTAAGAAAAGCTTTCTTTTTTAAAATTTAAAATTTAAATATAAGTTTTTTAGTTTTCTTTTAATTTTCAATTTTATTTTTAATTTTTGTTCCTCATTCTTATTAGGTTGTTGAGACTCGGTTTGCATCAAACACAATCGTCTTGAGACGACTTGTGAAGGTACGAGAGGCACTCATGAGGATGGTAACCTCCAATCTTTGGTCTATATGGAGGCAATCAAACACTCAACGGGCTCAAAAAGTGAAGAACATGATCTTAGAGGACCCTTGGTGGAATATGAATTATGTTGAGTTTTACGGAGCCCATTATGAGCATGATCCGGTTTTGCGACACGGATCAGCCATGTCTAGGAGAGATATATGACGGCATCGACTCAATGATTGGGAAGATAAAAGTCCTCATAAAAGCAAAAGAACAAGATCCCGAGAAAATATTTTTCAAACAAGTGAAGTCAATCCTTATTGAGCGGTGGAACAAAATGACCACCCCATTACATCTACTAGCTTTTGCATTAACTCCTAGATTTTATAAGAGAGATCCTTTCCTTCCCATGAGGAGGGTAGCACCATATAGAGATGTGGAAGTCAGTGAGGGATATATGGCGGCATTAGCTAGGCTCTTCCCTGATCCTGTGGCCCAAGACCAGGTTATGGTAGAGTTTGGCAATTTCATAGCAAAAACGGGTCATAGCCTTCTCGCTCTTTGGAGAAAATACAAGATGGATGCTCATATGTGGTAGTACCTCCATGGTCATGCATCGATTTACTTGCAACCTCTTGTAATCAAGGTCTTGGCATAGGTAAGTTTTTTAATTTTTTATTCCCTTTCCTTTTTTTGTTATAACTTTTAGTTTTTTAAAATTTAAGTTTGAAGTTGAACTTTGCATTGACTTTGAAGTTTGGGTTGCCTTAATAGGTTGCAAGTTCATCTTCCTCTGAGCGCAACTGGAGTACATATAGTTTCATCCACTCACAGAAGCGCAACAGGTTGGGGGCTAAAAGGGTTGAAGATTTGGTATACATACATTCTAACTTGCGCCTTTTATCCCACAAGCAGCCGAGAGTACAAGGGTTAACAAGACATTGGGACATTGATCCAAAGATAGTTGACTTGGATGCTTCCATTTCCCACCATGGAGCATATGATGATGAGGGGAGTTTTGTGGCACCACGAGACCTACATGCACAAGGGGGTGCAACTGGCAGTGGCCCTAGTGCGAGTGGTTCGAGCCCATGTGGTTCTAATGAACCACGTAATGATGATGATGTAGTTGATCTTGATCCTCTTGATGAAGAGGAATATGATGAATATTGACAATGGAAGATAGTTTGAACTTTGAATATTGATCTATGATTGAATTTAATATATCATGAGATTCATGACATTCACATTGTGTTTGATTTAAGTATTTTAATTTAACTTTTAAGTTTTTAAGTTTCTAAGTTTTATCGGTATCCTAACTTGTTTGTTGTGGTTATCTAAGTTCACTTATTCGAATTCGTGTTCGAATTCGCCGATGATTAAATTCGTGAAAAATTCGTTAGTAAAAAAATCAGCGATTAAATTCGTGATTAAATTCGACTATGAGAAATATACATTTTTATTAAATATATAAAACAAAAGATAAATTCACATTTCAAAAGAGAGATAATATCACATTTTATTGATTTCATAAGTAACTATTACAATAATGTGATTGAAAGCAAAAACTTCAAAAAACATGTATTGAATGAGTGCATACTAATATTCGAAATGTTGTCAAAAGTGATGGATCAAAGTCAAAGACTTCCCTATCTAGTATGGTCTAAGTTCTACTTATTACATCAAAAATCTCTAAATCATCTACAACACTTGGCTCAATCTCATCATCACTAAAAACATCATCATTACCAACATCACTAGATTCACCCTCATGTCTATCAGTATCACCAACAAAATCAAGATCATGTTCATTGTCTTATAGGACATGCAAAAGCTTTTTTTTTGAAGTGCATGCATCTTTTGCCACTTTTTTCATAGTCAATCACAAATTACTGCAAACATAAACAAGGTCCCCCAGTTTTCCTGATAACAACCTATTCCTTTTTTATTGAACATGGTCAAAGCTGCTCCAATTCCTCTCACATGCTGATGCACTTACCCCTTGACTCAAGACTCGAATTGCAAAATGTTGTAGTTCAGGGGTATCTACTCCATAGAATCTCCACCATTCATCACCATCCATGTCTTCCTGTCATCTATTGCTGATTGGGTTCCAAACAACCCATCCCCTCTCCTGTATGCTCTAAGTTGCTCTCTAGTTTTCTTTGCAACATCTCAATTTGAACAAGCTTTTCAATGGCTGCATAAATCCCACTCATCACTTCACGGTCACTTTCTCTTTCAATGTGATAGAGTATCGGCTCTAAATATGTTAAGCATGCATCTTACGCATGCAAATGAGTATGCATCATCCTCCATCTTCCATCACAAATATCCCATATCTCACTATATTCTGCTTCCACATTATTGAATGCCTTCTGGATGTCTTCTTTGCAACGGTCCATGCCCTCATAAACCATGCCCATACAAGGGGTATCGCCATCAACCATGCGGAGCATACGAACAATGGGTGCACACATTTTTAAGACCTTGGCTGCATTTTCCCAAAAGTTAGAGCTCAAAATGATTTGCTCCACCTGTTTACCTTTAGATTCTTTTGCAAGAACTGAATCTTCCCACTCTTTGCTGCAAACAACAGTTTGAAGGGCTCCTTTCTGCTCAACAACTCTTTCAAAGTGATATAGAAGGAGGCAAATCTTGTGTCACATGGCTTCAACAACTCCTTCGATGCATGCCTCCTATAGATACTCAATGTGAGGCGATGGTTTCTAATAAAATTAGCAATTGTTCTTCCTCTTTGAACTGCTTCATGTACCCAAGGGAATTTGGCTAAGTCATGGAGTAGTAAATCAATACAGTGGGCTGCACAAGGACTCCAATAAATATGTGGGTACTTCTCTTCTATCAACTTTCCAGCTCCCACACAATTGCTAGCATTATCAGTCACAACTTGAACTACACTTTCTACACCCACTTCGAGAATTGCTTCATCCAAAATGTTGAAGACATACTCTGAAGTTTTCTTGTGTTCCATGGTGTCAATAACTTTTAGAAATACAACACCTTTAGGGCAATAAACAAGCACATTGATGAGGGGTCTTTGACACATGTCTGACCAACCATCACTCAAAATGGTGCAACCTGTTAACTTCCAAGAGTCTTTAATATCTGCCAATTTTTCAGTGACCCTATTTTTTGACCTCTTCAAAAGTGTAGTCCTCAAAGCCTCTGACCCTGAAGTTGTATAACCTTTTCCAAATTTAATGGATTGCTGAACTGCATTTTTGAAATAAGGACTCCTGGCAACATAAAATGGAATGGCAGATTCATAAAAGAAATCAGCCCATGCATCATCAACTTGCTCTTTTTCAACAGGTTTCCAAAAGCTATTCAATGTCGCTGCCCCAGTACTAGATGTTGGCATTACAGAGCTTGTGGACATGGTGGAGGAGAAAGAAGTATTTGGCACTCTGGGCCTAGAAAGCTCACCTTGAATTCGTTGTTTTTTTGCACCCTTTGCTGATTTACAACTAATGAATGCTTGTAGTCTTTCTCCAACTCTGCTTTTATTTCAGGAGTGACATTCCGACATTCTTCAACACCGCCTCCTTGACCACCCAATATGCCAAGAAGGTGGTCCATTACTCTTGTCAATGTCCCACTAAAAGAATGTTGACATAAAGTGCACGTGAGATTGTTTGTCCGACCCTCACGGCTCATGTATTTCCATCCCGCTGCATTTGATTTTGGAGGCGCCATACCAATATAACAACCTGCATTTTTTGAAAAAAATAAACAAAGAATTAGAAATAAATAAATTTAAAAAATCAAATCATACAAAAATTATTATCATGTATTTAATTTAAATGTATGATAATAATAATTATCGGATAATTATTATTATCATACATTTCAATCTTTGATTTAAAATATATATAAATACCTTCAATTTAAGGATATAAAATATTAAATTTTTATAAAATATATTATATATATTTTTATCAATCTAATATATAATTTTTCAAAGGATATTATATATCATTTTTTTATAAAATACATTATATAACATAATAATATAAAATATTAAATTTTTATAAAATATATTATATATTTTTATCGATCTAATATATAATTTTTTATAAAATAAATTATATATTTAATGATAATTTATATAATAAAATACATTATTTTAATATATATTTTATTATATAATTTTAGATGTCACTATATTTTATAAAATTATATATATATATTAGAAATTAATAAATAGATAAGTATTTAAGTTTAGTATAGTTTAAAATTATTAAAACTTTAAACTTTAAAGAAAAACTGTATGTGTACACTGTACAGTGTAAGCCTAACCATTCAAATAATCAAATTTAATATATATTTTTATTCATAAAAAGTTTAATATATTAAAACGTTAAACTTTTAAAACTTAAGACATTAATTTTTTAACCTAAATTAATATACTAACCTATCTTTAACCTAACCGACACTATTAAATTAATTTAATTTATGTGGAACCTAATTTTTAAAACTTTAGAGTTTAGACCTACGTTTGTTTATAAAAACAAATCAAATAAAAATAAGTTACAAAAGAACCTACCCGTGAATCTCACGAGCAGCGATTCACGAATGGACAATGGTGGACGGTGAGACATAAATGCTCGAGTCTCTCCAAAGAATGGACAATGGTTGATAAAGAACACAACGTCAAATGCGGGCTTCCAATGGCGCAGACACAAACACAAATGGCGCAATGCAAGCTCGAGTTCAACAGGCTCGAGTTCAAATGCAGGCTTCCAACCTCGAACAATGGCGGACGCAAATGCGTGGGAGCTCAAGTTCAACAGGCTCTGGAGGTGTGAAGATTATTATCTTTGCAGGAGATTTTATAGGACAATAACGATGCAGAAACCCTAAAACACGGGGACGGAAAACCCTAAAATCGAACTTCAAAATTTTTTAGAGTATTTTCAACGCTTTTCAAGCACGATTTTCAAAGTATTACAAAAAATTGACGTCCGAGAATAAACACGAATTAAATCGCGATTTTCAACGCATTTAATTCGGCCTGTTAAAATCCGGCGAATTTCGATTTTTTTCCTTGTAGTTTGCCGAATGCGGCAACTTAGGTGGTTATTCACTTATTTAGCTTATAACTTGTCTTTTATCTTGTCTTTCATATGCATAATATGTGATTAATAATTAAATTCCTATTTAGAAGGCTGAAATTTATATATTTTTAATTTTTATATAGTTTTTGTATTGTTGTATCCGAGGTCAAAAAATTTGTCGTTTTCACGTATCGAATACTCCTTATACTCCATACCCACTCCCGTATCCAAAACGTTTGGCTACTTATCTTTGTTAGTTTAATTTGTTAAAACATAAAACTTAAATTGTCTTATTTTAATAATTAAATTTATTTATTTTCTATAAAATTATAAATTGAACTTGTTGATATAATTACAAACTATTAAATTTTAATAGTTTGTAATTATATTAACAAGTTTAGATTTATAATTATATTAAGATCATTCAATAATATAATGTTTAGTTTTTATTTTAATTTAAATTTTAAAATAAAATATTTACTAGGTCTTTTATTATTTTTTATTAAGTTATTAATTTTTGAGATTAAATAATTTTAATAATAGGTTTCATTTTTCATTTTTGGATATAAAATGAGATCATCTAATATTTAGTGTTTTTATTTAAATTTAAAATAGAAAATTTAAGTTGTATTTTATTATTTACTATAGTTTATAAGTTATTTTTTTACATTAAATATTTTTTTATTATTAGTAAATGGTATTTTGGGAGGGACCATAGCCAAACAAAAAGAAGGTTCACAAACCAGATATACAAAGTTACATCAGTGGTTTTTTGACAAGTGGGGACGACACCACAAAGAGAAACGGCCTAGAAGCCAAAAAAAAGAAGATATGAATAAAAGCAAGGAGCATCCTACCAAAATGAAGCAAGAAAACAACATAAAGAACACCACAAAGCATCCTCAAAACCGCAAGAAACTAGTAAAACAGAGAACAGAGCAGAAACCTTGAACACCTTCACTTGAGCACCTTGTTAAAACATTTTTGGCCTTCTCCAGAGCATTAAAGAGATTGAGAACAGTGGTCTGTGAGGGGTCATTCATATTGATGGAGGAAGTAGCAAGTTTCTTATCTTTTCCACCTTTCCATATTCCATGATGAATATTGCTGAGGTTGCACACCTGTTTGACTTGAATTTCAATGAAATTCGGGAAGGCTCTTGTGCATGGCCAAATGATCAATTTGCTTGTTCATTTTTAGTCGATATTAAAAATTAATTTTTTAGTAGATAATTATTATAAATTATTCTTTTTTAATTTGTTAGTAAATAAATAATATTATTGATTATAATTTATTAATTTGTATGTCAAAAATGTTAAACCGTAATATTTGAGTTTTAAGTTCATACGAAATTGGGCAAGAATGGGAAAGACAGGGGTGGTCAAGATGTCTCAGTAGGTGTGGTCGTAGTTTGGAGATGAAGTACATTGCCTATGCAGAGATGATAACAAAAAAATATGAGATGCACCTTGTGCAATGGCAATATCACAGGCAGTGTAACTAGAGTTCGGTACCATTACCTTGGAGGATCCTCAGATGTGAAGCGGTGTCCAATAGCAAATGAGAATTCAGAGGAAGCAGAATATAAAGATTTCATAAATCGAGTGCAAGCTAAATTTAATGTGAGTCATGTTGGATCATTAGCTTCAGAATCAAAGAAGGCTAAAATCCAACACTCTATCTCACAAATGGGCTCCTTTAATAGTTCAAGTTGCTCTCCATCACCATTTTCCCAAGGAAGTGGAAGCCCCAATGTAGTTGAAAAGTCGCAAGGTTCATTGAAGTCCATGTGGAGGCCACAACAAAAACATGAGGTAGATAGATTGGCAGCAAGATTGTTTTATGTAGAGGCCATCCCTTTCAATGTAATTTGTTCTCCACATTTCAAATCTTTAATAGATGCAACAATTGAATTTGGGAAGGGGTACAAGTTGTCTTGTTATAAAAGACTGAGAACTAGTCTTCTTGAAGAAGACGCGTCAGACGCACCCAAAATTCGCACTCTTTACATTGTCGGAAAACGGTTACAAAAGGTCCCCAATGATGATTCATATCCTTTCAAAAGGTGTTTGAGTTCCTAAACCCATTCGCAGTATATATTTGTAGCCTAGACATCCCTACTTAGCCCTTGCATGCTTTTTTAGCTTCCCGCTTCATTTTATGCATGTTTTGACCTTTAGTTTCAAAACCGCCGCTCTGCTAGCGGCAGTTTTTAGAACCGCCGCCTTGCAGCGAGGCGGCGAAGTTTATGACCGCCGCCCTAGTCGGGCGGGTTCTTGTTCGTCATCTTGTGCAGGGAAGCGATTCTGCGCAATTTTTCCAAAAACCTTCATGCGTAAATTAGACACGCGTGATTTCAGTCAACTTCACTTCCAAAGTGCGTTTGTGAGCCAAATTAGCTAAATTTGGGCTTGATTGCATAGTCTTCACTCCCTCTTCTATTTTTAAATAGAATTAATCAATTTGCCTCTTCATGTGATGATTTGGCATCCCATTGCTGCCAAGTGTGCTTGTGCACTCTACAACTAACTTTCTATAAATTAATCACTTGTTTTCAAGCAAATGGCTGGAGAAATTTTGAGTATTCTTGTTATTGCAAAGTTGTTGCCTTTCTTGCTAGAAATTGCCAAAGCCAATCTCAGTTCAATTGTGCTTGCATTCTTCCACCTGCATTGTTTCCCAATCTGCCAATTCAAGTTGTTGCTACTCAACACTTTCTTCCTCTGTTGTCATTGCATTCCCACCCGTTGGACTCACGTGGACACAGAAATCGAAAGGATAAGCTAAGGAAACGAATATTCACACAACTAGATTTGCCACATTGTTCTTGCATATCCAAGTTGGAGGTGTTGTTTGTTTGCTTCATTGATTCAAATTGTCAATTCTAAATTTATCAATTCAAATTCATATCAAATACAATAGAGAAATTGTTTTGTTCTTTCAATTATCAAGCAATCACAAAGTAGATCAGATCAAATTAGAAAGCTTGCTCTTCAATATGCCAGGGAAGTTGTGGGGAATAATAGCTTCTTTGAAGCTGTGATTTATTCTCTACCTCTGAGGTAGGATTGAGAGTTCTGATTAGGAAGGATTCAATTAATTCATTGTTTTAGGATTAGATTAACACCATTTGCACAAGTAGTTAGCTACACCTGGTTAATTGTTTGTATTAGATTCATTTGTTAGATTAGAAGTTTGTTCAAAATATCAAAAAGATCAAAAACATTTAATTTCACTAGATTAGTTGCTTTCATTGCTTTTGTTCAGTCTATATTGTGGAAAATACCAAAAACATAGTTTAGATTTACTTTGCTTACATTATTTGCTTTGTTAGATCAATTCAATAGTTTCATGCATGACAATTATAGGACCTAGAGAAACTATAGATTTTGTATTCGAACCGATAGTGTCTCAACTGAATTTAGCAGTACCATTAGCAAAGATTGACCAAGGTCTTAGGTTCAACGTTTTCAAGACAACTAGAGACATATAAAGAATCAACCGAAAACTAGACGCATTAAACATTGAAGACGATAAAGCGTTTGAGTTTTGGTCAAATCAGCCCAATTACAGATTGCCTTGAGCATTTACATGACCATTAAGGGTCCAGAACAAGAGCGTACTTATGGAAGTGACCCAAAGGTGCCATAACCAAATGGCCCCAAATTACTCACGGACATTGATACGGGACTCTGTCTTCTTGTCCTTAGAACATCAGCCCGATACGCCGAGAGAATTGAACAGCTTGAAGTGTTAAACATTGCAGCTAATTAGGCTTACTATTACTGGACTACCCCTAAGCGTAGATTGCCTAACCGCCCTTGGGCTTAGATTCTAGATCATACCACATGACCATAGAGGGACCACAACCAGAAAGAATTTACGGTTGTGATCCTACGGTTCCCAAACCGAACGGAACCAAAAACTAGTTGGATGTAGACACCGGATTAAGAGCGTTAGTCTTTCAAACCTCTCCATTACCGTTGGATATCATTAGACAATTGAACGTCCTAAACGAAGAAGCTCATCGAGCCCTCTCGTTTTGGACCGAACCCACCAACCGTCCATATAGCTAAAAGGGATCACGCCTCTCACTCTTGCTCGTTCCATGACCTTGTCTAGACAGATTTACAAGGCCCCCTTTAGTTTCCCACGAATTCCACAACAATAGACAAGATATCCCTGGAGCTCGATATTGACTGGAGCCTCCGCGTTGCCATTCTTTTCGATTCCTCCATCCGATCAGCCCAGGCTAGAGAGGATTTTATTACTGCACTTTGACGAGATCCCACCATTGCAAGTTAGAGGCATTGCATTGTCTTGACAACCTGTCCGCACATTTTCGCCCATTACCACATACATTACCATTTAGCCATCCATTATTTCCACATCAGCTGCCTCGGCACGACTCCTGGGAGCCGAGTGCGATTGAAGGTCATGCGTGTCAATTTCCATCCATACATTAACATCCATATCCAGTGAGCTAGATGAAATAAAGAAAAGTTGGAAAAGAACAAGTTGCACAATAGTAAGTGATGGATGGTCTGATTCAAGGCAAAGGCCCCTCTTAAATCTTTTGGCAATATCTCCACAAAGTGCAATGTTTATAAAATCAATTAATACAAGCAATGAGCGAAACTTATCTTTTCATTTCCAAATGCATCAAATCAACGATTTTGGAGATAGGAGAAAAGAATGTGGTTCAAGTTATTATAGATAATGCGAGTTAATTGCAAAGGAGCAGTGATATAATCATGGATAGATTTCCTCATATCTTTTGGATGCCATGTGCAGCCCATGTGTTGGATCTTTTGTTTGAGGATCTATCAAAAATAGAATGGGTAGAACTAGGAGCTAACCGGTAGAACCATTCTCTAGACAAGTCGTGCATAGTCTCGATCAAGAGTCGATAGATACATCTTCGTGTTCTACTGCGAGCACTCCACTAGATATGAAAACGTAGCCAAGTGGTCATTTGGATTCTGTTTGCCATCTCCAAAGAATTTTGGAAAATTAATTCTCGTCCCTTTAGGTAAATCATGCATAGGAGTCAGATTCAGAGGTCCAAAAGTTGCACCCCATGGAGCAGTGCTGCGAGGACAAGTGGTTGATTCGCATTATAAAAGGAGTGTGTCTTCTCCGAGTATAGACTTGGTGAATAATCCTAACTACTTTGGATTGTCTTTGGACACGATCCGGATCTGAAGGAGTTTGCACTCTCCTACCTGGTGAAAGACTGGATCTGCGGATTCTAACTTAAGGAGGATGATTGAAATTGAATTGCTTGTGCAACCTATAAAAATGATCAGTCCTTCCTTGAGTCCTGCTAGACCAAGTGAATGGACGTTTAGCCAGTTAAGGTTTCAATATAAAGGGCGGCATGAAAAAGCTTTAGTCCGTTGAATTTGTTGTTCCCGGTGGATTCGCAAAAGCTGTTGGCTAGATTTTATGCGCATAGCTAAAAACCTAGCGATCATGAGATAAATCTCCCTCATTTAACGATCGAGGCTCCCGTGTAAGATGTTTATCAATTTAGTAAGGGTGAATCCTAATAACTATTTTCGGGGTTTTACTTCAATTCCCACAACTTGTGAACCACGGATGGGAAAATTTGCAGCAAGCATTTGTTATGGAATATTTGTAGAAGGGGGAAAAGAGAAGTAGGAAAGAAGAAAAAGAAGATGTGCGGACTCAACCAATAGTTATCGAGTTGGTCTCATCCACACAAATTAAATAAACAGATAAATCACAACATTCAAAGAAAGAAGGAAAGAAATAACTTCTAACCTAGATCTAAGATAACACAAAGTTTATCAAAAACCTTCAAATAGAAGTACTCAATAAAGTATGTAGACACAAAGTTCTCTAGAAATCCACCTTTTATTCGATCCCCAACTTTCACAAAAATCACTCAAGGGTTCCAACAAAGTCTGAAAACTCGAGAATTCTCTAGTTACAAAAGCTCCTGCTAAACAAGTTCTGATGAAAAAGATTGTGATATTTTAACTCGTAGGCTCTTCCTCTATTTATAGTGCATAGAGGGCAATTACAAATAGGAAACTTTCAATGAATTGCCGCATGTGGAAGTTGTAAAGGAAACAGTTGGCAGTATTTCCCCTAGAATTCCTCTTTGCATGACATGCATGCCTTACAACTGAAAATAGAACTTTCTATTATGCATGTCTGCCACCTATTTCCAAGTAATGGCTTTTAAAGCCGATTACCTAAGTTTTACAATTTAATTGATTACTCAATTACTTTGTCGGAGAAAATAAGAGAAAGAAGAAGAAAGAGGAGAAGAAATAAGAAGAAAGATAGTTGCAACACTCCCAGTCTTGTTCTTCTTCCATACTCTGCATGTTGAATCAACCTGTATTGCACCTCTACCTCATGAATGATATGAATGATACCTCTGCCTTGAATTTGAGAAGCTCTTTCTCCCATATGTTGTTGACTCTTTGCCTTTGATTCTCACCAAACTAGATCTAGGAGTAGCCGACCGTGATTTCCTTGTGGGTGTTGCCTCTGACCTATCTTCTCTCTTATCCTTGAAGCTTTTGCGGTTCTTCTCAAGTATGTGCACCAGTGAAATGCTTTCCGTAAGCAATTCAGACAAACTCATCACTCTTTTATTTTTAATTGCATATGAGCAATTTTTAATTCTGAAAAGCATTCAAGAGAAGGCAAATATAAGTAAACTCCATGTGGGCTTCAATTGGAAGATTGGGAGCACATGCACAAGCTTCTGAAAGGGATTTTGCATGCAATGACTTCCTCCCTAACTTTGGCGCCAACACTTGCTAAAAATAATTAAAAGAAATCACTTTTTAAGCATGTAATTATGCCAAAGTGGGTCACACTTTTTGGCTAGAATTTGTGTGAAAAACATGAGGGCAAGGCAGTGTTAAATTTCAACTGCCAGGAAGCTCCAAGTTTCACACTATTCACTTAAGTCATGGCGTTAAAACTCAACCTACTAGGCAGCTCCAAAAAGTGCGACTTGCATAAGTGAATTAGCTAACATTTGTGTGAAAAACATGAGGGCAAGGCAGTGTTAAATTTCAACCTGTCAGGCAGCTCCAAGTTTCACACTTTTCACTTAAGTCATGGCGTTAAAACTCAACCTGCTAGGCAGCTCCAAAAAGTGCGACTTACATAAGTGAATTAGCTAACTTTTGTGTGAAAAACACGAGGGCAAGGCAGTGTTAAATTTCAACCTGCCAAGCAGCTCCAAGTTTCACACTTTTCACTTAAGTCATGGTGTTAAAACTCAACCTGCCAGGCAGCTCCAAAAAGTGCAACTTGCATAAGTGAATTAGCTAACTTTTGTGTGAAAAACATGAGGGCAAGGCAGTGTTAAATTTCAACCTGCCAAGTAGCTCCAAGTTTCACACTTTTCACTTAAGTCATTGTGTTAAATTTCAACTTGTCAAGCAGCTCCAAATTTTACACTTTTCACTTAAGTCATTGTGTTAAATCTCAACTTGTCAGAAGCTCCTATTTTCACACTTTTCACTTAAGTGATTGTGTTAAATTCCAACCTGCTAGGCAGCTCCAAGTTTCACACTTTTCACTTAAGTCATTGTGTTAAATCTCAACCGCTAGGAAGCTCCTATTTTCACACTTTTCACTTAAGTCATTGTGTTAAATCTCAACCTGCCAAGAAGCTCCTATTTTCACACTTTTCACTTAAGTCATTGTGTTAAATTCCAACCTTCCAGGCAGCTCCAAAAAGTGCGACTTGCACTTGAAATTGACTTCCCAAATTTGGCGTGGAAATCCAAGGTGGAAGGCAGCTTAGAGCTTTGACTTGCATGGGCTCTCTTCCTTGAAAAACCACGACTTGGACTAAAAACTCCATCTTTGGGTAATTGCATGAATTTTGGATGATGGGGGCAATTGTATTTATGACTTTGCACAGAGAAATCACCCATTTCTAGAAATTGCGACTTGTTTCCAAGTTGTTGCGTTGAAAACCAGCATTTCACAATAGATTTCACTTTTGTCTGAGGCCATGGATGACTTCTAAAAACCCTAGGCAATTGGACTGGTTAAGCAGAACGAAGGAAAAGACCAAGGGGAATTGCCAGACAGATTACGGAGAAAAACCGAAACCAAACACAAAAGAAATAAATAAAAACGAAAAACCTGCCAAAAGTTGCAGACAATTGCTCAAAAATAACTTGCCAATTAACTAGTCTGTAAAAACTTTTCCCGCGTGAGTGCTCCACTCAGAGATGAAAGTAATACCGGTGTGGAAATCCACGATGGGGTTTGACTTCAGCTCAATCAATTTTTAAAAGAACTTTATTTATTTAATAAATAAATAAATAAAATGTTTTCAGACAAAACCTGGTGAAGGGATAGAGTGAGTTTTAGCATGTGGGTATTTGTCAAATTTGGCTTTTATGACTCTCAGGGGATACCTTAAAGCAATGCAAACAACTGCAGGCAAAACGAAACACAAAACACGACCCGTTACTTGAAAAGAACGAAAAAAATTTAAAAGGGCAGTCCCAGATTTTTGGGTGAAATCTCGAGGACACCAGCTTAACCTTGTCAACTTTCACCCCCGTTATCAACAACTTAATTCTCCTTTTATAACTTTATCTGGTGGCTGAATTTGTGCATACCAGTTGTGATTATGTTCTCCTAATGAGCTGTTATATGAAAAAGAGAACCATAATGAAATTCCCCTTGCTTTGCTACCATGAATCCTCCATCCTCCAAATCTTGAATTCTGGACTTTTTATTTTTATTCTCAAAGTTCAGTCCTACATCATGGTGGTTGAGGTTACATTTCCCCAAGATTTGAATCCATTGCATCCCACAAACAACTGTAACTTCAGCTGGCTTAATTTCAAGAAAAACATCACATACCTTGCACCTTCCTATGAGATTTGACAGTTGTACTATATTCTTTTTGTAAGGCATGAAAATATTATTGACATTGGTGACCTTGAAGTCTCCAAAGTTAATCATGCTCAACCCATGCTTAACTGTAAGTTCTCCTCTGATGAATTTATGAGTGGTGCCATTATCTACGAGCATTACTACTCCATGGCCAATAAAGAAACCAATTACCCGGAAAAGTTGGTATGTATGAGTGCTAAACCAAGATGCAAAGGTGTGGGTCATTCCCAGACACTCAAGGATGAGATTACCAATCATATTGATCTCACAATCAGACCTTCTTCCTTTTTGAAGCCCACAATGGTACCAACCCCACATATGCTAAAACAATTTTGGCATTGCACCCAAGCATCCATGCACCTTTTGCTACACCATTCACTTCTTACCTTCTCTTCACTTGGCACAAGCTGATCATGAGAATAAAAACACAGCAGTATCATGGAGTGGAGCAATGCAACATAGTCATCATACCTGACCGATTGTGCATGGTGAAAACCAAACTGCATTGGCATGCTGGTAGGCAATGAAATTGAAATCTTTTTGGACCATGAGCTGTCCCTAACCTTCTTACAACTCAGAATTTTTGAGTTAGAATCAGCACTCAGAAAATATTTCAAAGGCACCTTACCTCCATGGACTTGCTCTTCCCTAGTGTCATCCTTGAGGGTTCCTTGCAAACCTGATTGGTCTTGCAGATTGTGGAGGTGAAAACATGGCAGCGTCATAAGAAAGAGTACATAGTTATCATTTCTTCCCAGTTGTTCATGATATCCATAGTTTTGACATGGTACAATGATAGGCAATAAATCTGAGTTGTTTCTAGGTCTAGGGCTGCTTACCTTCACTTTATCATTTAGCTTCTTCAAGCTAGTAATGGTACTCATGCACGAGACTTTATTATGGCTGAGTATGTTGATAATTCTCCCATGTTTGACTGTTGTTGATAACAGTCCAGCAACTTCACCAATTGTTATCCTTGGTCCTTCATGGAGAATTTCTTCCCCTCCTTGGCCTCATCAATTTTGTTGAGTTACCCTCAATGCATCCACTATTGTGACCCCAAAATTCTTTTCTATACACATGCATATCAGCTGAGATATAATCCAAATAAAAAAGAAGTGGTTACCTTGACAAGCGTACCATGGTCTTTGGAAGGGGGTAACTTCTCACCAATTCCATCTTGGCCCATGTACATAAAGCGGTCTTCACACAATTCGGAGGTTGCATGAGAGGGTGTATGTGCTCCTTACCATTTAATGTGCTTTCCCTACTACCCCTTGGACTGTCATCAGGGTGTTCCTTCTTCTTGGTCCTTGTTTCTTCAACAATTGGAGCTCCCCCCTTTTGTACTATCTCCACACCTTGATCACCTGTGCTTGGGATGTTTTTGTGGCTCTTACCAAAGCCTAATCCATCATCATTTTGCTCTTCATTGACTGCTGCTAGGATAACTCCAGCAGGCTGAGAGTGATTATGGGCACCCGGAAATGCCCTTTCTTCATGGGTATGACTTCCAACAATGCCATCCCCATGTTCCTTCCCCAAATCTGATTTTTTTCTACTAATATTCAGCTCTATGCAACCATTAGACACCAACAATTCATCATCAAACACTAAAATATTTTTACCTTGGGTTGTGTGCTCCTTAATCTCCTTCTCATTCCTTGGCTTGTGCTCCACAATTTCACCAAACCCTTGTGTCTTCATGGTGTTGTTCGGAAAATCAGTCAAGAGATCCACTTTGGCAAGGGTGATGGGGGCTTCTAGGGCTCCCATGGGTTGCTCTTTTTCTGTGATCAGCAGCTGAGGTAGTTTTTCTCTTTTAGAATGATGGGCATTTCCATCATTGCATAACGAACTTGGGAGTTTGGCTCCCTCTTCATCAAGCTCCGTAGCCTCTTCTTGCTTTGCCAACATGAAGGGGCTCTTCTCCTCTAGGGTTGGGATATCCTTCCCATGACCCTTGTGCATGGCTTAGGGCTTGGACCAAGTTCCAATGCCCACTCTATCTTTTCTCCATCCTACAAACTTGGAAAATGATAGGGCATCATGAATAACCTCTGGAAGGGCTTGATACTTTTCAAAGCTAGCTGCAACATTGTTAACCTTTGAAACCCTAGGTTCTTCCTTGAATGTCCTTCCCCTATGTAGATTTTGCATGGTGAGGGCAAGAGAGTCCAAGGTGTCCACTAGTCTTTCTTGCATTTCCATCATTCTATCCATCTTCTCTTCACCTTGCATGAAACCCTTAGGTTGGGAATACCAAAGCTTTGATACCATTGTAATGTCCCTTTCTAGGGCTGAACTAAACAAACAAAAAAACAACAATCCCACTTGAAAGTAATCTGATTTTTATGACAGCAGATTTGAAAATATTAGAAAATCCTAGCAGAACTGATTTTATACTTTTGGGGCATCAAACACCCTCCAAACAAGCTGAAAATTGGTGCATAAATCCTTCAAAATATTATGTTCAACTAATGGAATAAACACCAAGCCAAAGCATGCCAAAATATATGCAATTTATGAAATTATACCCAGCTGCAATTAAATAAATGGCAGCAGAAGTACAGTCCACAAAATGAGCTGAAAGTGAGGTCTCCAAAACCCAATAAATGACAAATAAGTGACAGATCAACCTTATAAATATAGAGAAATCTAAATATCAACTTGGAATGCCAAATCGTGCCCTAGAACCTAGAAAGCACCCAAACACACTTCTACCAAGTTGCCACCCTAGGAGAGGGTGCCAAAGTGATGAAGAAACCCTTGGTATTCTTCTCCTTGATGCCCTAGCTGCCCAACCAGCAAGATAATCTTCTTAGAAGTCCTCCTTGTTTTTCACACTAATGGATTTTCGCCCCTTTGTGGATTGGAATAGAGCAACCAGCTCTAGAACCAAATAAATAAAAGTATATAAGCCAAAGATGCCCAAAAGTGAGCCTATGCAACCCCTTATATATCCACGGTGGCACCAAGATTCATTAGGGAGGAATTCCCCAAGACCAGCCAGCCTCCTTTAGAAGCTTACTTTATCTTTAGGCTTGAATTAAAAGCTCTCCAACCCAGCCAGCCTGCTTAATAGGAAAATATGATAGGAAAATATAATAATTAATTAAAGAAAGCCTAAATATAATCCAAGGGCTTCCCTTGTTCATCTTCTTCTTGCCCACGAAAAGAAGAATGGGCAAGAAGCCTTCAATTAGATCAATTCGAAAAAGGGGACATTACAGAGGTTGAGAAGAAGGGGAGTTTGCACTTTTTGGATGTCCGCCTCTCACTAAGACTGATAGTTCATTGTCGCGTCAAGTGTACATGAAAGGTACCCACATGGATTTCTACTTGCATGCACCCTCTCATCATCGCCCATCGCAAAAGCAAGTGTTCTGAAAACTTTGGTCACTTGGGTCTTCAGAATTTGTGATGAACACTCAGAGCAAGAAATTGAGTATTTAAAACCGGTTTTTAAACAGAATGGCTCAGAAAGGTCTTAACGGGTGTTACAAGGAGGGGTCTTCAACAGAGAGTCCAGTGTCATTCCTTCCTTACATTAAAGATATTTCCAATAAGATTTCTAGGATTTTGAGACACCACAATATAAAAGACACTTTCATACCCAAAATCAAGTTGAGGAATGCTATAAAATCAGCAAAAGATGACTTGCGACCAAGTCTTAGGAGTGGTGTTTACAACATCGAATGTTTGTGTAGGGTACCCTACATTGGAGAAAAAGGGAGGTTCATTAGAATGAGAATCAAGGAATATGCTACCAACATCCGACTTGAGAAGGAGAAATCAGCATTGGCAAAGCACTCAAAAAAACTAAGCATGCAATCCAGATTGAGGATGCCAACAGTGGAAAATCATTACTATAAGCGCAAATTGAGAAAAGCTATTTAGATTAGCAAGCACACTCCAAACTTGAATATGGATGATGGCTTGGACTTGGGCTTAAGTCATGCTTGGGCACCTATAATTAACAAATTAAAAAGGGTTCCTTCACTTCAGGAAATGAGCATTTATTGTTGTACACTTAGTTACAACATTTAATCAATAGTGTAATGGCTATATTTCATTAATATATTCCTCCTACCTACTAGACATCATTGTAATTAATTACAGTTATATGTATAAGGAACTATAGTTTGTTGTCTCTACATAGGTTTTTCCCAATGATGAATCACAAGGTGATCAGAAACGTTGAGTAAAAATCTCTCACATGGTTTACCCAAAAACACTTTTTGTTTCATTATTATCTTTCTTCATTTATGGTCCTTAGGAAGGGTGCATGAAAGATTGAAGATTTGTAGTTGGAAAATTATTTCACTTTGTAATATAAAAAAATCTTCATGTTTCAATTTGTTGTTGTAATGAATGCCAATGAGGTCAGCATAAGAAACTCCTAGGTGTACAACTATGGTCTCATTACCTTTTCTCATCAGACTGATGGTTTCTTTTTTAAACCTTGGGTAGCTTGCACCAGCCTATGCAGGTTAAATTCTCTATCTTTCTCATGCATTTGTGGGACTGCTTTGCAAAGTTTCCTTTCCCACACACCTTTGGGATTGCCCTCCAAAATGTACCTTTCCCGCACACTGGTGGGGCTTATCCAAAATTGGACCATGTACATCATCACAATCAGTTGACTGGGTTAAACAACTGTTCAAGAGACTAGAAAAGCATTTGCAACATGTCATGACCTAATAAAGATAGCTTTGGGTGCAGAGGCAAAAAGTTAAAACAACATGGAGAAACATCCGAAGTGATTTTAGATTACATATTTGGATTCTCCTCAACAAAATATGCACTTTACAAAAAAATAGGATCTGATGTTGAGTTCGTATGCAAAAGCAGGTGGTGGTTATGTAACAAAGGGGTGGTTTTTCAACATTTAGGGTGGTTTTTCCCTGTTTTAAGCAACAGTTTCACCACAGTTCAATGCATGGGAAGAACAAATGACAGAAAGACAATTTCTCTTCAGATTTCTGATGTTTTGGCTTCGTGTTCAAGCCTAATGGTTGTGTAATTGTATAAATAAACCCATGGAGGTTCAAGGAAGGCAGTGAATGGAATGAATTGAAGGCATTTCATCCAATTGCTCAGAGCCTCGGATACATGGTGTAGACTGGATTGTAAGACTACACAACTGAGATGGTTGAGGTGGTAATTGAGTTCGTTGAGATCCACAGCAGATTGCAGAGCACATTTGTAAGCGTAAGATGCTGTTTGATGTAGGTGTCCCTGAAGGCCTCAAGAAGGTAGTAAGCTTGTAAAATTACATGAAGATAATGGATGAGAGGATGTGTGGCCTCACTCTTCTGGAGTTTCCCACATTAGGTTTTCCAAGGGTAACTCCTTGTTTATGCCTCTCTTTTGTTGTGTTTGATTCATTGTTTACAAGGTTCTAATTCCTGCAACTAATGATTTATCTCGAACACTTAAGAGAGCTTAAGAAATCAATTGAATGTACAAGCACAATAACAATTGTTCCTAAGATCAAACAGTAATTGAACTCATTCTCTCGTGGAGATTTAGAACAACATACTCTGCAGTGCACTACTGTTTTGTGGATTTGATAACAGTCACATGTTTGGTAGGAGCTTGGATGGAGTATGAAGCATGATATGCAATGTATGAGGCATGTATGAGAGCATATGTAAGATTGCATAGTGAAATGTATGACATAGATGGCAGTCAGAGAACTGTAGAAGTCATCAAGTGTGAGCATTTAAGTATTGTTTCAATAGCATAGAACTTGGGAACAACATACAGAGAAAGTAAATCTGTGTTCATAAATCATACAATGGCATGTCTATGTCAATTACAGATCAGATGGTATCAGTGCAGGTTTTCATTATGCCTTCAAAGGTTTGCTAACACATTTTCATGTGTAGTAGTTGCTTCTATATTTGTCCATTGAAAAAGAAGTGCAGGATTTTGGTTGCATAGTCCACCCATGGCAACGCGTTAAAAGAAAAAACTTCAAGAGCTTGAAGATATCGACTAGCAAATCTAAATGGTAAAAACAGAATTGGGAGGATGCATACTTCAAGAGGTCAAAGTGTAAGAAGCCAAAAGGATGCTAGTTGTAACGACACTATCCAAACCATTCTGAGGAGAAGAACAAGAAGAGGAAAATGTTGTCCAAGTACATGGGCAAGATTTATTGCACTCATTAAACACATGAGTGAGTATTGGCATGCAAAATGGTGAAAACTTCACCCACGGAATTGCAAGAAGCATTCCAAGAATGAAGATATATCTAAAAGCAAGAGGGAAGTTGTCCAAGCACCTACAAGCCATGAGGTAGCAAATGAAGAATCCAAACTATCTAAGGAAGAATCCATCAAAAGGGAACAACCCGTAGAGGAGTCCTTGTCAACATTGCAAAGCCATAAACAACATAAGAGATCAATCTTTAGAAGGATAGTTGCAAATCTAAGAATTTGATTTGCATCAATTTAAAGAGCTATCCAAGATGAAGCAATCCATAGAAGATTCCTTGTCACTGTTGCAAGTAAATAATGGTAACTACTCATTATTGGTTTCATGCATAAAGCATTTGCAGAGCTAATATTTTGATCAGCATGCATATGTAAGCACCTCCAAAATGCTGTGTTCTATTTGTTCAAGAAAGAAGGGAACTAACCTCATTTGTATGAAAAAGTAGGGAGGAATTTCGCACATCAAGGGTGAATATGGAGGAGCGATTCAATCAGTCAAAGTTTCAGGCAGGTACAATGAAGAATTTTTGACTTACAGGTCCTCAAAGTTGCCCTACCGATTTTGGTCTTAAGGGCTAAAACCTAGTCTTGTGGTTTGGGTTGAGCTGAGATGTTTTGCATGTTGTAGCTGAGTTACTTGGGCATGGATAGCTTGGTATGATCTAACATGATGTGTTAGAGCTCTTGAAATGATCTAGACAGGTGTTTTCTTGGTCAATCCCTAATGGCTTAATCAACCCTCTTAGGGTTCTCAAGAAGGTGTATGGAATCAGATGTGCTTGGTTGATTTTCTCCAAATGACATATGCTTCTTAGTACTTGAGCATATTGGTAGAAGTTTCCTTGATGTTTTCTAGGTGATGGTTGAGCTTGGAAGTGGTTTTGAAGGAGATGGAGCATGTTTCTCTCAAGACTAGTTCTTGAGTCCATTTTGGCAGTTTGGACCTATTTCAGAGATTGAGCTGATTGGAGGCCTTGTGCTATGTTTTGGTTGATGAAATGAGTTATTCCAGAAAGTGAATTCAAAGAGATTTTCATTGTTATGTTGTGTGAGCCTTGATGATGAGTTTAGTTATGTGAACTCATTCATTCTTCAAGACTGTTTTCTGGGTGCTTGAAGACCTAGTTGTACATGCTTGTTTCTTGGTGTGCTTCATGGTGATGATTGAAGTTGCAGAGCTTCTTGAGCTACTTGGTGATGTTGAGAGGATGTCCCTAACATGTATGGAGTTGTTGATGCCTTGACATAGCTGAAGAGTGCCCTTAATGTTCATGATGCATTCATTGGTGAAGTAGACCTAGTGTATTAGGCCTATTTTGGGCTAGTTGTGTTTGTATGAGTTGTTTGGGCTATTAGCCGCCCTTGAGGTCTTTTGGAGTGAGTTTATATGATGTCCTTGATGTATTTTATTGTTCTTTATGACCAACCTATATGGTCATGGCCAACCTAGGGGTGTTTAGGAGTTTATTTGTGTATATAATTAAGTGTTTGGTCATTTGTGACTAATTGTGACTATGGGGATGTGAGCGAGCTAGAGAAGGAAGAAGGAGAGTTGTGAGGGGTCAAGGGTAGAGCCAAGAAGAGGTGTGATGAGCTGAGAAGAGTTGAAGAGCAGGTGTGCAAGGTCAATTGACCTAATCAACAAATGAAGGGGAAGATTTGAGCGAGTAGGAGAATAGAGAAGTTTGAGAGGGTTTGATGTGCATGGAGCTGAATATTTGATCACAATCAGTTATGGAAGCAACAATACCTAATTGGTCATCATCTTGGTGGTTGAGTGGGTGCTTGATCACCTTAGGGGTAGTAGCCTCCTTGTATAGTGGGTGCTATACTAAATAGGGGTGGGTGCTCCTTATGAAGTGGGTGCTTCACTAAATAAATCTTGTTTGATGTGTAATATTCTTGCAATTCCTTTGTTATGAGTAATATAAGCAAAGGTTTGAACAAGTGTTTTAAAACCTTTCCAATTCCGGTTCGGTTCAACCGGTTTGACCGGTTCATTAAAAAAATTGCAAACCGGTAGAAAAACCTAACCAATTTACGGTTTTATGCAGAGAACAGGGCAATTCAATACTTGTTTCAGACAGAACCGATCAAATCGGCCGATTCCGTCATCGACCAATCTGAACTAGTTGGGCGGCTTTTGCCTTAAAACATTTGTTTCCAATTTTAGCTTTTAAGTTACCTTTTCCCAACCCTAACCCTAAAATGATGTTATATAGACCCTGTTTGGAACAACAATGATTAAATGATCTCATCTTCATGCAATACAACCTTTGGCTAAAGCGCAACCAATTACTAAATAGGATACCTAATACAAATCCCATTGTCTTGGATGATATTGATCCAACCTCAGAATGGGTAGAGGAGAGTCACCCGGCAAAGCTTCGATCCCAATGAATCGGGGTGGATGGCTTTGGATGATGAACCACTAGTAGCACCAGACATGGAAAACAATAGTCGTGCTACTACAACTACTATAGATATCCGTGAGGAGTTTGATGTGTGTAAGCCAAAGGAACACGATGACATTGATGAGGATGAGGATCCCATTCTTACATGTGATGAATTTGATGATTGATATCAAACATGTAGCATATTGTTTTTTGGACTCTATAGGCCATTTAGAACCTCATTGTTTATGCACTTTGCTTCGGATATGTAGTACACTCGGTGTCATTTTGCCATATTTACCTTTACATGGCATATGCATGAGCAAACTTTGCATATTTTCTCTGTAATTGTTTGTAATCATGGTTTGGAATCTTTAAAATTTCTTGTTTTCATGAAATTGTAATATTTTATGTATTTTTTAGTAAACCGGTTCACAAGTTTCAAACTAGTCCGGTTCAAGTCCGATTCTGGTTTGGTTCTGGTCCGACCCTCGGCCGGTTTACTGATCAGCCCGATTTTTAAAACATTGGTTTCAATGGGTTATCTTCCCCTTATGGGTTTCCCACATTATATGTTGTGTACTTGTGTTCTCTTTTCTTTCATGCAGATTTGAGTTCAATGATGTCAAAGAGTAAATTGCCAAATTTAATCAATTTACTCTTTTGAGATCTTGTTCAAAATGTCCAGAGCTTTGCAACATGACCGACAACTAGGGTTTAACAAAGAATAAATATTTCCAGGAAGGCGGCAGTCCTCGTAAAGTTACATAGTAGTGTCACCTGATTTCACCCTGAAATCTACGACTACCCTATCCGAAAAAATTTCGTACTTTTAAAATAATGGGTCGTTTTGTGTTTTTATTGCCTGAAAGTTCTTGTATTGCGTCAAGATAATCCTAAAGAGCCATATTAGCCTTTTTCGCCAAATACCCAGATGCCCAAAATTGTTTTATTCTGTCGTCGGGATTTGTCTGCGGAAAATTTGTATTTAATTATTTTGAGCCCCGTATGAGGCTATTTGCGCTCCGTTTTAACTCTATTATGAGCGAATATGTTATTATTCCTATGTGCCAGAAGGGTTTTAACTTGTATTAAGTTTTGGGCTTTATTTGTAACTTTTGGCAATTTTTCGTGTTTTTGTGGTGTCCTGTTTCATTTTCTGTGAAATTTCTCTGGAACAATTCATTTGCCGGGTAAGCCCGATTTTTGGCACCTGGAGCGGCCGGAAACATATATCGCACATTATGCCCAGAGGAAGTCGCCATCGAGGTCCGGATCACGGGAAAAAGCGAAGTCATGCACGTAGAAAAGCCCTGCTGGGATGGGCGCATTTTTGGAAAACAAAGAATTTAAGCTGAGGGAAAAATATAAGCCGCAGTGGGGTGGGAATTTTATACCGCCCAGCAGAGTACTTTTCCGTGTTATAAAAGTCACTTAAGCTGCAGTGGGAAAAATAGAGGCTGCAGGCAGGTGGGAATTTATTGCTCCCTTGCAGGGTAAAAATTCCCATGATAAAATAAAAGGAAAGTGACTTAAGTGAAATCATGGGATTTTAGTGTACGCCTTACAGTGGTAAATAATTCCATTGTCAAAGTCAAATCACTTAAGTGGATCACGGGATTTTGGTGCCTGCCTTGCAGGGTAAAGAATCCCATTGTGGAAAAATTCTTAAAAATAGAATTACATGTGCAAAAAAGTGTGCCCCCTATGGTGAGAGAATGGCAGACTTAAATTGATTATTTTAATTAATCTATTCTCTCAAAAAGTGCGCCCAAGCTTGGAGGAAGTCAACAAGTCAAAGTTGAAATAAAAGAAAGGATTTAAAAGCATTAAATTTAATTTATTTAATGGCTGCCCTCTTCCTCTCAAAAAGTGCGCCCCATTTGGGTATTATTTAATGTTTTTTAAGGCATTAAAACATTAAATTAATTTCTATTTTCAGTGGTTATGGTCAAAGCACACTGTGAAGCTTAAGTGAAGTGATGTGTGAAGGATTAAATTGGATTAATTTAATTTATTGGATGGTTGTCCTTAAACATGCTATTTTTAAAAGAGAAAAACATGATTTTTAATTAATTAATTGCTTTTAATTGTTAGGGCAATTATTAATTATAGAATTGTGAAGGTTATATAAGCATGGGCAGCCATATGGGTGAATTATTCAAATCACAGGTGAAGAATTGCAGCCAAGTGGAAAAGTTCGCCCCCATTAGAGGAAGGATTTTGCTCAGACAAGGTGACAACAAGGCTAAAAGCTTCCAGATTTTAGCGCATGCTTGAAAGGAGGTTGGTCTTTGTCGCATAATTTTTCCACAGTGTTACAGAGCTCAGTGTTGATTGAAAGGATTCATGCTCTCTTTATGTGCAAATTAAACACCAATTTTTGGGGCAGCAGCTTGAAAAGTGCAGATTTTTATAATTTAAATTCACTATTCATTCTCCGATGGCCATTTTTATCCGAATGAATTGCAGGAATTCAATACAGTGCTTTATAAAGGAAAAGGAGCTTTTATCAATGTCTAATACATTGCATATATCCTCCGAATCTGAAGAATTGTCTAGATCTGCACCAATTTTGAAGAAATCCGGCCAAGTAAAAGAAAAACAATTATTCAGACGAAGATAGACAAAGCCATGGCAAAGGGAGATGAAAAAGAAAGCACGATGGAGTCATGCATTGCTTCCAAACTTGCAGACATAGGAGACACAGATCTAGGCCCGAAACCTCTTGCCGATTTGATTGATAGATCCAGAGCGGGAAAGACTTCACTCATGCGTGTGGTCAAAAGCAGTGGAATTATCCGAGCTGCAGCTT
Organism: Taxus wallichiana var. yunnanensis; assembly: GCA_018340775.1. NCBI lineage: Eukaryota > Viridiplantae > Streptophyta > Pinopsida > Cupressales > Taxaceae > Taxus > Taxus wallichiana. The sequence continues at coordinate 612,102,288 of CM031240.1, forward strand.
TCCCATGTACAGCCCAATTGCCAGAGTTCGTGATGGAGTGTGCTAGATCTTATCATCCTTCATCCAAATCAGTGCGTGATGCTTCGGGAAAGACAATAATTCGTTTGGACGCAGAGTTCATCAATTATTGTTTGAAGATTCCGATGCGAAAAGTGGTGACTTCCATTAGCATTTAGGATCTTTGTCGATCAATGGGAGAAGCATAGAGCTGATTGCGTGAGCATCATTAATAGTTGATACATAAAGAAGCCTAGATCTCCTTCAAAGTTCCGAGAACTCTTCCACGGTCCAATTTAGTGCAGGAGGTAGATGATGTCGTCAAATTGCTATGCAGGATGAATGGCGAAGCGAATGCTTACACTTTTCGTACATGGATGTATGCTTTCATCAGGACCATTGAAATCAACAAGGTTGATTCTATAATCAATTGGTCGGAAATTATTAGCAACAAACGGTGAGCAACTCCGGGCGTGAAGCGTACATTTCGACTTCAAGATGACTTCATACTTGGTGTATGTTGCAGCTTCACAAGGCGTCTTTTCCAAGCTGGATAGATGTGGTGTTCTTTCCAAGGACCCCATTTTCGAGTGCTACCGCATGACTTCGCACCTACAAAAAGAAAGACTTCAAAGTGATCAACGATGACTTCTTCTACGATTTCATCTGCAGGCTAGACAAAGACTTGAAGGCCAACAGGGTAAGCAAGGAAGCGTGGGAAGCCGTGTCCAAGATTGGAAGTCTATTCATTCAATTTGCAGATTTCACATACCTCAGGGTTACGGGCTTTTCTGGAGAACCAATAAAGATGCCCAGGTATCCGAATGATAGATTGATCGCCGTGGGGAGCCGAGCGAGTGCAACTTGTGGAGTTACACGACCTTGATCAAAGCGCACAAGTCTACGGGCTTCTTCCCAATCATTGTGGGATATTACAGTTGCATTAGCATTCACAGAGCTCGAGGGATGGAAGCGCAAATGTTATCCGAGTATGAGCAAGAGTTCTTCCCTGCACGGCTGAACTTCGATCCATTTGGAGTAGCCAGGAAGACAATCTCTCGTGACACACATGTGCCTTCATTAGAAGATTTCTGGATGAAGTGCAAAAGTGAGTACGAGGTTAGAAAGAAAGATTTCAGCAGGCTATCAGCAAAGCAAGTGTTCGACTTTGGACTAGCGCGGATACCTGCAGATCTTAAAGATGATGGGAATGTGGTACTTGACACTTACCATCAAATGGGAGGAGATAAAGCCATACTGCAGAATAACATAGGAGGCTGCAACACAATTGAAGAAAGGTCGAGAGCTGTGTTGGTGAATACTTCAAATCAAGTTGCTAACGAAGGGATATTGCCTTGATGAAGCATTGATGAATCAAGTCACGGCAACCGGCGCGAGGAGATTCCCTCAAGCCGAAAGCACGGAGGAAAAAGTAACAGAAAGTCGAGAAGTTGAAAGTACATAGAAGATTTCAATCCAAGGAGAGGATCACTTCTACGACCATGACTTTAACTCCAGTTTCTCCAGTACCCAATGCTTCACCAACTATTGCACCGCAGCAGCAGGATGCTTCCATGCCTCCACTAAATCCAGCGACATTCATCTTCTCCCCTCAGCCACTTCGTTCAGCACTGTTCCAGAGGATACGTTGAAGCTGCAGATGGCGGAATTTGAAAGGGCTTTGTCCTTGGATGACTCAGAAGATGGCAGCCATAACACTGTGGCACTTTCTGACGAGAGAGGATGCAGAGCGGGAGATGGTAGTGCACTCAGCGACTTCTCACTCTCCGAGAAGTAATTTCTCGGAATGGTTAGCTTTGCAGTTTGTTCCAGAAGCGAGAATGGAGATGAACTTAGAGGAGCACGACTTGCAGCTACTCCAGGATCTGAGCAGAAGAGACAGAAGGCCTAAAGTTGCTAAAGCAACTTCTAGGTTGATCATCGAGAATTCGGGAGAGAAGTTTGCTGAGATATCAATTCCGGCAGAAGGAAAGATAGAAGAGGAGCTCGCGGCAGAAGATGTGACAGTGACCAAAGTACCACTCGGTCAAGCCACCACTGAAGGATTGAAGCAGGACACGCAGACATTGATAGATGCTTTATTCCTTAGGCTTGACAGTGAGAAGGCGGAGAAAGAAGAGTTGCAGAAGCAAGTATCTCAATTATGTGAGATCATAGCCAAGGTTGCTAAACCTTCCATTCAGCCCATTTCAGAGCAGGTGAGTGATCATCTTATGCAGGAAATGGAAGATGCAAGCAATCAAGTAAAGGCCATTGACGAATGGAAGGATTTGATTATTCGTCAAGCTCTGCACTGACTTGGGAAGTGCCGGCCCACTAAAGGTTATGAACGATGCAGCAAATCAACTAAAGCAACTGATGGCAAACATAGAAGGCATGAATACAGTTGCAGAGAGTAACCTGAGTATTTTGGCCGAGATCAACAAGCTGTAGGAGATGTATTGATTGCGGAACAAATTGTACCGGACGGATCAGTCGAGAAGGGGAAGCAGCTAGAGTTTGCAGTATCTTTCCGTTTGGAAATCTGCAGAGTTTTGCTGAAGAGGATGCAGGCACTTGAGAGTAGAACATCAGATTTACCAGACAGTGTCATTTCTTTCACTGAAGAGATAATGGACGGGAATGTCACTTCATACGTGCGGATCGTCTCAACTAAGGTGCCTAATTCCCTGGAAGGTTCTCTTCTGATGGTACAAAAGAGAATTGATAAAGCTACCAAGCCTTTCACGATGAATTCTATCAGTAGACTGGTGGCGCTGCAGGCGGACATTGCGAGGTTTGGGCCGAGTTTGGAAGATGTGGAAGCGTGCATCAAAGTGTTGAATGAAGGGTTGCTGCAATTCAGGACAGAGAAAGAAGCAGTGGCTAAAACAGATGGAAGGATGTTGAATTATATGTTCGACAAGTATATCAGATATCAGAACAAGAAGATGTAGACATTACAGCTGGCATGACTTCTTCTATTCTTTCTTCTTCTATTTTCTATGTTCCGGATGAAATTGTAAAACTTCTAAGTTATTGGTTTTACAACCATTACTTGAAGTCATGTGGAACCATTCTATTAGTTAAGTGATACATGTGTCACTTAAGAAGAAGTTAGTTGAGGATGATTGCCAAATGTCATCTTTACTTGTTGTTCATGCTTTAGTTCAGTTTGAGTTTTCCATTTGTACTTTCCCTCCTACATTCTATAAGTAGGAGAAGAACCTCCGGGTTAATCATCGATCAGAATTTGTAAGCAGCAATCTTGTGTTCTAGACTTTGTGTTGAACCCCTGAGAGCAACTTGGAGCAAAGGAATACAAAGGAGCAGGTTTCGGAGAACTTTGTGTCACGGTGTACTTTGTTTCTTGCTTTTAATCTTAGATCTCTTAGTAAACTTTGTGTTATTATAGATCTGGATCTAGAGCTGCCTTTGTTTTATAATTTTGTGTGTTCATATCTATTAAGTTTCTTCTATGTGCATGCAATTAGCTCTGCTATCTACTAATTGGGATGCACATCTTCCCCATTTCTTCTCTGTATTTCCTTTACTTCCTTCTTCTATAATTTTCCTTTCTTAAAATTTATACTTACTTGAGAACTTCTTAGTTATGGTTCATGAACTAAGTGGTTAAAGTAAAACCCCTGATAGGTAATAACACATTTTTATTGACAAATCTGACACGGGAGCCTCGCCGGTTAAATGAGGGAGATTTATCTCATGACTTGCCTAGGTTTGATGCTATGCAGAAAATCTAGCCAACAATAGCCAAAATCAAGAGGTCCAAGACCATACAAATGGTTCTTGAAAAAATGTATGGTCCCGCCCTGTCAATTTTCAGTCATGATTCGCAAAACAAAGCATCATCAAACTCAAATCTTCCTATTTCAATAGTGTACACTCCCAGAACTTCCCAAATCCTTCACATAAACAGCTAAGTGCACTCATCCTCTTGTGTTTTCAAGTTTTTATCTTGTTTCATACATTAGTTAAGTATTAATGCATTGTTTTGATATTACATAATTAATGTTGGAAGTTAATTAATCAAAATAACCTCTTGTAGCTCCCCTTACATCCTTTAGTGTACTTAATTCACTAACTCTTAGATTTCACATAATCTAATAAAGGTGTAAACATTTTGGTGAACCCAACTCGTGACTCTATCTTTTCTATGCTTTTCATTTTTAATTTTGGTGTTGTATCTATCTTCTAATTCTACCTCATCATGTCATTGTTTCTAATGTTCTATGATATTCACATCAAGCCCATAGGCCCACATACTCATACTTTGGGTTACAAAGGAAACCCCTTTGCTCATCATTCTTTTACTCCCAAAAACGGGGTTCCTAATGTTCGGCCTTATTCCACTATTGATATCTTTGCCAATGTCATCTTTACTATTAACATTGATCCTCTACAAGGTAAAGGATCCAATAATAACCCTGATACTCACTCTCGTATCTACATGAAGATGAGGCACCACACCTTACTTCTTACAAGAGAATCCCGTTAATATTGATATTCTTCTATATGTTGCACGAGATCAACTTAAGCATGCTTCATTATCTCATATAGAGACATCTACTATCCCTACATCTACGATGCCTACATCCTTGGGGACACCTAATCTATCAATGCAAAATGTCTCTATGCCTCTTCCTACAACCATTGTTGTTACCACACATTCTATATTCGGTCCTAATGGTTTGCACACTTCTTCGTCTAGCATGCAAGCTCTTGAAACCCTTGTTCATACATTACAAGCTGAAATCTTACAATTACAACAAGGTGCATCCGCTTCTTCTCATGTTATGGATTCTACACAGTTGCTTCATTACCCACTTGCACCCAAAGTGGATTTTGGTGCACGTTCATTTCCTTGGATTTATCCTTCAACAACCAATCAATCTTTAGAAAGGCTTGCAATGATCTTTATTATGCCTATTAAGACTGACACCTCCAAGAAATTGATCCAACTTTATTAACCTGAAATTTTCTCACAAATGAATTGAAAAAGATTAGATCCAACTGTAAATGAGGTTTATAACCTTCAACTAGTGTGAATCAAGAGAGAAGTTGAAGAAAACTACAAAACTAGCCCTGATTTAGGTCTCTTTTGACCAATGTTATACACAGTCGACCATAATTTGACTTCAGACGGCCCCAAATTTGTTAGGGCACACCTAAATACACATGCATATCAAATTTCAAGATTTTTGGCCTGATAAATCAAAGGTTATTCAAGTTTTTCTATTGAAACTCTAGGCAAGGTCTGTCACAGACCGAGAAAGAAGAAAATGCATAACTTTAGCAAAACCAAGTTTTATGACCTGAGTCCAACGGGAAAAACTCTATTTTGAGGCCCTCTAACTTTTCTCTGAAGGGTTCAATGGTTGATCATGCAAGGAATGGCACCTCCAATAAGTTTTCTCCAAAACTGTATGCACAGAACCCTGTTTTGGTGGTTGTTCTCGATTAAAATATCAAAAGAGCATAACTTATGATCACACCAGGCTCATACACAATAAATACAAGTTCATACACATCTGGTACACACACAACAAGGCTTTTTCCTATTCAAAATGCTTAGAAACAATCTTACAAGCCTGCAATCTTCTTGGAAACCATCAACAACCTCAACAACAACCCTACAACCTGCTTAAATCCTCCTTTACTTGTTAAATCTGACTCCACAAAAGGTGGTTCGAGGTTCTTCCAATTGTTTTGGATGATCTAACAATAGCTTCGTCTTGTTTCATGCTCCAAGAACCCTCAACTTACTCAAGCTTTAACAAGAATGCTAATTTTGGCTTCAAAGTATGTTGGAGGAGCATTGACTGACTTTAAAACTTATTTAGAACTGGATAATGACTGATAAACATTTGGATCACATTATTAGACCCTCAAGAACCCCTACTAATAGACCTAGACCCATACCACACTCTACAACCTTCCAAACCATGCCAATTGAATTCAAATTTTCAAATCTCCATTTTGGAGGGAAATAGCAAATAGGCCTAAATGAACAAATACACACAAATGAAGCCTGAGTATGGCTTCTTATTGACAAATCAAGACTTCTAAGACCTCCTATGCTCTAAAACAAACCAATTTGAGACACTATTTACAATGCACCTACATCAGGCTACCATGGAACAAAGAATTGATCATGAGCTCTTCAAAACTGCTGCCATGTTTGATGATCTCTGAAGGTGTCATCCATGTTGAATCCTCAAGTGGATGGTCCTTCCACTTGACCAAATACTGAAAATACTCTTTATCCCTTGTCTTTTTCATCACCTTCTTGTCTAAAATGGCTTCCATCGGTTTTGGTTGTGCTTTTGGTAGTTGTTGCTCCCAATTGATGATCTGATTATCTGCATCTTCAGGTGCTTCTTTTGCATTATCCTCTCCCTTGAAAGGATACAAATCTGCTACATTAAAGATGGGTGAGATTCCAATGTTACTTGGAAGCTCTATCTCATATGCATTAGCAGAAAACATTCTTATGACCTTACAAGGTCCTATTTTCTTCAATTTTAACTTGTTGTATTCCCCTTTAGGGAATCTCTTCTTCCTCAAATGTGCAAGTACCAGATCTCCTACCTCAAAACTCACCTCTTTCCTCCTCAAATCAGCTCTCTTTTTGTACTTGCTTGTATTCAAACTAGTCGTTGTTTAATCTTTTCATGTACCTCTTGCATTGCTATTGCAAATTCTTCTCCTTCAACACTTCTTACCTCTTGCTTACCTAAGTTTCTCAGCTCATAAATTCCTCTTGGATGGATTCCATACATGATTTGAAATGGGCTAAGACCTGTACTTCTGTTTGGAGAATCATTATATGCAAATTTTGTTTGTGCTAGTTCTTGATCCCATTGGTTTGGATGGTCTCCTACCAAACTTCTGAGTATGTTCCCAAGACTTCTATTGACCACTTCAGTTTGACCATCAGTCTGAGGATGGTAAGCTAAGTTGAAGCTTAAAGTAGTCCCCAATTTCCTCCAAAGTGTTCTCTAGAAGTGCCCCACGAATGTGGTATCTCCATCTGAAACAACACTCTTAGGGAGACCATGTAGTCTTACCACTTCTTTGAAAAACAAGTTAGCAATATGAGTTGCATCATTTGTCTTTACACAAGGAATAAAGTGAGCCATTTTGGAAAACCTATCAACTACTACAAAGATAGAATCATTACCTTTTTGAGTCTTAGGTAGTCCAAGTACAAAATCCATACTCACCGAATCCCATGGTCTACTAGGAATAGGCAATGGCTGATATAGACCTGAATTTTGACTTTGTCCTTTAGCATGCTGACATATTCTACACCTTTCTACAAACATCTTCACATCAGCTTGCATCTCTAGCCAATAATAGTGTGCACTCAATTGAGAAAGTTTCTTGTTTTGTCCAAAATGCCCTGCCAAGCTGCCACTATGCTTCTCCTTAAGCAGGTTCTCTCTCATTGAGCTTCTTGGTATTCATAGCTGATTTCCTTTAAACAGCAATTTTCTTGCAACATATACTCCATCCATGGACTCCTATCTCTCCTTATTGGGTTCTCACATGCTTCATAGGCATCCTTGAAATCAGGATCCTCTTTATGCAAGTCCTTCAAGGCATCAAAACCCAAAATGTTCACCTGAAACTCCTACAAAATCAGACTTCTTCGACTCAAAGAATCTACAACTTTGTTAGCTTGTCCACTCTTATGTTTGATAACAAAAGAAAAACTTTGTAAAATCTAAACCCATTTTACATGCCTTTGACTTAATTTGCTTTGACTATTAATAAATTGTAAGGCATGATTATCAATGTAGGGCACAAACTCTTTAGGCATTAGATAATGCCTCCATTTCTTCAAGGCCTGAACAATAGCATAGAATTCTTGGTCATATGTGGAGTACTTCCTCTTTGCCTTATTAAGTTTCTTACTGAAATAAGCAACGGGTTTGCCTTCTTGACTCAAAACAGCCCTATTGCAGTCCGATTAGCATCACATTCTACTTGAAAAAGTTTGCCAAAATCAGGTAAAGCTCAAATGGGCTGCTCTGTAATATTTTTCTTCAGAATCTAAAAAAATTTCTCATCCTCCTTAGTCCATCTAAATGGTTGTTTATTTCCTTAATTGTTTCCACAATAAGAGCACAAATACCACTAAAATTCCTTATGAATTTTCTATAAAAGCTAGCCAAGCCATGAAAACTTCTCGCCTCATAAACACTCCTTGGTGTAGGCCATTCTATTATGGATTTGACCTTTTCCTTATCCATCCTCAAGCCTACTTGTGAAATGACAAATCCCGGATAGATTAACTTTGTCTTCATGAAAGTGCACTTTTTGAGGTTTATTAGTAACTTCTCTTCTTGTAGTTCTCTCAAAACCTTGCTAAGGTGTTTAAGATGCTCTTCCTTTGACTAACTGTAAATCAAAATATCATCAAAGTAAACAATGACAAATTTACCTGTGAAAGCCTTAAGCACTTCATTCATTAGCCTCATGAAGGTGCTTGGAGTGTTGGTCAGTCCAAATGGCATTACAAGCCACTCATAGAACCCATCATTGGTCTTAAATGTTGTCTTCCCTCTCTGATTCTAATCGATGATAGCCACTCTTCAAGTGTTGGTGTCCCTGATTTCATCCTGAAATCTGTGACTACCCTATCCGAAAAAATTTCGTACTTTTAAAATAATGGGTCGTTTTGTGTTTTTATTGCCAGAAAGTTCTTGTATTGCATCAAGATATTCCCAAAGAGCCATATTAGCCATTTTCGCCAAATACCCAGATGCCCAAAATTGTTATATTCTGTCGTCGGGATTTGTCTGCGGGAAATTTGTATTTAATTATTTTGAGCCCCGTTTGAGGCAATTTGCGCTCCGATTTAACTCTGTTGTGATCGTACATATCATTATTCCTATATACCAGTAGGGTTTTAACTAGGAATGAGTTTTGCACTTTATCTATGACTTTTGGCAACGTTTTGTGTTTTTATGTTTTTCCATTTCGTTTTCTGTGAAATTTATCTAGATCAATTCTTTCGTCGGTTTGGCCTGATTCTTGGCCTGGAGTAGCTGGAGATCACATACGCACATTGTACTAGAAGGAAGTCGCCATCGGAGGTCTAGTTCACTGGGAAAAGGCGAAGTCGTGCACCAAAATGCCTCTTTTAGGCTAGCCGCATTTTTGAAAAAAGAAGAATTGAAGTGAATCATGGGAAAATTAGAAGCGGCAGTGTGGGAATTTTCAGTATCCGCCACAGGTACTTTTTCCCATGGAGGCAACGCCACTTAAGTGACAATGGGAAAATTAGAGGCAGAAGGCAGGCGGGAATTTCTTACCGCTTGCAGTAAAGTAAAAATTCTTATTGGTAATAAAAGAAATATCACTTAAGTGAATCATAGGATTTTATTGTCGCCCTTCATAGGTAAACAATCTCATTATGAAAGTCAAATGACTTAAGTGAATCATGGGATTTTCGGGGCTGCTCATAGGTAAAAATCCCATTGTCATGTGATTCTTAAAAATAGAATTCTTTATGTCAAAAAGTGCGCCCATTGAGAAGTAAAGGAAGCCTTTAAATTGATTAATTTAATTAATTATTCATCCAAAATAGGCGCCCAGGCTTGTGGAAAAGTCAACAAGGTTAAAGGACAAAAGGTGGATGAAAATAGACTGTTCTAAAATTAAATAAATTAATTTATTTAATGGCAGCCCCTTTATGTCAAAAAGTGTGCCCCTTTTGGGAGAGAGATAATACTTTTTAAAGTATTAAATGATTAAATTAATTCCTACTTTCAGTGCCTAAGGTCAAAGCACACTGTGACGCTTGAGTTAAGTGGAAGCATAAGTCTAAAATTAAATAAATTTATTTTATTTAATGGCAGCCATAAGCATGCACAAAATAGGCGCCCCATTTGAAGAGTGAAGCTTATTAATTAATTAATTAATTAATTGTCAGTAATAGCAAAGGCATTAATTAATTATAGAATCACAAGGGTTATATAAGCAGGGGCTGCCATAAGGATGAATTAATTAATTCACAGGTAAAGAAGTGCAGCCCAGAGGAAAAGTGCGCCCATCTTGAAAAGGATTTTTGCTCAAAAGAAGGTGAAATCAATGTTAAAAGCTTCCAATTTTGACGCACAGGGTGAAGGGAGTTGATTTGTGTCTGAATAATTGTTTGCATAAGTGATACAGGTGCTCAAGTGAAGTTGGAAAAATTCATGCTCACTTTGCATGCAAACAAAACATCAATTTTTGGGGCAGCAGGCTTGAATTATGCAGATTTTTATGATTAAAATTCACTGTTCATGTTCCGGTTGCCATCTTTGTCTGAATTAATTGCAGGAATTGCGTATTCTGTGTGCTTTACAAAAGAAAAGGAGCTTAAATCAATGTCCAATACATTGAATATATCCTCCGAATCTGAAGAATTATCTAGATCTGCACCAGTTTTGAATAATTCCGGCAAGATAAGGAGAAAAAGAATTGTTCAGACAAAGATAGACACAACCATGGCAAAGAGGGATGAAAAAGAAAGCACAACGGAGTCATGCATCACTTCCAAATTCACAGACATTGGAGACACAGATCTAGGTCCGAACCTCTTTCCGAATTGATTGATAGATCTAGAGCAGGAAGACTTCCCTCATGCGTGTAGTTAAAAGCAGTGGAATTATTCGAGCTGCGGCCTTTCCATACACAGCCCAATTGTCGAGTTCGTTATGGAGTGTGCTAGGTCTTACCATCCATCATCCAAATCAATCTCGAGATGCTACGGGAAAACAATAATTCGGTTGGACGCACAGTTCATCAATTATTGTTTGAAGATTCCGACACGAAAGGTGGTGACTTCTATTAGCATTCAGGATGCCGGCAGCAGGTGGGAGAAGCATAGAGTTGAGTGCGTGAACATAATGAACAACAGATACATGAAGAAGCCCAGATCTCCTTCCAAGTTCCCAAGAACTCTTCCACACCCAATCGGGCACAGGAGGTAGATGATATTGCCAAATTGATATGCAAGATAAATGGCGGTTAACGCTCACACTTTCCATACATGGATGTATGCTTTCATCAGGACCATGAAATCAACAAGTTGATTCAATAATCAATTGGTTAGAAATTATTAGCAACTGACATTGGTGAGCAACTCCGAACGTGAAGCGTACTTTCAACTTCAAAATGACTTCCTATTTGGTATACGCAGCAACCTCACAAGGCATCTTCTCCAAGCTGGATAGATGTGGTGTTCTTTCCAAGGACCCCATTTTCGAGTGCTACCCACATCTTACCGTACTGCAGTGCGGAAAGATTTCAAAGTGGTCAACAATGGATCCTTCTACAAATTCATTTCGCAAGCTAAACAGGGACCTAAAGGCCAACAACGTGAGCTAGGAAGCGTGGGAAGTTGTATCCAGAATTGGCAATTTATTCATTCAATTTGCAGATTTCACATACCTCGTGGTGATCGCTTTTACGGAGAACCGGTGAAGCTGCCCAGATATCCGAATGATAGATTGATCACCATGGAATTGAGCAAATAACTTGTGGAGATACACGACCTTCAGTCGAAACGGCACAAGTCTACGGGATTCTTCCCGATCACTGTGGGACATTATAGCTACCAGAGCATTCATAGAGCTCGAGGGATGGAGACGGAGATGTTATCCGAGTATGAGCAAGAGTTCTTCCCGCACGGCTAAACTTTGATCCATTTGGAGTAGCCAGGAAGACGATCTCCCAGGAGTACGCACATGTACCTTCATTAGAGGATTTCTGGATGAAGTGCAAAAGTGAGTACGAGGTTAGAAAGAAGGATTTCATCAGAGGCTATCAGCACGGCAAGTGTTCGACTTTGGACTAGCGCGGATACCTGCGGATCTTAAAGATGATGGGAATGTGTTACTTGACACTTACCATCAAATGGGAGGAGATAGAGCCATACTTCAGGATAACGTAGGGGCTGCCATACGATTGAGGAAAGGTCTGGCGTTGTTCTGGTGAATACTTCAAACTGGTTGTTGACGAAGGGATATTGCCTTGATGAAGCATTGATGAATCAAGTCACGGCAACTTCGGGCGCAAGAGATTCCTCAAGAGGAAGCACGGAGGAGAAAGCAGCAGAAGGTCCGAGAAGTTGAAAGTACACAGAAGATCTCAATCAAAGGAGAAGATCACTTCCACGGCTATGACTTTAGTTCCGGCTTCCCAGTAATCCAAGATTTTTCGCCGATCGCCATTGTTGCTCCTCAACAGACACTTCCATGCCTCCATTGAATCCGGCAACATTCATCTTCTCTCCTCAGCCACTCCGTTCAGCACCTGTTCCAGAAGAGACGTTGAAGCTGCAGATGGCGGAGTTCGAAAGAGCTTTGTCCTTGGATGATTCAGAGGATGGCAGCCATAACACTATAGCACTTTCTGATGGAGAGGAAATAGAGAGGGAGATAGTAGTGCACTCAACGACTTCTCATTCTCGAGAAGTAACTTCTCAGAATGGTTGGCTTCGCAGTTGGTTCCAGAAGCTAGAGTGGAAATGAACTTGGAGGAACACGACTTGCAGCTACTCCAGAGTCTAGGCGGGAAAGACAAAAGGCCTAAGGTTGCTAAGGTAACTTCAAGGTTGATCATCGAAGAGTCGGGGCAGAAGTTTGTTGAGATGTCAGTTCCAGCGGAAAGAAAGGAGGATGAGCTCACGGCAGAAGATGTAACAGTAACCAGAGTACCCCTCGGTCAAGCCACCACAAAAGGATTGAAGCAGGACACACGTAGACATTGATAGATGCTCTATTCCTTAGGCTTGACAGAGAAAAGGCGAAGAAAGACGAACTTCAGAAGCAGGTATCTCAGTTGTGCGAGATCATAGCCAAGGTTGCTAAATCTTCCACTCAACCCATTTCAAAGCAGGTGAGTGATCATCTTATGCAAGAGATGGAGGATGCAAGCAATCAAGTGAAAGCTATTGACGAATGGAAGAATCTGATTATTCGTCAAGCTTCTGTACAACTTGGAGAGGTGCCAGCCCGCCTGAAGGTTATGAATGATGCAACAAATCAGCTGAAGCAACTAGTGACGAGCATAGTAGATATGAACACGATTCTTTGAGAGTAACCTGAGTACTTTGGCCGAAATCAACAAGCTACCGGGAGATGTATTGGTTGCAGAGCAGATTGTACCGGACGGATCAGTTGAGAAGGGGAAGCAACTGGAGTTTGCAGTATCTTTCCGTTTGGAGATCTGCAGAGTTTTGCTGAAGAGGATGCAGGCACTTGAGAGTAAGACATCGTCCTTACCAGACAGTATTATTTCTTTCACTGAGGAAGAAGTGGTTGGAGATGTTACTTCATACGTACGGATCATTCCTAGCAGAGTGCCTAATTCCCTAGAAGGGTCTCTTCTGATGGTACAAAAGAGAATTGATGGAGCTACTAAACCTTTCACGATGAATTCCATTAGCAGACTGGTGGCACTGCAGGCAGATATTGCGAGGTTCGGGCCAAGCTTGGAAGATGTGGAAGCATGTATCAAAGTGTTGAACGAAGGATTGCTGCAGTTCAGGACAGAAAAGGAAGCGGTGGCTAAAACAGATGGGAAGATGTTGAATCACATGTTCGACAAGTATATCCAATATCAGAACAAAAAGAAGACATAAATGTTACAGTTGGCTTGACTTCTTCTATTTTTCACGTTCCCGATGAAATTGTAAAGTTATTGGTTTTGAAACCATTACTTAAAGTTACGTGGAACAATTCTATTAGTTAAATGATACATGTGTCACTTAAGGAGAAGTTAGTGGAGGATGATTGTCAAATGTCATCTTTACTTGTTGTTTATGTTTCAGTTCAGTTGAGTTTCCCATTTGTACTTTCCCTCCTACATTCTATACGTAGGAGAAGAACCTCCGGGTTAATGATCAGAATTTGTAAGCAGAATCTTGTGTTTCAGGACTTTGTCTGTCTGAAACCCTTGAGAGCCACTTGAAGCAAAGGAATATACAGGAGCAGATTTCGGGAGAACTTTGTGTCACGGTGTATTGTGTTTCTAGCTTTTATATCTTAGATCTTTTTGATAAACTTTGTGTTATTTCAGATCAAGATCTAGAACTACCTTTGCTTATAATTTTGTGTTTATATCTATTGGTTTCTTCTATGTGCATGCAATCAACTCTGTTATCTATTGATTGGGATGCACATCTTCCCATTTCTTCTTTGTGTTTATATAATTCCCTTTCCTTTCTTCTATAAATATTTCCTTTCTTTAAACAGTTGCTTACTTGCTGCAAAACTGTACAGCTATGGTTCATGAGCTGAACAGTTAAAGTAAAACCCCATATAGATACTAGCATACTTTAATTGACAAATCTGACACGGGAGCCTCACCAGTAAATGAGGGAGATTTATCTCATGACTGCCTAGGTTTTATGCTATGCAGAAAATCTAGCCAACAAGTCTATTTTGGAGATATACTCGCCACCACTTAAACAATCCATTAGATCATCAATTCTAGGCAAAGGAAATCTATACCTGATTGTGATCTTGTTTATAGCTCTTGAATCAATACACATTCTCCAACCTCCATCCTTATTAGGACTTAAGATTGTTGGAACAGCACAAGGACTTTCTCTTATTAGCCCTTTGTCCAACAATTCTTGCACTTGGTTTTTGATCTCTTCATTTTCTTTTGGAGTTATCATGTATGCTGCCTTGTTTAGTAGATTGGCTCTGGAATGAGATCTATATGATGACTTGTAGAAGGATTCTCTGGGCACTCATAAGACCTATGTCTAGCATATTTATTGCATTTATAGCATTTACCCCAAAAACATCTTCCTTTGAAATTGCCTCTTGAGTAAGGTCTTCTACCTATGATTGAATAACTACCTCTTGGGGTTTGTTCTTGTTGTTGTGAACTACTAGCCTCTTCCTTGTGCACTTGTAGCTGACCTCTGCCACTTTGTTGTCCTCTTCCTCTAAACATTCTGCCTCTACCCCTTGGATGTTGTGTTTGCTTCCTAGATAGCTTCTCCTTAGCCTTAAGAGCAAACTGGTGTGCCTCCTCAACTGATCTTAGTGACAAGAGGCCAATCTCATCCTGAATATTGAATCTCAATCCATTGAGATATCTAGCCACCTTTTCCATGTCATCCTTGACGTGACCAGCCTTGACTATCAATCTATAAAACTCTTCTGTATAGTCTTTGACTATCATCTCTTTTTGCCTTAGATTTTGAAGTTTCTTAAATAGATTAGTTTGGTAGTCCTTTGGCATGAATTTACCCTTCAACTTGGCCACCATTTTGTCCCAACTTTTGATCTTGGGCTTCTCTTTTCTTCTTCTTTCATCTTGAATTCCATCCCACCATAGGGATGCATGACCCTTCAGTCTTGTGACAGCAAATTTTTCCTTCTTGTCATCATCTACATTCTCATACTCAAAATATTTATCCATAGCGCTGATCCTGTCAATTCTTCCACATTCAGGCTACCTTCATACATAGGTACCTCAAGTTTGGGTTTAGAACTTACCACCATGATTGCTCTAATTAATCTCTCTTTTGTCCTCTCTTCTGCTTCTTTTGGTTCTGCCCTTTCTTCTTGAGGCCTTTCTTCCTCTTCTCTGTCATTGACATCTCCAATGTCAATTCCTCTCCTCCGAGAAATCTCCATTTCCTGCAAACAAGCTTGAATGTTTCTCATCTCTTCAATCAACATGGCTTGAGTAAGTTTTCTTGGACCTTATCTAGGTCTTACTCTAGTTGCCATCTTCTCTCACTAAATCTTCTTGTCTTTCTTGACAGATCTCTAGCTTAGCAACCCAAAGCATTGCTCGACACCATTATGGTGCACCTTGGTTTCCTTGGATTTATCCTTCAACAATTAATCAATCTTTAGACAGGCTTGTAAAGGACTTTATTATGCCTATTAAGACTATGACACCTCCAAGAAGTTAAGAACTTGGTCCAACTTTCCTAACCTGAATTTTGTCCACAAAAGACTTGAAAGGGATTAGGTCCAACTGTAAATGAGGCTTATAGCCTTCAACTAGTATGAATCAAGAGAGAATTTGAAGAGAACTACAAAACTAGCCCTGGTTTAGGTCTCTTTTGACCACTGTTATACACAGTCAACCATAATTTGACTTGTACGACCCCAAAATTTCTAAAACCTCAAAAATCTGTTAGGGCGCACCTAAATACACATGCATATCAAATTTCAAGATTTTTGGCCGGTTAAATCAAAAGTTATTCAAGTTTTTCTATTGAAACCCTAGGCAGGATCTGTCACGGGCTGAGAAGGTAGAAAAATGCATAACTTTAGCAAAACAAAGTTTCAAGCCCTGATTCCAATCGGAAAAACTCTGTTTTGAGGCCCTCTAACTTTTCTCTGAAGGGTTCAATGGTTGATCATGCAAGGAATGGCAACTACAATAAGTTTTCCAAAACTGTATGCACAGAACCCTGTTTTGGGGTTTTCCTTGAATAAAACATCAAAAGAGCATAAAATATGATCACACCAGGCTCATACACAATAGATACAAGTTCATACACATCTGGTACACACACAACAAGCCTTTCTCTTATTCAAAATGCTTAGAAACAATCTTACAAGCCTGCAATCTTCTTGGAAAGCATCAACAACCTCAGCAACCCTGCAACCTGCTTGAATCCTCCTTTACTTGCTAAATCTGACTCCACAAAAGGTGGTTCGAGGTTCTTCCAATTGTTTTGGATGATCTAACAATAGCTTCATCTTGTTTCATGCTCCCAAGAATCCCTCAACTTCCTCAAGCTTTAACAAACATGCTAATTTTGGCTTCAAAGTATGTTGAAGGAGCACTGACTGACTTTAAAACTTATTTACAACTGATAATGAGTGATAAACGTTTGGATCACATTATTAGACCCTCAACAACCCCTACTAATAGACCTATACCCATACCACACTCTACAACCTTCCAAACCATGCCAATTGAATTCAAATTTTTAAATATCCATTTTGGAGGGAAAATGGCAATTAGGCCTAAATACACAAATGAAGCCCGAGTACGGCTTCTTATTGACAAATCAAGACTCCTAAGACCTCCTATGCTCTAAAACAAACCAATTTGAGACACTATTTACAATGCACCTGCAACACATTCTTACCCCTTGCCTATTGGTTTTTTTGCTCCTAAACTCCCTATCTATAATGGCAAAGGGGATCCCATCGAACATCTTCGATCATTCCATGTGGCTTGTTTTGATTACGCCTCTCAGAAATCTTACTCACCAAGATCTTCCTAGAAGTCTTAAGGACTTTGTACTACAATGGTTCTATGATCTCCCACACATTTTGTGCGCTCATTTACTGCTTTGGCAAATCAATTTTTGGCACAATTCTCTATCAACATTGGGGACAAAATTTCTTATGCACAACTGTCTAAAATGCGACAAGGATCTAATGAACCTATCAACGATTATGTCTTACGATACAAGACCATGCTTACCAAGATGAGAAATATCTTAGCTGATAGTGAATTACAAGACCTATTTACACAAATCTTACTTTCTCCTTTGCAAGAATCGATCATATTTGACAAATTTTGATCTTTTGACCATCTATGTCATACACTCAAAGAGCGCAAAGCTAAGTTGTTACATATGAACAAACTCAAGTACATTGCTAGCACTCCTAATACCTCTAATGCCAAGTTTCCAAGCAAATCCACATTCAAAGGCAAGACTAATGATACCAAAGTTGCTTCTAAAGACATTGTCAATGTTATTGCTCAACCAATTAAGCTCCAACTTCAGCCCGCTTGATGACAGTTTACTCTCTTACCATATGCCCCACACATTGTATTGAAACAATTGCTTGAGTGTAATCTCGTGTCTCTCCCTCCACCATTTGAGGTCTTAGAAGCCTCAATGTCGATGCTTACTATGATTATCATAGATGTATTGGTCACCTCACTGATCAATGTATCAAGCTTCATCACATCATTCAAGATATTATCAATTCAAATGTCATTGAATGGGATGAGCCCACTGAATCTTCTAAGACAACCAACAATAATGCCAAATTGAAAATCTTCAATGATCCACTTCCTAAGCATGAAACTGACAAATCTACTTCAGAAGTGCATAACACTTATTGTGCGGTACCACCACCGCCCTCTTATGATCACCCTTTGGATGCAATGATTGGCATTGTCACTCACACATCATCTCCTACACCACTTATCACTTTTCAATGACTTTGATATAGATGACATGCTTGTTTCAGATACTCTTTTCAGTTGTCTCTATTAATCAAGTACCTATAATACGCGGTGTTTTGGTTGATCCACATAACAAGGATAATGTCTGCTCTCTCACACTACTTCAATCTCTTGGCATTTCTACACAGAATCTCACATTTGATACTAATCCTCACTACCAACATATCACTCTACCTATCACTATTGGTTCTATCACTACATCAGTTTCATTCTTGGTTGTTGCTTCTCTTAGCTCTGGTGCATTACATTTAGGTCTCCCTTGGCTACGTGCTCTTAGGGCTATTCCATTAGTCATTCACCAATGTGTCAAGTTTATTCATGATCAACAGGTTGTCACAATTAGAGGTGTTCCCTTTGAGGCTCCTTCTCTTAGTTTGCCTAGTCATTCTTCTACAATTCCTATTCCTACCCCTAGTGCATCTATGGATAGGTCTTTGGTTTCACACAATCCCTAGCACTTCTAGGTTCTTTGCTAGGCCCATGATTATACACACTATCTCTAGTCATTTTATCCCTCCTAGGTCTTTTGACAAGCCTCTATTTGCAGACACGCCTCTCACAGCCCTAGCCCTTCTACATCTCCTGATAGGCCTCTATTTGCACACACTGCCTCTCACGGCTCTAGCTCTCCTAGGTCTCTTGATGAAGCCCTTCGGTTTCACGAATGAGTACTTGCAAGACATTCTCACCCATAGAAGATCTCATGGAGGGAGCATGTACCTAGAGTGTACATGAGATCCTCCATAGGTTCTCACCGGTCTTCTACGCGTGTCCAAACCGATGGTGTACTCATTCCTCCAAATCCTCCACACGGGTCTTCTACCTCACACACTACATATGCATCTACTTCATCTTCCAAGCCTTATTTGCCAAACATTACTATTATTGTACCACTTACCTTTGAGTCACAATTGACGCCCGAGCGTCCATTATCTACAAAAGTTGCTCCACCTCTTTAGGAGATTCTCATTGGATAGCTTTCATGTTAGCCCTCATTCTTGTACATAGCTAAACATTTCAAAAATACAAAAACATTAACATAGTTTCAAAATACAAAAACATTCCCAAATGTGCAAAAATATAAAATCGGGAGTCAGGCGCTTTAGCTTGAGTTGTTAACACTTTACATTACACATGTTGTTTTCACTATGGCTTTGATAGATAGCATATCTATTTATTCTTTACACACATGTGTTCACATGATATATTGAGCTTGATGTAGGACACACACAAAGTGGTACACGATGATGGTGTTGGTCGGCCCTTTACCTAGACTTCCTATACATCTGGGGGCATCTATTATACACTACACACAGTGTTATTGTTCTATTATAGTTCCTTTTACTTCCTCATTACACTTGATTGCATATATTATGTACATGTTATCATTTGAGCTAACACATGTGTCTTGTGCAATGTTGACACCTCTTGCTTCACATGTTTCTTTTCATATCAGTTGTTGTATCATTTCATCATGTTCTAACACTCTTAGTTTTCATACATGTTTGTGTGTGTTGCTACTTGCTTGTTTCATTGATTATGGCCGAGTGCTTTGATTGTCTTGTGACACCATGGGTATTCTATGTTTGTAGCTTTATGCCTATCTTGCACACTCTTGTTTGCAAGCCTAAGAGCCTTGATTGTCTTGTGACACCATGGGTGTCCCATGTTTGTAGGCTCTACACCTTTTGTGTGACACTACATAACTATTGACTCTGACTTCATTATTCTTTACACTTGCTTTCTTACACATGCCTTATTACTACTATTGTTATTGTCTCTATTGTTTATATTTGTTGTTATTATTCTTGTGTGCCATGGTTGCCACCATGCACAAAACCTTCCTTTTTGCAAGTACAAGTTCTTCAAGGTGGCCACCTCTTCAACATCCTACACTCTTCTACAACTTCTCAGACATCTAGTGCATGGACACATCTATTTTTAGCCACATTCTCAACATGATTTTTCGCACATGCCTCAAAAGAGGGAGCAGTCATCCCAATATATTCTACACCTTCAACAATCGGGGAGAATTTTGGGGTAACATATAGGTACAAACAGGTACATGTACTTAGAAACATAGCCAAGCAAGCATGTAAATCCAAAATTTCAAGAAAATGTTCAAAATTGTACATTTTGTTCAAGACTATATGTATGGTCCTAACCCTATCACGGTTTGGCCCAAGGGCGATTACATCAACTTTCTCGGTGGTTCCAAATTTTACCTACAGTACATGTTTTTGGCACGATTTCAAATCCAATTCACTTAGTTTGAATCACTTATAGGGGCATAAAATACTTCACTCCTTCACTACGGCACTCGGTTTCTAACGGTTTTAGGAATCTTGGGGCATAGGCCTCTTTTCTTCATCTACATTTCAATACATTACAATTTCTATTCACTTGTGCGGCACATGGGAAGGGCATGGAGGCACTCACTCTCTTTTCTACAAGTGTCCTTAAAAAATTGGGCCTAGATCCGTCCGCAACGGTGTGCTCTGGGTCCTGCTGGCTCCCAAAATAGCACCCTTGGGAGATGAGCAACTAACCTGAGTGGGTTGGCTTTGAGAGAGTTATGAATAATGAAAGTTCTTGTCATTGATAGCCGGGGATTTGTTCAACACTCAACTCAATGACTCAAATCAAGGAGGTGATCAGGAGGCACCTTCACAAAGGGGATGGCTTTACCCTGCTACTTTTGGCTCTGCCTAAACCAAGGTGAGAGGACCTAGTTGGGGGATTTGAATAAAGGAAAAGCTCGGGTGTCCCAGATTTCACCCTAAAATCTGAGACTACCCCATGTTAAAAATTTCGTTCTTTTAAAATAATGGGTCGTTTTGTGTTTTTATTGCCAGAAAGTTCCTATATTGTGTCAAGATATTCCCAAGGAGCCATATTAGCCATTTTCGCCAAATACCCAGATGCCCAAAATTGTTTTATTGTCGTTGGGGTTTGCCTACGGAAATTTGTATTTAATTATTTTGAGCCCCGTTTGAGGCAATTTGTGCTCCGGTTTAACCTCTGTTGTGATCGTACATATCATTATTCCCATATACCAGTAGGGTTTTAACCAGAATGAATCCTGAGCTTTATCTCGTGACACGCAGCGTTTTGTGTTTTTGTGTTTTCCGTTCGCGTTTTCTGTGAAATTTCTCTGGATCAATTTCTTTGCTGGTTTGGCCTGATTCTTGGCCTGGAGTATTTGGAGATCACATACGCACGTTGTGCTAGAAGGAATTCGCCATCGGAGGTTTGGTTCTCTGGGAAAAGACGAAGTCGTGCACCAAAAAGCCTCTTCTGGGCTGGCCGCATTTTTGGAAAAAGAAGAATTGAAGTGGATCATGGGAAAATTAGAAGCAGCAGGCAAGTGGAAATTTTGTATCTGCCTAGCAGGGTACTTTTTCCCATGGAAGCAACGCCACTTAAGTCACAATGGGAAAATTAGAGGCAAAGCGGGGCGGCGGGAATTTCTTACTGCCGCCTGCAGGTAAAAATTCTCATTGTGGAATAAAAGAAAAATCACTTAAGTGAATCATGGATTTTATTACCTGCCTTGCAGGATAAATAATCTCATTATGAAAGTCAAACGACTTAAGTGAATCATGGGATTTTCAGGGCTGCCTTGCAGGGTAAATAATCCCATTGACATCTGACTTTTAAAAATAGAAATTCTTTATTCCAAAAAGTGCGACCCACCTTGGGTGAATAATAAATGCATTAAATAAATATTTGTTAATATTTATTCACCCAATTTTGGCGCCCAGGCTTGTGGAAAAGTCAACAGAGGTAAATGGACAAAAGGAGGTTGAAAATAGACTGTTCTAAAATTAAATAAATATTATTTATTTAATGCAGCCCCTTCATGTCAAAAAGTGCGCCCCTTTTGGGAGATAAATAATACTTTTTAAGTATTAAATGATTAAATTAATTCCTATTTTCAGTGGCTAAGGTCAAAGCATACTGTGAGGCTTGAGTTAAGTGGAAGCAGAAGTCTAAAATTAAATAAATTTAATTTATTTAATGGCAGCCATAAGCATGCACAAAATAGGCGCCCCATTTGAAGAGTGAAGCTTATTAATTAATTAATTAATTGTCAGGAATAGGAAAGGCATTAATTAATTATAGAATCATGAGGATTATATAAGCAGGGGCTGCCATAAGGATGAATTAATTAATTCACAAGCAGAGAAGTGCAGCCCAGAGGAAAAGTGCACCCCATTTGAAGAGGGTTTTGGCTCAAAAGAAGGTGTAATTAATACTAAAAGCTTCAAATTGGCGCGCACGAGTTGAAAGAGGTTGATTTGTGTCTGGATAATTGTTTGCATAAGTGATACAGGTGCTCAGGTGAAGTTGGTAAAATTCATGCTTGCTTTGCATGCAAATAAAACATCAAATTTGGGGCAGCAGGCTTGAATAATGCAGATTTTTATGATTAAAATCCACTGTTCATGTTCCAGTTGCCATCTTTGTCTGAATTAATTGCAAGAATTCATTACAGATGCTCTTATAAGAGAGAGGGAGCTTAAATCAATGTCCAATACATTGAACATATCCTCCGAATCTGAAGAAATCTCCAGATCTGCACTGGTTGTGAAGAATTTTGGCTGAATAGAGAGGAAAAGAATTGCTCCGGCCTTTTGCAAAGCGGGATGAAAGAAAAAGCTCAGCGGAATCATGCGTAGCTTCTAGATTTGCTGCTCAGACAAAGATTGCTCCAGCCATGGCAAAGCGGGATGAAAGAGAAAGCTCAGCGAGAATCATGTGTAGCTTCTAGATTTGTTGAAGTCAATAGGCCCAGATCCAGATCCAGATCTCATAATTGCAAAAGCTTCCGGCACAAAGGCTTCATCCTCTTGTTTCGAACGCAGCCCGTGAAGAAGTCAGTGCGTGGAAAATTCCTTCCAAGATCTTGTGCATGTGCTCCCAATCTTCCAGTTGAAGCCTTCATTGAAGTTGCATTCACCCGGAGTGCTTTCCAGAATTTTTAATTGCTCATATGCAATTAAAAATAAAAAAGATGAGTTATTTATGGCAAACATTGCATTGATGCATGTACTGGAGAAGAACTGCAAAAGCTTCAAGGATAAAAGGGAAGACAAGGCGAAGGCAACACCAGTAAACAAAATTCCAGATCCAACCGCTTCCAAATCCTACGCTTCCGTGATCCTCATCGCTTCTAATCACTTCCGGATCCAATTTTGAATCAACAGATATGAATATGAAAAAGGACAAGACTGCAGCTTTCCTCTTTCTTCTTCTTTCTCTTATTTCCTCCGACAAAGTAATTGAGCGATCGATTAAATTATACAACTTAAGTGATTGGTTTAAAAGCCATTACTTGAAGAAGTCAACTACTTGGAGATAGGTGACAGACGTGCAAAATAGAAGGTTTTATTTTCAGTTACAAATCATGCATGTCATACAAAGAGGAATTCTAGTAAGGAGATTGTCATTGTTTCCTTTCCCACTTCCACATGCGCCAGTTCAACTAAAAGCTTCCGACTTGCAATTTCCCCTCTACATTCTATAAGTAGAGGAAGAACCTTCGAGTTAAAGGAGGAGAATTTGTAAGCAGCATTCTGGTGTTCCAGACTTTGTGTTGAAACCCCTGAGAGCCACTTGAAGCAAAGGAATATACAAGAGCAGATTTCCGGAGAACTTTGTGTCACAAAGTGTATTTTGTTTCTAGTTTTCTATCTTAGATCTTTTAATAGACTATGTTATTTTAGATCTAGATATAGAGTTGCCTTTGCTTATAATTTTGTGTTGATATCTATTGGTTTCTTCTATGTGCATGCAATCAACTCTGTTATCTATTGATTGGAATGCACATCTTCTCCGTGTTTATATAATTCCCTTCTTCCCCATTTCTTCTCTGTGTTTATATAATTTCATTCTTCTATAGATATTTCTTTTCTTAAACAGCTGCTTACTTGTTGCAGAACTATACAGCTATGGTTCATGAGCTGAATAGTTAAAGTAAAACCCCATATAGATACTAGCATATTTTAATTGACAAATCTGACGCAGGAGCCTCACTGGTAAATGAGGGAGATTTATCTCATGACTACCTAGGTTTTATGCTATACAAAAAATCTAGCCAACAAGCTCTCAAGGCTTGGTTTCCTTTATGGTTGGTGTAAATCAATTTGAAGCAAGTGCAGCCACATATACAATACTTCTCTCAAAAGAGTTGTCACTTGATTTATTGTAAGCACTTGACAATCAAACACAGATCCAAAGGCAGATAATAAACAACTTCAAATATTGCATTTACATAACATTATTGACCAAGGCTGCTTTAAATGATATTGGATCATCAGACTTGGTGGGATTTTTGGCAAAGCTTTACTAGTAATGGATAACTTTTAAACTCAACTTTGCAGGATAAGCATATGTATGGTTTGCAAGTATAATATGCTTAGTAGGTATGTAGATAACTTGGTTGTTTTTTAATTGTTTTTTAATTGAGATTTGAAGGGGGAGGGCAGCTGCTTTTATGACTTTAGTACATTAATGTTCCCATGGAATGAATCCATCCTTAACTGTGATGCTTGAAAAGAATAATCAATTTAACATGATCTGTGAAATAACATTTGCATTCATTGATACTCAACTTGCACAAATGTTGTCTACAATCTTCCCAATCCTAACTACAAATCATGGAGTTAGAGCTGAGATAAAGCACTTGCTATATTTGTCTTATACACCCAAAAGACCCTTAAGGGAATTACAAGAACTCTTCAAAAGTGATGCTGCCTATAGGATTTTACAACTGATTTTAACCATTGCCTAATAGACAATATTCTACAATAGTCTCACAATAACTTAAGAATACAGTGACTAAGAAATACCCTTGTGTACTCAACAAAGTAAAGCCAATGCAAGATAAGACAGAACAATATTGCATCTTTCATTCCTTTAAAACATAAGAAAGGGAAAGTATAGCTTGATCAATCACAGAGAGATTTGTTCTTGTAAGTTCTGGCTAGGGGACACAAACAAATGCCCTCAAAACCTCGTTAATGGATGTACAACGCAACCACCTTAGCTCTTCCTTACAGATGGATACAAAAAACAATCGCTGCTTAAGCTAGAAATTGAAACAAAAACTGAACTAAATCAAAAAACTCTACAACTACCCCCAATCCACCTCCTCGGGCAAATGGCGAATCTGTTACATTATATAGAAGATGAGAAGGAGAAAGAAAGAAGAAAATCTGATTTCCTTCTACAACCACCAACAAGAAGCATTAAAATCCTGCAAAGGAGCATGGGTTGCCTGCCAAAATCATTCATTCCTTCTTTATCTTGCGTGTTTAAAGAAGAAACAGACACCATACTTCATTAAGACGGGTAGTTGACCAATACTGCAACTATATCTTTAATGCAAATAACGTTTCGCTTTTTTCCCACCAACTCGTCATCAATTCCCGAATCGGATGATGTCAAAGTGAAGGGTTCAAAGAGACCTTTCAAGAATATAAATTTTATAAGATTTGGAGCTCTAGATCGAAAGATATGGCCCTCTAAAGTTTTGTATGTCGGGAAGCACGAAATTGTGACACATGGCGGCCTTTAATTAGTTCGGGGACTGCCTCCTCCCAACATGTGCACTGCATTTTCATTTTCCATGTGTCGGTCTTTGATTGGCTCGCAGGATCGGGCTTTGCTTCTTTCCTTTCCTTTCTTTTCTTTTCTGTGCGTGCAGTGTTTATTCCTTAATGAAATACAAGCCAATACGAAATCGCCACGCTTCTTTCGCCTTGTCACAAACTGTCCTTTACCTTAACAAAAAGCATGGCGAAGCAAGAGCCAATAGGAAAGCTCCACGCTTCGTCACAATTTACCCTTTTTATAGCCCCCTGACTGACCACTGCAAAGTGTGAGCCAATAAGAAAGCTCCACGCCTTCGCAGTGATCAATCCTTCCTTATGTCCTCTAACACAAAGTGCAAAGCTCTAGCCAATGAGGAAGCCCCACGCTTCTTTGCATTTCACCTTTTTCCTTAGCCTCGACTAACAATCGCGAAACGCGAGCCAATAGAAAAGCTCCACGTTCCTCGGGTTTATCAGTCTTCCTTGCATCGTGCTTGCTTTTGATTGGTTCGGCCTTCGCATCGCAACCTTTTCCTTTTCTTCTTGGACTTAGAAACTTTTGGCTTAAAATGTTGCCACATATCCCGCCTTTGACCTCGCTAACTACCCGGACCCGAAGCCTTATGAAATGCAATCCACTTCGGGGACTTAAAGTCTGTCGGAGCCCATCTACTTGAACAGAGTCGAATGCCGACACATGCCCTGTCTTTGACCATTGATCTTCACCACGTGTCCTCTTGCTTTCTCTGTTCCACGGCATGCTGGCTCCTTTATTGTGCGGCTTTCTATGTCTCTTTGTTTCGCGGGTTAGGAAAACCCACTGAAGCTCCTTTGTTTCCCGGGTTAGGAAAACCCACGGAACACTAAGTTCTTGCACTCCGTAGTAAATTGAACCAATCCCCGACATTTTTGTTGAATCCTTTCATTTATCTTGCTAAGACACATGATCTATGCAAATTGGCACTTCTCTTTGACTCATACTGATCTTTAAAGCATGGGGAACAACATGAAACACACATAACAGTTGCATTTACAAGGAGCTTATGAAAAGACCAGCTCAATCCAAGGAACTGGATTGAGCTCAAACAGGGTTACGGAAGGTATCGAAGCGGCTAAGTTCTTCATAGGAAATTCTTCCTTTCCTCTTACATTTAAAGGGGAAGATATCAAATTTGTTGAATAACTTGATACATAGTCTTCTTCCTTCATGAGGTGCTTCGGTACTTCACTCTTCTTCTATCTCTCCTTTGTTTCCGTGTTGGGTTGCATGCATATAACACTCTAGTTCTCTTTTGCACAATTGGGGACTGATCACCCTCAATCCTTCGACAAGTTCAACAATACAAATCTTTAAGTACAAGAAAAACACAAGAGCTTCTCCCTCCACAAAACAAACAAGTGTATTCCTTGTTTACATCTCTTCATTTTATTTTTATGCAAATGTAAATCTTTCATGTTACACTTTATACATTTGAGTTAAAGTTTAATTCTTTACTATGGACATTGACTACACTTTGTGTTGTAAGTTTCATCGTGGAGCATGCTAACACCAACACAATAGGACTCTGCAAAACAAACTCTAAGTGAAGACAAAGTGTGTCTACACACTCAGGTATCTTTTCCTTTAAGCATGTAATTTTCATTTCATACTTAAAGGGGGAATGTAGACACTCAAATTTGGCAATTTACTCTTTGACATTGTTGGTTTTGACAATGTAGTTCTAAGATAAACAAAATATTTTATTCCCACTTAGTACATTCTAAGGTCTCTTGTCTAGCTTGTTTATCCTTGCACACTAATATGCCGACACATTTTGAGAGTACAATGCATAAAATCCATATACTAAGTCAACCTAACAGGATGCAAACTTCATTTGACATGTTTTTCATCCCTCATCAAGGTCGTACAGTTTGGTCAGAATTTATATCCATCCCGACCTATCTATATGGTTTTACACTGGCATATCCTACATTTTTCCTTTCAATTCCAAATTCTCCAATGGGTCTTTTACTCCCTCTAGGTCAAATTTTCTTCGATAATTCACCTTGAACCATATATAAACAAGCTAACACTACCTCATTTGCTAACCTAGAAATCCTATGGCACTACATTGATACACTCACTTTCAACACTTGCAAAAGGCACCCAAGGCTCCCTAAATCTCGCAAAGGCACATCCAATAGGGTAAAGAATCTCTACAGATCCGAAAGTCTCTCTCATCTACAAGCACTCAAACATCCCTTCCCAAGTATTTTAACAAGAGCCAAACTCAACTCAAGCATTGTCAAATTTAGTTGCATTCATTCAAATATCACATGCTAGGTGGAGAATGACGTGCGGTTTGAGGTCTCTTCCGAGTAGTAGTGTCAATATCTCAGTGCAGTACGAGTGAGGTGCCCACAACCCAACTAATGTTTGTTTTGTAAGGTTTCCCATCCATGGTTAGGGTTTTGAGATCTTGTTCAGAATGTTCAAAGAGCTTCGCAGCATGACTAACAACTAGGGTTTGACAACAACAGACATTTCCAAGTAGGTGACAGTCTCAAAAAGTTATAGAGCTGAGAATTCATGTAGATCCAAGACCGTACAGTAGGGTCAAGATCATATGAACGGTCTTGATAGAAGTGTACGGTCCTACCCCAAGTTAGTTTCCAGTCACAGTTCGCAGAATGAAGCATAATCAAACTCAAATCTTCCTATTTCGTAGGTGTGCACTTCCATAACTTCCCAAATCCATCTATAAACAGCTAGTTGCACTCATCCTCTTGTGGTTTCAAGTTCCTATCTTTTTTCATACATTAGTTGCAAGTATTAATGTGTTGTTCTAATATTACATAATTAATGTTGGAAGTTAGTCAAAATAACCTCATGTAGCTCCCCTTGCATCCTTTAGTGTACTAAATTCACTAATTATTACATTTCACATGATCTAATAAGGGTGTGAACATTTTCCCCATGTTCGCACTAAGGAGGGATTATTATGGATATCCTTGTGTTAGTGCTCACATGAGTTTTCTATTATGTGTGAGTGTGAAATTAGTTGTATTAACAACTAATAGACTGCGTTGATGGCATGAGAGAATCAGAAGCTTGTTAGTGGAGCGATTCATAGAGATATCATGGGGATGCATTAGTTGTCAGTGATTAGGATCGACTCCTTTGTAATAAGAGATGAAAATACTATATAAGTATCTCTCACAATGTAAAATCCCCCGTATGAATGAAGTATGCGATTCTTATTTAAATAATTATTGGTGTTATCCAAGTGTTTAGCATTAGCCTAAACACTAACTTTAAAACTTTTTCAAAATCAAGCTCTAAGCTACTCAAAATCTGAATACATCTCTTTTGCTGCCCTAGATCAAATAATCACAAGCTACAACTCATTCACAAGTGTCTCTTGCCAAGTGTGAAGGCCTCATAGCGGGCTTCATCTTCTTTATATTGTTAATCACTTTGCATCTCATTATAGAATTGGGAGAATTACGTGTGGCTTCATCCCTCTTCAAAGTATTAGTACATAGTGCAACACTCATCACATTAATGAAGGTGTGGTGAGGTTAGTCCATCTCAAATCATTATGAACCCCTTCTCAAGGTTACAAGCAAGGAGGATCCATATCCTGTCAAGAGACAAAGATGACATGTATAAGCCCAGATTTCAACGTGGGCCCAAGAAAAGTTCAGCCACGAGCCTATCCCACTACTTACAATCTTATCCTTTGACTTGCAACGGTCATAATTTCAAATACACAACTTAACTAAGACAACATAGGTGGTACTTTTCATTCAGTTGAGCGAAAAATCCTTTGAATGGTCATCTATACAAACACATCCACCCTAAATATTTCGGTGCATCTAGGATCTCATATTAAAGGCACACTCTAAGAAGGACATTGAATCGTTGGCTAGATTTTTGCATAGCACAAAACCTAGGCAAATCATGAGATAAATCTCCTCATTTACCGGTGAGGCTCCGTGTCAAATTTGTCAATTAAAATATGCTAGTATCTATATGGGGTTTTACTTTAACTATTCAATTTCATGGACCATAGTCAGACGATTCAAGCAAAGTAAGCAATTGCACTTTTAGAAAGAAATATTTATAGAAGAAAGGAATTATATAAACACGAGAGAGAAGAAATGGGGAAGATGTGCAACCCAATCAATAGATAACAGAGTTGATCGCATGTACGCACAAAGAAGAACCCAATAGATATCAACACAGAATTATAAGCAAAGGCAACTCTAGATCTAGATCTAAAATAACACAAAGTTTATTCAAAGATCTAAGATAGAAAGCTAGAAACAAAATACACCGTGACACAAAGTTCTCCGGAAATTTGCTCCTGTATATTCCTTTGCTTCAAGTGGCTCTCAAGGGTTTCAACACAAAGTCTGGAACACAAGAATGTTGCTTACAAATTCTGATCTTTTAACCCGAAGGTTCTTCCTCTACTTATAGAATGTAGAGGGGCAATTACAAGTCGGAAGCTTTTAGTTGAACTGGCACATGTGGAAGTGGGAAAAGAAACAACTGGCAATCTCCCTCCTGGAATTCCTCTTTGCATGACATGCATGATTTGCAACTAAAAATAGAACCTTCTATTTTGCACGTCTACCACCTATCTCCAAGTAGTTGACTTCTTCAAGTAATGGCTTTTAAACCAATCACTTAAGTTATATAATTTAATTGATCGCTCAATTAGTTTGTCGGAGGAAATAAGAGAAAGAAGAAGAAAGAGGAAAGTTACGGTCTTGCCATTTTCCATATTTTGCATGTAGTGATTCTTTTGCCTCGATTCTTTTGCTTTGATTCTCACCTGCCGGATCGAAAGCGTCTGGAAGCAAGTACTGGATCTCGGAAGCGCCTGAAGCGATCTGGATCTCGGGAAGTGGCTGGAATTTTGCCTTCGCCTTGTCTTCCCTTTTATCCTTAAAGCTTTTGCAGTTCTTCTCCAAAGCTTTTGCAATTATGAGATTTGGATTTTAATCTAGATCTGGATCTGGGCCTGGATTTGTGTCTCCGGATGTCAACAAATCTGGAAGTAATGCATGATTCTGCTGAGCTTTCACGTTCATCCTGCTTTGCCATGGCTGGAGCAATCTTTGTTTGAGCAATTCTTTTTCTCTTTATTCGGCCGGAATTCTTCACAACCGATGAAAATCTGGATATTTCTTCAGATTCGGAGGATATGTTCAATGTATTGGACATTGATTTATGCTCCCTTTCTCTTATAAAAGCACCTGTAATGAATTCCTGCAATTAATTCAGACAAAGATGGCAACCGAACATGAACAGTAGATTTTAATCATAAAAATCTGCATAATTCAAGTTTGCTGCCCCAAATTTGATGTTTTATTTGCATGCAAAGCAAGCATGAATTTTACCAACTTCACCTGAGCACCTGTATCACTTATGCAAACAATTATCCAGACACAAATCAACCTCCTTCAACCTGTGCGCCAATTCTGGAAGCTTTTAGCATTAATTTCACCTTCTTTTGAGCAAAAATCCTCTCCAAATGGGGCACACTTTTTGTCTGGGCTGCACTTCTCTGCTTTGGAATTAATTAATTCATCCTTATGGCAGCCCCTGCTTATATAATCCTCATGATTCTATAATTAATTAATGTCTTTCCTATTCCTGGCAATTAATTAATTATTTAATAAGCTTTACTCTTCAAATGGGGCGCCTATTTTGTGCATGCTCATGGCTGCCATTAAATAAATTAAATTTATTTAATTTTAGACTTCTGCTTCCAGTTAACTCAAGCCTCACAGTATGCTTTGACCTTAGCCACTGAAAATAGGAATTAATTAAATCATTTAATACTTTAAAAATATTATTTCTCTCCCAAATGGGGCGCACTTTTTGACATGAAGGGGCTGCATTAAATAAATAATATTTATTTAATTTTAGAACTGTCTATTTCCAACTTCCTTTTGTCCACTTCCTTTGTTGACTTTTCCACAAGCCTGGGCGCCAAAATTGGGTGAATAAATATTAACAAATATTTATTTAATGTATTATTATTCACCCAAGGTGGGTTGCACTTTTTGGAATAAAGAATTTCTATTTTTAAAAGTCAATTGACAATGGGATTATTTACCCTGCAAGGCAGCTCCGAAAATCCCATGATCCACTTAAATTGTTTGACTTTCATAATGGGATTATTTACCCTGCAAGGTAATAAAACCCCATTCATGCCTTAAGTGATTTTTCTTTTATTTCACAATGGGAATTTTTACCCTGCAAGGCAGGTAAGAAATTCCCGCCTACCTGCTGCCTCTAATTTTCCCATTGTGACTTAAGTGACGTTGCTTCCATGGGAAAAAGTACCTACTAAGCAGGTACAAAATTCCCACCTACCTGTTGCTTCCAAAATCCCATGATCCACTTCAAACCTTCTTTTTCCAAAAATGCAGCCAGCCCAGAAGAGGCTTTTTGGTGCACAACTTCGTCTTTTCCCAGAGAACCAGACCTCCGATGGTGAATTCCTTCTGGCACAACGTGCGTATGTGATCTCTAGATACTCCAAGCCAAGAATCAGGCCAAACCAGCAAAAGAATTGATCCAGAGAAATTTCACAGAAAACGAAACAGAAAAACACAAAAACACAAAACGTTGCCAGAAGTTACAAATAAAGCCCAGGATTCATTCCTGGTTAAAACCCTACTGGTATACTGGAATAACGATATATACGATCACAACAGGGTTAAACCGGAGCGCAAATTGCCTCAAACGGGGCTCAAAATAATTAAATACAAATTTTCCGCAGCAAATCCGACGACAGAATATAACAATTTTGGGCATCTGGGTATTTGGCGAAAATGGCTAATATGGCTCCTTGGGAATATTTTGACACAATACATAAATTTTATGGCAATAAAAACACAAAACGACCCGTTATTTTAAAAGTACGAATTTTTTTCGAATAGGGTAGTCTCAGATTTCAAGATGAAATCTGGGACACCATGAACAAAGCATTTAAAACACCCATACCTTAGAGCACCACTACAACAAGCTACTCGAATTTTGCATACATTTCTATTGCTGCCCTAGAACACAAATACAAGTGTCTATGCCAAGTTTGAGGGTTGCATCGCGGCCTCTATCTTCTTTAAACTATTTATAACTCTCCATCTCATCATAGGATTGGGAGAACTACATGTGGCTTGATCCTCTTCTGAGTATTTGTACATAGTGTAATACTCATCACATCAATGAGACTATGATGAGGCCAATCCAACTCAAATCATTACTAAACCCTTTTAGGGTTACAAGCAAGGAGGAGCCATATTTAGACACGAGACAACAATCACACAAAAGCAAGACCAAATTCCAAATATTCTAACTCAGTGCAAACTAGATCCTAGAATCATAACTCAACTCAAATCATCAAGGGAAGAACCAAGTAGCCCCAGAGACAAGTTCGGCCATGAACCCGTCTCTTTGGACGACCTATCTCACACATAATTCCAGGTCCCCAAATTTCACAAACAACTTGACAACACTTTGCCCAACTTCTGCACCCAATTTCAGCACACTGTCACATATTTTGAGCTTACTAGCAGAGTAACATCTCCCTAACCCTAAATTCTAATAGTACTTTCATTGGCATATCTATGGCATAACTATTGGCATGACCTAATTACACAATTTATGGCTGCTGAGATTATTATTATGCTGTTCTGAATTGTATTTACACAAGTGATATCTAATTACAAACATAAACCTGATTCCCATATTACACCAGCCTATATATTATCTCTATTCAATTTCCTAAGTTCAATTGTTAAAGCAATAGCAAGTTTGCAGAGAATATTTTTGTGGAATGGCCCAAAAAAAATAGGAATAAATAAATTTAGTGGCTTGGAAGAAGATTTATTTACGAAATAAAATGGTAGGCTTAGGATTTCAGGAATACCAAGCCTTAGGTCGTAAGCTCCTTTGGCATATATATGAGGAAGGAGATAGAGTTTGGAACATGATTCTACAGAAAAATATTTTGACCTCTTAGATAAGACCAAGGTGTTTACACATGAAGTTTTGCCCAAAGGAGCAACAATATGGAATTTTTTGAAAAGGTGTTAGCATCTCTTGATAAATAAAATTAGATGGAAAGTGCATGATGGGAACCAAGTAGACTTTTGGCAGGATGTCTGGCTTAGATAAGACCAGGGCCTTTACGCAAGAAGTATTGCCCAAAGGATCAACAATATGGAATTTTTTGAAAAGGTGTAAGGATCTCTTGATAAATAAAATTAGATGGAAAGTGCATGATGGGAACCAAGTAGACTTTTGGCAGGATGCCTGGCTCAAAGATATCCCCATGTGCCAAGATGAAGACAGGCCGAATTAATGGAGTTTGTCAAAATCGAGGGGGTTCCAAGGTCAATGATTGCATTGGGGAAATTGGGGAGAAGAAGGAATGGAGGGTTCTAAAATTGGCCCTCAAGAGAAGAACATGAAAAAGGAAAAGTTTTGAATCACCTCCTCACATGCTATCCATTGTTGTTTTGCAGAGGAGAAAATAGACTAATCTGGGATGAAGCTGAAAGTGGAAGGGTTTCAGCAAAGGAAGCATATAATGAGATGTTAACACAAGCTCATCACGAATTCTCCTTTGTCCCCAACAACAAAATCTAGATACATGAAGGGTTTCAAAATGGAAAATATCTTCCTTTGGTTAGCAATTTAGGAAAAAGCATTAACCAGTGATAAATTGATTAAGACTCAAGAGAATTTTATGATCCATCAATTTGTTTCCTGTGTGGAGAAGCAGAAAATGGTAATCATATTTCATTGACCCTTTTCCCGAAATAGCAAAAATAGGAATTCAAAATCGTGTTCCCTAAGACAGTTAAGGAACTGCTAAAGCAATGGAATCTGAAATTCAGAAGCCCAGATCTAAAATTGATTTGGCAGATCTCAACAGCAATCGCCGCGTTTGGAATATCTGGATTGAACGTAATAGAAGGACATTCAAAGAAAAACTCAGCCAGCTTCCCGAGTATGGGGTAGAATTGAGGCTGTCATTTCAGAATTAGGAATATCTGGTGAAAATAGAAGAGATAGACAAAGGAAAGATGGTGTATAGTTTGGCCTCTCGTCCCTTGATGGGGTTGGGAAGTTGATAAATAAAATTGGTGTGTGCTAGCATCGTCCTCCTACAAGCTATATTAAGCTTAATTTTGATGATGCAACAAAAGGGAATCCAAGACCTGCAAGGGGTGGTTTTGTTTAGAGATAAGATTTGAAAAGCAGTCTTAATTTTTGCCATGGATATTGAAATCAACACAGACAATAAAGTAGAAGGTTTGGCCATGCTTAAAGGAATTCAAACAGCAGTAATGTGAGGTTGGAAGAAGCTAGTTGTGGAAGGTGACTCTCGGTACTAATAAACACAATTGAAGAGAGCGAGATTTTGTCTTGGAGACTCGACTCGTTGATAGATGAGGCACAGTGGCTTGTCAAAAAACTTGAAGATGTCACTTTTATTAACATAAAAAGATAAGGAAATCAGGTGGCAGACAGGGCTGCTAACAAAGGGGTCAATTTAATGGCTTCTGCCCACATCCCAGACCAATTATGGCAGAAGGATTTCCCCAATGATAATGAAATTAATTGTTAAGGATGCAGAAGGGTTCTTTTCTAAGGTCCCTTCAAAATGCCCTTCTAGTCATCCTTGAATTCCTTGGGAGACCCATGTCCTCCTCTTCCTCTCTTTCATATGATAGGACGTAATCATGATTTGATATGGGCTTTAAGCAAATCTAGGGTGAGATGGCAGGTTTTGTGCTGGTATGAGTTTTTAATTCCCTATGCAATAATGATTGAAGTGTGGCAGTGGGGGAGATAAATTAGAGTTGGGCCTTGTTAAATGTCGTTGTTGTGACATTGCAAGGTGTTGAATGCAGAAGAGAGATAGAGGTGAAGAAAGGAGTTTAGTTTCTGCTGCTCAGATCAAGGTAACATAATAACCCTCCCTTTTATTTCACTGAGAATTTGAATATGGTTTTGTTTTTATTTGCATGGATTGAAGGGTGCATTGTCGTTCTGTGCAATCTTCACATGCATTCATTTCAGTTGTCTGCTAAGAAGATTGAGTCATTTTTTCGTGCCTGCTCTTGGGTGAGGATAAAGTATAAAAGATTTATTTTGCCCAGTGATGTTGAAGTGTTTCCCCATGCTTGTGAGAGTTAGGCCACTATCATCATGGAATTTTGTATGTCATTTTGCATCTTTATCCTCCTCTCTATGGGTTTGGTTTGTTTATGCGAGGCCCTTCTCCGGATTGGGCTTGAAATAGGAAGGATATAACGGCAAGAAATTGACACCACCCTGGTTAGGATACAATGGCAAGAAATTGAGAGCACCCAGGTTGTGTTACATAATTTGGTTGTTTTTGTGTGTGTATTGTCAATTATATCAGGAGTACGGAAAAGGAAAGCGCAAAAACTGCCTTGCCTCTTCCAGTATGCACTCAAGATGGATTTCAGAAAGGTGTCTTTGTCCAGGGTTTGGAAAAGCTTTCAGGGAATGGAAGTACGAATGGGGGTGAGGCCGATCCTAATGCATAGAATTCAATGTCAGAGTTTTGCACCACTCTCTATCGACTCATACATCATGATGTTGTTAGAAGTTGGTTGCTGCAATGCATTAGACTTGGAAAGGAATTGAATGAGGAAGACATTGTCTCAGCACAAGAGCTAGTTCAGAAGATGATGAAGGATCCTGGTACCACTTACGGAAGACATAACTCTTATGATGTGCATCATACGGCCTCTACCACCATGATTGATATTGCGGGCACATCTTACCAAGTTAACCATAACGTATTAGTTGTTGATGCTAACAATAAGATCAACCATAAGAGAAATATATTAGGGTTGAAGCCTTGAAGCAGATTTGTTTGAGGATTCAATACCTGCAATCTTGCATCAACAACCTGGCTGCTGCCTTCTCTGTTCCCTTACCTCCCCCTGTATTCGATATCTATACTGTCATCATAGATTAGGCATGGATGCCGTATTATGATCAGTTTGGGTCAATCTCTCAGTGTGGAAGCTGGACATACTTTTCAGACATTGGCTATCATTTTTTATTTAGGCAGCTTCTGTGTATATGTATATATATAAAGCCGATATGAAATCTCATTTTTATTGTATGATCTTTCTAGCATCTAGGACTAAGCTTTTTATTGGTACTACAGTCTTTTATATTTGAATTCAATGTACTCTTTGGAGCTTCTTCATTGGGTTTGATATCATCAGCGTTGTGTAAAAATATATATATATCTAGAATAAGGTGATGTGAAAACTCAATTTTATTGTATAATCCTTCTAGTATTTGGGACTAAGCTTTTTACTGTTACTAGAGTCTTTTATATATGTATTCAAGGCACCCTTTGGAGCTTCTTCGTTGGGTTTGGTATTCTCAGCACTCTACGTGTAATAGCAGTGGGTTTACATCATAGGATGCTTCTTGTAAACAACAATTCACTCTCAATTGGCTTCATCTGTTGCTTTAAAATGAAGTTGAATTTGGTTAGGCAGGGGTCAGATACTTCAAGTTGGGATGGATCTGCCAGTTTTTTTCTCTTGATCAGCAAGAATTCAGTGGTTACTTTGAAGCCTGGTTAGTGTGACGTCTGGGCACTTAGTTCTACTGCGAAAAATGGCCAAAACCGCTTTGCCTTCTTGGCATCAGAGGTGTTCTCCTTCCGCTGCAGCCTTTTACTTGCATGATAACATGCATTTTAACTTTCAAATTGTTGAGCTATTACAAACAATTTCTCACGCTTTGGCACTTTTTTGTTGTGCTAGGGCCCTCTCCCTAGGTATCTTTAGCAAAAAATCTTATATGCATAAAATAAAAATACATCCAATATCACATAAGTTTATGTTATCTATTCAAAATAGCGAAAAAGTTAATGGCCATATCATATTTCTCTTCATCAAGAACATCCAAAACAGCAATTGGTTCACTCAACCAAATGCAGTAAGACTAGCAGATAGATCGAGGAGGGAGAACTTTTCTCTCAATCGAGTGCCTTTAGACCTTAGGCACTCCCCCAATGCCAATCAGACATATGGGAGAGCGTGGGGAGGACGGAGAGCTTAAGGGCAATTAATAGTTTAGTTGATTGTGATTTTTCATAGTTTTAGAAGTGTTTTTAATTTTTTTAACTTTCTTTTTGTTTTTCTTATGACTGTCATACCTAGACTAGCACTGTTTTTATTATGACAGTCAAGTACCCACGATAATTGAAGAACCGAGGAGGTACCCAGACCAGTGCCAGTACCAAACCCATACTAGTAAGGGTATGCAGGCCTTGAGGAAAGTACTCGGTAGCCTAGCTTTATATCTATTTCTAGCAAAAATGGACAAAATAAAAATAAAAAATGAAGAGATTTGAGTTGGAATCTGAATACCTATGTGACAAACATTTGCTGGAGAAGTTGATGGGATTTGTCGGGACTTGAAACTCATAAAAACACAAAATTTCAGTTTTCCAAAAATTTCAGAAATTTCTACATTTTTGTATTTCACAATTTTGAGGCATCTCTTTGAAGCATTTTTCGTTGGTCAAACTTTTCCCACCAAAATGAATGCTAAAGAATCCATTTTGATTGGTCTAGAGCATAAGCCACGCTTTCGATGCATTAACCAATTTCAAATCCCGATCAATGGTAAGGAGTTGTGCCGCCACAAGGTAACCTGCTTGTTTTTCAATATGTTTCCAATCTTTTGTCCTGAACAATCACTTGGATCAGTCTTCCTTCCAGAGAAGCAGCAGGCCCCATTGCTTCTTGTTATAATCTATGATGAGTATAAAAACTTCTTACTGCAGAAGTGATTATCATCCACTTAAGTGGGATGATTCATACAAAATTCATTCCACCATCTAGAAGAAGGATGCCATCAAACCAACATGTGTCTCTGGTGGGTTGAGAAGATTGTCCGGTGTACACAAGACCAAAATTCTTAGGCCTCATTTTTACCGTAATAGTTTTTTCCAAATTCGTTGACAAAATTTGCCAAAACCCTGACCAATGCATCCCATCTTCA
This sequence comes from Taxus wallichiana var. yunnanensis, assembly GCA_018340775.1. Lineage (NCBI taxonomy): Eukaryota > Viridiplantae > Streptophyta > Pinopsida > Cupressales > Taxaceae > Taxus > Taxus wallichiana. Next base: position 612,141,225 of record CM031240.1, read on the forward strand.
ACAACTTCAAAATTTTGGCATGTTTTTGAAAACTACCAAATGAATCTGACAAATAATCAAACTGCTGAAAACTGGAAGGGCTTTTCAAGTTCTCATATGTTTCTATCTAGGTATCTTTTATTGAAGTCATCTTTGTCTTCAACTCTTTCTTCACATTCTATTTTCAAATGGATCTGCATTTCTTCTTTAGAAACAATTTTTCTGGAGTCTCTGCAGTGTTTTATTGCATCTTTCCTCCACTTGAAGCAATCCTTCAACAATTGGGTTTTTGAATAGGATAAGATTCTTTTACATTTTTATAATTTGTTCCATGATAACAGTTGGCCCCCATCCCTCAGTTGCTAATTTTCTTGCAGGAGTAAATGGTACTCATTTTGGGATGCAAAAGGCTTGGTGTTGATCAAAAGGTACAAACCATTTCGCTATGATCATAGATACTTTCCTAGAAGGATCCACCTCGGAATTCCATAGGACTGATCACCTAGGGTGATAATGACCAATATGGGCTATGGTTTGACAGACAATGTGTCATTACCGCATAATAAGTAGCTCAAATAGAACATCACACACAAAGCACTTCATCTTGAAATGACTTGATTGTGTATGGGATTCAACGTTGTTGTCTAACACGGGAAGATATGAATTTTAGAAGTTTTCCAGCTGTTTAGGGCACGTTGTAATTTTCTGGCAGCATTTTATTGTCTGAAAAATTCCAAAAATAGTTTTCTTATGTTCTTTATAATATTAGCAAGCTCTCTTTAAATTTTCAAGTGATTTGAGTGGATATTTTGGGAGTTATTAATTTTCTTCAGTTCGCTGCCCTAACTGGTAAAAATCTGCAAAAATCAGTATTTTATTTGGCTGCAAATTTTCAATATTTTGTGTTATTTAAGTGGTATCCCACAAGGGATATTTCAGTGGTATCAAAGCAGTTGTTTCTCCAGCCTGTTGGGATTGAAAGATGGGAGACAGAGACAGTGAAGATATGGGTGTGGATCTGATGAAACAATTGTTCACCAACATGGTAAAGCAATAGGAGACTACCAATCTCTATTTGAGCCAGCTCACTAAGAGATTAGCATAGGGCAGGATTGATGCTCATACGAAAAAGAGGAGAAAATAGCAATATGGGACAACATGGTCAAAGAGGTGAGGGTGGACATTCAGGGCGGTGGTCTCCCATTCTTCTACCAGGCCTTTGGGGCTTCACGAACCTTCTTTCTTGAAGGATCCAGAAGTTTCATGGTATGGCAGCCAGTGGATATTGTAGATGAGGAGTCTTGTTGGGAAAAGTACCAGACCTTGAGTGATGGCTTTCGTGACAACATGTCATTCCAAGAATATTGCAAAATGAAGATTGGCAACAGCCTAGGAGAGATCATCAGGTACAGGTACCAGAGTTGCAAAGGAGATTGGGACATATTTCTATTCCACACTTCGATGGTTCTAAGAAGTGTATCTTGCCGCGATCTTGGGTTGAAGTTGAAGACATACTTCAACTTGAATCCTATGCGTGAGGAAGATGCAATTAAGTTTGCAATCTTACATCTTGAGGGAGACGCTCATGATTGGTGGCATCATGGGTTGATTACACAGGGACACATATACATTACGACTTATGCAGAGTTCACACAGAGGCTAGTGAGCAGATTTGATAGGAGGGACCCCGACAGGTATTTTAGAGAGTTGACTCATTTGAGGCAGACCGGTTCCTTGGATCAAGTATATCGCAAATTTTCGAGACTATCGGTCATGGTACCTGATGTTACAGAGATGAGGTTGATTTCCTATTCACAAAGAAGTTTGACAGACGCTCTCGCTGGATTGTGAAGGCATTTGAGCCTTCTTCTTTGCATGAGGCTATTAGGAGAGCTCGTGACTTGGAGTTATCCACTCCTAAGTCGAGGTTTCCACCTCGAGTGCAGCCTAAGGGTTTCCCTTCTAGATCCGATGGTTCACAGCCGAAGGTACCTCCACCTAGGCAAGATACAGCCAGGAGACCATTCGTATCTAGAGAGGACAGAGATGAATTGAGGCGAAAGAAACTATGTTTCGATTGCCGCACACCTTGGGTTCAGGACATGATTGCAGGGGTAGAGGGAAGGCCCAATTCATAGAGGTCTTTGAGGAGAGTGATGGTGACGAGGAGTTGGACACACAAGGATTAGAGGATGATGATGATGAGGCATTAGATAGTGCGGGTGTTGAGCAGGATAGCGAGACTTTTCCCCAGGAGACTATCGCCACTTTGTCTAGTACCCCAAGTACAAGGCATTCAGAGTTAGGGGAGTTTTGCAAGGACAGCGAGTAGTGGTACTCATTGATAGTGGGGCAACCCACAACTTTATTGATGCCTCATTGGTTGAGAGGCGAGGGTTACAGACAGAGGAGTTTGAGGGCTTCAACGTGGTTGTAGCCAATGGAGATTCTATGAGATGCACACGACAGGTTCCCCAATTGAGCATCACAATGGGTAACTATACAGTTACCGATGATTTCTATATTGTTGGTATTGGAGAGACCAACATAGTGCTTGGAGTATAGTGGCTCCATTCCCTTGGTGAGTTTCGGACTAACTTTCAGATGATGGAGCTGAAGTTTAAGTTTGAAGGGAGGAATGTGATCTTGAGGGGCTTATCTTCAGAGGCACCCCGAGTTATTACTACCAAGAGGATCGAGAGGATTTATAGGCACACCTTTGGGGTGGATTTGGCAAGACATTGTTTGGTTTCACCAAGAAATCGAGAGGATGGACAGCAGGAGTATCATGTGGATATACAAGACTTATTGGACAGACATAGTGCAATTTTTTGGTGACATACCTCTAGGCATACCTCTAGATAGGGGATTTGAGCATGTGATTGAGCTCAAGGATGCTAGACCGGTGGTTACTTCTCCTTACCGTCACCCCAAACGGTTTAAGGATGAGATTGAGAAGACTATACATGAGCTCATTGATATGGGGCATATTAGACCGAGTTCCAACCCTTTTGCTTCTTCGGTGGTATTGGTGAAGAAGAAGGATGGGACCATGCGGATGTGTATAGACTATTGTGCCTTGAATAAGAAGACAATAAAGAACAAGTATCCCGTACCACGCATTGATGAGTTGTTTGACGAGCTACATGGTGCAATCTATTTTTCGAAAATAGATTTGTGATCTAGATATCATCAGATCAAAGTCAGGGAGTAGGATGTGCATAAGACAGCTTTCAGATGCCATTACGGTCACTTTGAGTTCTTGGTGATGCCCTTCGGATTGTCTAATGCTCCAGCTACATTCCAGTCTTGCATGAATCATGTGTTCAACCGCCACTGCGGAAGTTTGTATTGGTTTTCTTTGATGATATTTTAGTCTACAACAGGACTTGGGAGGACCATATCAGGCACCTTGGTGAGATATTGGGGATATTAGAAGCTAATTCGCTATATGCGAAAGCTTCTAAGTGTGAGTTTGGCATGACCGAACTTCTATACTTGGGATATGTGATTGGTGGGGGTACAGTGAAGGTGGATAGAGAGAAGATACATGGCAATTCTGGATTGGCCGCCACCTAGGACATTGACACATTTGAGAGGATTCGTGGGGTTGTGCACATACTACAAGAGGTTCGTGAAGAATTTCTCTCGGTTGACTGCTCCATTGACCGATTTGACCAAGAAGGGGGCTTTTGCTTGGTCAGAGGCAGCACAACAAGTTTTTGATCACCTCAAGGAGGTGATGAGTTCGTGTCCCATTCTCGCATTACTAGATTTCTCCCGCCCATTCATTCTAGAGTGTGATGCATCAGGAGAGGGTGTTGGGGCAGTTCTCATGTAGGATAGGCATCCCATTGCCTATGAGAGTCGGAAATTGAAACCGTGGAGAGAGGGTATTCAATTTACGACAAGGAGATGTTGGCCATTATGCATGCTTTGGCCAAATTCAGACAGTACCTTGTGGGCAGCAAATTCATGGTTCGTATGGATCACAACAGTTTGAGGTTCTTCTTTGGACTGAAGGAGCTCAACGGTCGCCAGCAAAAATGGGTGAACAAGGTACAAACATATGACTTCGACATAGAGTACACTAGAGGTAAGAATAATATTGTTGTTGACGCTTTATCTAGGAGGCCTTACCTCACTTCTATGCTTAGTTCTATGTCTAAGATTTCAACGGATTGGAAGGCTCATATACTTGTTGAGTATTCCAAAAATCAGTTTGCATGTGAGATCATGGATGGTATTATACAGGATGACCGATACAGAGTAGTGGATGATCTCATTTTCTACAAGGATAGGATTTTCCTTGTACGGGATCCAAAATGAAGGAGAAGATCCTTCGAGCAGTACATGATACACCACTAGTTGGGCATCCTGGGTATTTCAAAACATACAGGTTTATCAGGGAGAGATTTGCATGGAAGGGGATGAAGGACGATGTCCTTAATCATGTCAGAGAGTGTATGGTTTGCCAACAAACCAAATCCGAGCAGTCTTTTCCAGCAAGATTACTTCAGCCTCTCCCCATTCCCAAACAGAAATGGGAAAGCATATCTATGGACTTTATCACAGGGCTTCCCTTGGTGCATGGGCATAGCTGCATTTATGTTGTAGTTGATCGGTTAACTAAGTATGCTCATTTCTTTTCCCTACCCAAGGGCATGAGGCGATGGATGTGGCCCGGATCTTCTATACAATTTTAGGCTACATGGGTTGCCTAAAAATATTGTCGATAGCAAGGACAAGATCTTCATGAGCACCTTTTGGTAGGAGATCTTCAAACTAAGCAGTACGGAGTTGACTCCTAGCACTAGCTACCACCCACAGATAGATGGGCAGACGAAGATAGTCAATAAGTGGATAGAGGGCTACTTGCGGAGTTATGTGTCAGGACATCAGCGGGCATGGATTAGATGGTTACACATGGGTGAGTATTGCTACAATACCACCTATCAGATGAGCATAGGTATGACTCCTTTCCAGAGCCTTGTATGGGTACGACGCTATGACATTTGTGGATTTGGTATTACCGGATAGCCGAGCTCCCAAAGCTCGAGATTGGTTACAGGAGAACCAGGATATTTTGAAGGCTCTCAGAGAGAACCTTCAGAAGGCACAGAATCAACAGAAGGTATATGCAGATCGGCACAGGATAGAGAGGTCTTTTGAGGTTGGGGATCTAGTATTCCTACGTTTGCGACCATATGGCGGTCCTCACTTTGGAGAAAGGTGCAGAGAGGTGAAACCACGGTTTTATGGTCCGTACAAGATAGTTCGTTGAGTTGGGGCGATTTGATATGAGCTAGAGCTACCGAAGCACGGTAAGATACATAATGTCTTCCATGTTTCGTGCCTTAAGAAGGCACTCGAGACAATATATTGTACCATCTACAGAGTTACCGCCACTAGATGAGGAGGGAAGCTGGTGTTAGAACCAAAATCCATTATTGAGGAGAGACAGAGGGGGCTTAGGAGTAGAGTGATCATCGAGCATGCAGTGCGATGGAAGGGATTGCCACTTGAGGATGCTACTTGAGAGGGAGAGCAGATTTTGCAGCATCCTAATTTGCATTTGCTTGAGGACAAGCAAAATTTGGGAAGGAGGGCGTAATGTCCCCTTTCCTACGCCAAAGGCCTAAGGGCCAATTCGAGTCCAAGCCTTGGTCATACCCAAGGGCTTTGGGCCCATGGGAGCTATTGGGTATGAATATCTAGTCCATTTTGTTATAATTCTTCATTGACATAAGCAAAAAGGTGTTTTGGAGGAACTAGATGTTATGTTTTGTCGTTAGGAAGGGGCCACATGGTACTAATGTTCTACTTTTGCGTTGGAGGGTCACTTTTGGACCATGGCGACTTAAAAAGGAAAAGTAACTTAAGTTACTTTTATTTTATTGGCCCTTCCAAGGGAAAAATGAGACTAGGGTTTATTGGGGCTCTTTTGCCTTGGAGAAGTTATATAAGGAGTTAGGGGGAAAAGGAAAAGGGTTCTTGCATGCCTAATTATCTTCTTTCATGTGCTGTTTGTTGTTTGCAAATCTATAGCTTGTGGAGTGAAATCCCATGCAAGAACCCGTTGAGAGATCCATCCCTAGCTAGCAGGCATTCTTGGTAGAGAAAGATCTACCCTAGCTTGTCATTTTGGAGCTGTTTTCAAGGCTGATTTACAGAGATATTTTCAGAGGTTTTAGAGATAGGGTTTTGAGGGTTTTTGAGATATTTTGTGAAGATAATCAGTGAGTTTTCATATCAGACTTACGGCAGCAATAAAGAAAGGGTTTGGCATCATTTCTAGAGGATTTCAAAGGGGTTTTGACCATCTACCAAAAAGGGCGACTTGTTTTGGAGATTGCAGCCCTTATTTGGAGGGTTTCTAGTTGGCCATTTTCAGATCTGAAGGTTGGAATATCATCTTCTATATTTGTAAATGTTATTTCCAAAGTTTCATAGTTTTTGCACTTGTATTCGGGAAGATATGAATTTTAGAATTTTTCCAGTTGTTTAGGGCACGTTGTAATTTTCTGGCAGCGTTTTATTGTCTGAAAAATTCCAAAAATAATTTTCTTATGTTCTTTATAATATTAGCAAACTCTCTTTAAATTTTCAAGTGATTTAAGTGGATCTTTTGAGAGTTATTAATTTTCTTCAGTTCGCTGCCCTAACTGGTAAAAATCTGCAAAAATCAGTATTTTATTTGGCTGCAAATTTTCAATATTTTGGTGTTATTTAAGTGGGTATCCCAATTACAAGGATTGACGACTTGTTAGATCGATTACAACGTGCTAGATACTTTACCAAGTTGGACTTGAAATTAGTCTACTTTCATGTTTGTGTGGAGCGCATATAGAAGACTACATCCAAAAGAAAGCAAGGATTGTATGAGTGAATAATATGCACCCCCACCTTGCATGAGGATGATCAATCATGTGCTACATCCGTTCATAGATGCTTGTGTAATAGTTGACTTGGGTGGTATCTTGGTTTTCACCGGGGGAGCTCTAATACATATGTAACAAGTTTTGAGACTTTGTTGCCCAATCTCAAGAACTATGAATTTGTAAGGCAATCAACTCTATTTGAGCTGTGGTTGGAGGATGTGAATTAAGGATTGACCAAAAAGCCTGCCAATGTGACCTAAAAAACAGCTTTATAGGTGTTTTCCGGGACCTTTAGAAGTCCTTTGTTGATAAATTAACTTGCTTTGTAGTCCATCTTTATTCTTTTGCACGATCTTTGATTGTAGACAATAGAGAAAATAGTCAATTACCTTGCCTCATTCTGTATTATAAAGTACAATTGGCCAAGCAATGTTTTTACTTTGGATTTTTTTCATCCTCCATGAAGATGTTCAATGATCTAAGTGGCAGTTTGGGACAAAACATTGGAAAATACTGGAACACTAGTAAGTCACCTTGTAGGGGTGCAATTCCCTCATTGTTTATCATAATTCAAAACCGCTTGAACGTGTCAGAAATATTGGGTTGTGCTCTAGACCAACTAGAATGGCCCATAAGGCCCTTTAGAAGTATAGGTAAGAGATCCTTACCAATTGTTGCTTGATGCAGCCATTGAGAAGCAAAGGTGGGAGATGATGGCACTATTCTCTCAATATTATTTCATAGATTATTTCTGCAATGCCCATCTCTTTTTCAAGAAAACCCTTCATGGGTCCAACACCTTTTAAGTTTTTAGCTATAATTTAATTTTAATATTCCTTATTTTGAAGGAAAAACTAATGTAGACAAAATAGACAAAGGGCTTGACCAATTGAGATCACATTTATCTGTAAATAATATTTTTGATGATGAAAAGATAACATTTGCACTCATAAAAGCAACATTCCATGTCAAAAATGGTGGGAATCGTATGGTCTTCAAAATAAGATAGAAGAGGACGGCGATGAATTAGCACAAGACCAAAAAGATACCTGATTAAAACTTGGGTAGGACTCATAGGTGCCATAAAAAAAGAGTACTACCATCGAAGAAATATGTGACTAGTACAAAAGTTCCATCGATTGCGTTGGGGTTGAAATCAGCGGGTAAAAGATTATACCAATGCATTTCATGCCTTGTCAGCAAAAAATTTTGTGTTTGTGACAATGAGCAACATTGAATTCTCAAATATTGTAGTGGCTTAGGGTTTTACACCCAAGAAGAACTGGAGCTTGTAGGCATCGGGACATTGAGAGAAGCCTAGTGCTATGTAATCGAGATCAAGAGAAGTTCAAACGGAAGGGAAGAAAATAAAATAATCTCCGCAGTAATGGTAACAAATATGAGAGTAATAAGTAGAGCTAACACCTCGGCCAAATCCTCCATTAAAGAAGGCTTTTCCGGATAAAAGTCTAGGACACAAGAAAGTGATGTGATGTTCACAAGAGCAAGTGGCACTCAAATGAAGAATGTTGTGCCACACAAGTACTATTCCCTGAGGTACAAACGTAACACTGAATTTCTGAGCCAATTTGAATCCAAAACCATTGTCAATATCAACACCAATGCCACTACCTATGCTAGACATAAGAAAGGAATTTATATAAGCGAAGCCTATTGTATTCTTGACACAACATAAGTTTCTCCTTCAGAGCTAGAGGAGGCAGTGAGTATTTACCTCTCTGAAATATCCTTTGTGGGATACCACTTAAATAACACCAAAATATTGAAAATTTGCAGCCAAATAAAATACTGATTTTTGTAAATTTTTACCAGTTAGGGCAGCAAACTGAAGAAAATTAATAACTCCCAAAATATCCACTTAAATCACTGAAAATTTAAAGAGAACTTGCTAATATTATAAAGAACATAAGAAAACTATTTTGGAATTTTCAGAATAAAACGCTGCCAGAAAATTACAGCATGCCCTAAACAGCTGGAAAACTTCTAAAATTCATATCTTCCCGAATACAAGTGCAAAAACTATGAAACTTTGGAAATAACATTTACAAATATAGAAGATGATATTCCAACCTTAGATCTGAAAATGACCAACTAGAAACCCTCCAAATAAAGGCTGCAATCTCCAAAACAAGTTGCCCTTTTTGGTAGATGGTGAAAACCCCTTTGAAATCCTCTGGAAATGATGCCAAACCCTTTCTTTATTGCTGCCGTAATTCTGATATGAAAACTCACTGATTATCTTCACAAAATATCTCAAAAGCCCTCAAAATCCTATCTCTAAAACCTCTGAAAATATCTCTATAAATCAGCCTTGAGAACAGCTCCAAAATGACAAACTAGGGTAGATCTTTCACTCCCAAAGAATGCCCTGCTAGCTAGGGATGGATCTCTCCCCACCGAAGCTAGGGTTCCTACGGGATTTCACTCCGAAGCTATAGATTTCCAAACAACAGTTGCACATGAAAGAAGATAATTAGGCATGCAAGAATCCTTTTCCTTTTCCCCCTAACTCCTTATATAACTTCTCCAAGGCAAAAGAGCCCCAATAAACCCTAGTCGCATTTTTCCCTTGGAAGGGCCAATAAAATAAAAGTAACTTAAGTTACTTTTCCCTTTTAAGTCGCCATGGTCCAAAAGTGACCCCCCAACGCAAAATTAGAACATTAGTACCATGTGGCCCCTTCTAACGACAAAACATAACATCTAGTTCCTCCAAAACACCTTTTTGCTTATGTCAATGAAGAATTATAACAAAATGGACTAGATATTCATACTCAGTAGCTCCCAGCGTCCAAAGCCCCTTGGGTATGACCAAGGCTTGGACTCGAATTGGCCCTTAGGCCTTTGGCGTAGGAAAGGGGACATTACAGTCCTCCCTTCCCAAATTTTGCTTGTCCTCAAGCAAATGCAAATTAGATCTTTGCAAAATCTGCTCTCCCTCTCAAGTAAAGCATCCTCAGTGGCAATCCCTTCCATCGCACCGGATGCTCGATGATCACTCTACTCCTAAGCCCCCTCTGTCTCTCCTCAATAATGGATTCTGGTTCTAACACCAGCTTTCCCTCCTCATCTAGTGGCAGTAACTCTGTAGATGGTACAATATGCTGTCCGAGTGCCTTCTTAAGGCACGAAACATGGAAGACATTATGTATCTTACCGTGCTTCGGTAGCTCTAGCTCATATCTGCGCAATCGCCCAACTCGACGAACTATCTTGTACGGACCATAAAACCGTGGTTTCAATTTCTCTACACCCTTCTGCTTCAGTGAGGACTGCTATATGGCTGCAAACGTAGGAATACTAGATCCCCAACCTCAAAAGACCTCTCTATCTGTGCCGATCTGCATATACCTTCTGTTGATTTTGTGCCTTCTGAAGGTTCTCTTTGAGAGCCTTCAAAATATCTTGGTTCTCCTGTAACCAATCTCGAGCTTTGGGAGCTCGGCTATCCAGTAATACCAAATCCACAAATGTCATAGCGTCGTACCCATACAAGGCTCGGAAAGGAGTCATACCTATGCTCATCTGATAGGTGGTATTGTAGCAATACTCACCCATGTGTAACCATCTAATCCATGCCCGCTGATGTCCTGACACATAACTCCGCAAGTAGCCCTCTATCCACTTATTGACTATCTCCGTCTACCCATCTATCTGTGGGTGGTAGCTAGTGCTTAGGAGTCAACTCCGTACTGCTAGTTTGAAGATCTCCTACCAAAAGGTGCTCATGAAGATCTTGTCCCTGTCATTGACAATATTTCTAGGCAACCCATGTAGCCTAAAAATTGTATAGAAGATCCGGGCCATATCCACCGCCTCATGTCCTTGGGTAGGGAAAAGAAATGAGCATACTTAGTTAACCGATCAACTACAACATAAATGCAGCTATGCCCATGCACCAAGGGAAGCCCTGTGATAAAGTCCATAGATATGCTTTCCCATTTTTGTTTGGGAATGGGGAGAGGCTGAAGTAATCCTGCTGGAAAAGAACGCTCGGATTTGGTTTGTTGGCAAACCATACACTCTCTGACATGATTAAGGACATCGTCCTTCATCCCCTTCCATGCAAATCTCTCCTTGATAAACCTGTATGTTTTGAAATACCCAGGATGCCCAGCTAGTGGTGTGTATTATGTCTTACGCTCAAAGGATCTTCTCCTTCATTTTGGATCTGTAAGGAAAATCCTATCCTTGTAGAAAATGAGAGATCATAATCAAAGCACATTCTCCATGTTCCATATTTCATTGCAGCCATCATTATTGGTCAGCCACACGGTGAAATACTTGGTGAATGACTCCTTGATCCAGCAAAATCTTGCAATTGCTTCTTAACCTTATTACACTCCAAAATAGACTCGCTATGTAGCCCAATATTAGGCAACAATGAATTTAGCAATAAATGTCCTTAATATGACTTATTTGTATGATTTTATTTTTGTATTTATATTTACACTATTATTTAATCTTAAGCCACCTAAATTGATTGACGTCCAACTTTATGTGCTCCTTAAATGCCATGAACAATTTTTATCAACTCTTTTCGCCTAATATACTAGCTAGTAATTTACCCCCGCTATCATGTACCAAAGCTATTTACTTCATTCAATTCAAGTTGGAAAACTGATTATTAATATTTCAATCACTTTCGATACACAACATACGATCAAAACTAAAAGTGGTATGGGTTACCAAAAATAATTAACTAGCTTAAGGTTGATGAACTTAGTTTCACCCCATCACAACATTTATGCTACGTGTCAACTGGAATGCACGGGTTCCCAAAAGACATTAAATAATCTTTTCTATCAAAAATTATCATTTACCTACCAGTGATCTTTATACGCCTTTTCTTGTCCTGATACCCTTCCGGCTCAGCTATCTTTATGTATTCCCGCAGCAAGTCTTTTGATGTCTACAAATTAATCCATACATATTTCTTCTCATTCACATCAAGAAACAATATTAACAAGAGGATTCATCAAAGCCGATAAGAATATAGCTGAAACAGACTTTCAAATGACAAAAATTGTTTCTTACTGATGCCAATGGCAACGAGTATCATTACAGAGTTCATCGCGAACAACCCTTGTCATACAGTCTGAAGCTGAAGGTTGTCTATTCATTGCCCTCTTTATTAGGTCTCCACAAGTTTGGCACTGCAATATGAGAAGAAAATTTCATTTACTCGTGGCTGCTCCTGCGACACTTTCTAGAAATAGTTCGTGTAGGTGTGATTCAATCTAGCTACATAAAACAATGCAGGCAGCACTCTCTAAATCAAAGTAATAGAGTGGATACTTTAACTGTCAGATTGACCTCAGACCAAATCCATAATCAAATTCTTTGATGGGAAATTTGAATATTCATAAATTATTTTGCAATATATTTTACAAATACAACAGCTCTAAAGACAAGTTATTATGATATATAGACATGCATACCTTCCAATGGTGAGTTCTATAGTTGTCAACTTCATCAGTGAAATTGTGATAAATACTTACAGCATAACCACATGCAGGCTTCTATAAGAAATATGAAAACTTTGCATGAGACAATTCTGATATACATGTGTATATAACCAAAGACTGCATAAATGGTTTAAACCCCCACCTGGTGATCAGGAAGTGTGCTGGAATTTATTTCCATCATCACCTTTTGAAAGCAAGGGCCATGGTCACTTTTTATAAGATCACAAAGGGAATATGTAAAATCAAAAGTTTGAGGATAGCTCAGAAGAATATTACTGTAATATTATGACAAATAATGAAAAATCCTAGGAAAATATTGAGAACACATACTTGTGGTCCTTATTCCCATCGGTGAGCCACAAGTATGCATGAATCATTTCATGCAGTAAGGTGTTCTTCAAATCAGTTGTTGAACGGAACTTTAATAAAGGCTCTGAAAGCCGTATAGCACACCCTCCCATTTTCATGTACTGGCAAATACCTGCACAGCTGAGCCAGAAATGAAATAGAAATTAGTTGTAGGAGAGCAGGGAATCATGTTATTTAATTAACAGAATAGATGCAAATAGAATGTTTTAAGGTTAGTTACAAGTTGCTCTAACACGGTATCAGAGCTCCCGTTAAGGTTTAAGAGGTGTTAAAATTTGCTGAGAATGCAGAATGCATATACTTCAGCGGTGTAATCTTGGAAAAGTTTACTATGCCCATCTTGAACCTTAACAAGAGTTCTGATCTTGATGCTAAAACAACTTATACTCGCTTCTTCCTTTAAGAAGTTGCATTTATTCTGTTTATCATGAAAATAAAAAATTACAAGAAGGGTAGCTCTCTAGCTTTCAGTGTTTTTGTAGCTTTCTATCCAATCAAGCTGAAGATATTAACAAACACTTCCGTTCCATGATTTAACCTTTCACATTACCTATTATATATCTTTGAGAATATTTCCTCTTCATACGCACATGGAATAAGTTTCAATGCTCCTTCAAGCAGTTCCTAATTCCCGTATCTACAAATACGGCATGATTCTTTTAATTTCCGGTGCATTGAGAGAAGGATGTAGTTGTCCTTCCTTTCATAGATCTTGCTACTCTCTCATTTTTCAAATTTATCTTATACTTAATTTTCACATAGTATCAAGGTTTTAAAGATATTCAATAGTCGTATTATGAAATGTTGACCCCAAACAGGCATATTTTCCGTTGTCCCCCACCCAATATCAAAACTTCACAAGAAAAAGAACTGGAAAGTCCTTTTCCTTGTCATTAAAAAGAAATTACTTTTTCAACTCAAGTTGTCCCGAGTTTCTCAACCTATAAATACTGCATGATTCTAAGTTTAATTAGCCCAATAGGAAAATGATAAATCCTTAACAAAACAAAGTTTTCCCATTGGGCACAGACTTCCACAAAATCCTCTCATGACCCACCTACATTGGGTATTTGCAAGAGAGATAATAAACCATCTCCAGTAGGTCATTAACATATCACGTCTCTTCAAATTTTGTCCATCCATTTTGCATACAAGGCATATTCTCGTTGCTTTAAAACACTTTTCCGTTCTGTCTGCTGTTTTGATTAATAAAACCATGTGACTGGCAATTTAAAATTATTTACCTGGAATAAATTTATTTAACTGCAGCTTATGCTTATTACCCACGAAAAGGAGGTCACACATTGCCATTTCTTACAATGTAATAAATAATGGACATGACCAAAGCCTTGTAAACATGAAACCTGCAAACTGAGAGGGAAAATAAAAGATTGCCAAATAGGATGTGAGCTCACAACTAGTTGGGTGAGGCAGACCTTATCGGACAAGGCCAGGTGCAAGTCCCAAATAAATGTGCCCGAAGATATACTCCTCGGTCATGGTATCTACGCCAAAGGTTAACACATAAGAGAAATTTACCATTTCAAAAATATATTACTTACAATGGGACAAATTTCAGATGCATTTGTAATGAACACATATACATAAATTAACTACATTACTCATTTGGGTGCAGTTAGGGTTCGGATTCAAAGAACTGGTTTGGCGATTTCTTCGCCTTGGATATGGATTGAGTTTGGCCGTAAAAATATATATTAAAATTTTAAAATAATAAATATAGAAATTCTAGCCTAATAAATACAAAATTAGTGACACTAACCACATAGTATGCATATTAAAAACAAAATAACCACAAAATGAAAATACTAACCGAATGCCAAATGTCATAATAATCATAAATCTTAAATGTCATGTGCTAATCATAATTAAATCAAAATTAATATTCATAGTCATCTTGCTCTTCATCGAGAGCATCAATATCAACATTAACATCATGATGTGGTTCACTAGAACCACAAGGACTACCACTCCCACTAGCTAAGCTATGTGTCACAAAAGAGTCAATGTCAATTGAGTGGTGGAAAATGGAAGAATTCAGGTCAACTTCCTCTAGATCTATGTCCCAATGCTTTGACGACAACTCCTTGTACTTTGGATTCTAGTGCAATAGAAGACACAAGTTGGAGTGTGTGTAGACCCAAAAAAATCACGAAAAGAACAATACAAGTTTAAAACCTTACCTTGGCAGCAAATGGGCTCCTCAATCAGCATAGGAAAATGATTACAATGATGTTTGATGAAGCTTCAACCCTAGATCAGCAATGGAAGGTAAGTATGCAATGAGAAAATGAGAGGTAACAGCTTTTGCTTGTGTTTTGCTTTTATGTTTTGTGTTTTTTTATCTCTTCTTTTTATGTTTCACTTAGTTTTTAGGGTTTGAAAAGTGGTTTTTATTATATTTTATTGTTACTCTATTTTTAGCAAAAATGGAAAAAAGATTTAAGGCTTGGGTTCCTCACGAAATCTTCTTGGGAACTCGGACAAATCTAGATTCCTCGAGCCATATGCTGCCCGAATCTCGGATTTAACCGTACTAGTATATTGTACCTAGCCATAACAAGACAGGTCCTGCTACATACCCAACCAAATCAATATCTTAGTAAATTAATAAAATATCAATACTACCGAATATTTTTTAATACATTAGAGTCATGGCTAACACTTATTTTGACATTAAAAGGAAAAAAATATTGTCATGTGGGATGAGCTCTGTGGGAAAAACATTGAGACTTTCAATATAGAGCCCCAAATTCAAATCCAAGGGACATGATAAAATGTTGAAAGTGAGTAAACAAACACATCCAACTCATATGGTGAGGCATCCCAAATGAATTCGACCGAGGAGAGTCATGTTATCTAAATTGAAAGTAACCCTCTAAGGGAAACTTATTGTAGACACCTAATTTTGGTACGGGCCTCGTTAATTGCTATGGGGCTAGTGAATGTGTTTATTGATTACTGGTCTAAGTTAGGCTCTTGTTGGCATGCATTCCTTTTGCCCTTTGACCTTTGACTAGTTTCTCATGTGTCTCTTGCGACCTTTGCCCTCATTTGCCTACGTATTTTCCACTTTCTTGCCTCATTTGCCTCTTTTTCCTTCTCTTTTGGGTTTTCTCTCTCCCCTATTTTTGACTTGGTGTTGGGCAACAAACATTTCCATATGGTATGAAACTAGTAAACCAGTTTCGTATCCATTACAGATACCACCTTTTGGTCCCTTCTACCCCTTGATTTTGAATTCGCAGGGTTTTGTAGCTTTGCTTGTCAGCTCTCATGCCCGTTGTGTGTCAGCATGTGTGCGAATAGGATTCTAATTTGAATTCAAGAAGTTTATAAATACAAACGTGCATTAACACAATTAGGACAATCAATCAGTCATTAAGAATTTGTTGTTAGAGCAATATTGACATTATAAGAGCATTGTTTCTTGTTTTCTGAGGCATCAATGCACCAAAAGTTGAATTCAAGCATTTTGAGATTCATTCTAGTCTCTACTAGTTATTGTTGCACACATTCAACAATAAGTGTTGGGACACTTGCATACACTGGATTGATTGCTAACTTACATCGAGTGTTGATTGTAATTTTGTCTAATCATAAGGGGCCTGATAATAATGGATGGATAACATATGCCCCCATTAACATCCACCATTTTTATGGGTTTTGCAAGGAGTTGAGGTTTGATTCGGGTTTGGATCAAGGAGAGCTAATTCCCAATGATTCACGAGAGAACTAGAGAAAGTGAGTGAGGTTTCTGACAACCAAGACCATATAATCACATTCGCAAAATCAGATTTGAATTTTAGAAAACCATTTTGTAGCTGCTACGTTTTTGGTCAACCAATTTCATGACCATTACGTTTCTGATCATGACATTTTAAGAGGCCCGTTTTCTGGGGGTCAATTCATCTTGTTGTTTAGGCCTGTTATCTACCACTTGTCACGAACATGCCTCGATATTAGCGTGATCCAGTGTATTGCAGCTCTAAACCTTAATTTCCTAAGCACTTTAATTATTCTATATCTTCTTGTGGTCTAGATAGTCTCTATTTATGCAATTAAGCCTGATAATTTAATCTATATCTATTTAAACTGTATTACACTTAGTTATGGCTAGAGAAGTGTAATTTTGTGTGCAAAACCATTTTCCATACCAACATTTAACAAATCAAAAATAAATACTTGCCACAAGACAAATATGGGATGTGCTTATTTACAGTTTTTGGCTAAAGATATCTAGAGAGAGGGCCCTCGCCCAACAAAAATTGCATGGAAAGCTAGTCACTAATAGCAAAAGCTCATCATGACCTCAAATTAAGAGAGTATGTTATCATGCTTAAAAATTGGAGCCATCACAAGAATAAATGTTCAGAGAAAATCAAGCATGGCTAAAGGGGATAATGAGGTATTAGCATCCTTCAACCAGCAAGTCTTCCTTTTATCAAATCCTACTTCTTGGACCTACTTAATCTATTTTACACCAATCTTTAATATCAAAATAAGAATAACATGATTGGATTGCATATTTTGTTACCACAACTTGTAGATAGAATAGAGAAAAAACAAAGTGTCCATCTTCCATATAGGAGCAAAAACTAATCCTTTCCAAATTTACATGGTGGGAGAGAGAGCGGACTCAGATACATGCAAGACAAGAACATGAATTGATTTCTCGTCTTTGAGTGTAATATCATACCCAAGTCACAGCCAAGACAAAGCAAAACCAACTCAGCAAAGAATCAAAGATAATTATCCAAAACAAATTTAGCATATTGGGATTTTGAACGCATAGAATACAGAAATGCAAGAAATGCGAATTTCATCTTAGTAGATTATGTATGACTGTATATGGCTATGGACCTTCAACTGATTCCTTGACTACTGTTTCCTAGACCTTATCTGACAGTCCTCTCTTCTTACCTTTTCCAACTTCCTACATCATTCCTCTCCAATTTCTTACTCTTCACCAAAAAAGTTGTCATTATTCCTCCATTTAAGGGCCTTTGATGTCTCTTTTGGTCTTCATTGTTTCACCATCTTTTCGACAGTGAGTTCGGGATTTTTTCGGTCACCACTTCCTCGTTGCTACTCAGGGAAAGGCATTGCCCTACTTTGTAACCTATCCTTCAACATTTATAGCACCTGAATGGATATAATGCAGGTCTTGTTTCCAAATCCCAAAGGAGCAGAGCCTAACTGTGATCAGGATCCTTTTGTGTTTGAGGAACAACACTCTAGATGACGACCTAGATTTGGTGGGTCCATATGTAAAAGTTTTGGTATTGAGTGAGACAGATGAGAGAGATATGGAACTAGAACAGTAAAAGCATTTATTTATGTGTGTTCTAGACATGGCATACTCTAGAGGAAGATGTATGGATGTATTTATTTGCCTACTATGCAATGTTATGGATGTATACATATGTATTTACAAAGCCATAAAGACACAAGAACCATTATGGAAGTTGAACCACTTAGGAGTCCATGTTGGACTCTTCGCCTTCTAACCATTATGCAGCTTGAGTGTCAGGTACACAGTATGCTGACAGACTCCATGGCATAATGCGAGCCCTAGAGGTGCTACTTGGCATCATGTAGCATGATGTAGAGGGTCCACATGGATGATGTGTGATCTAGAGGTTCTTCACAGAAATTGAGTTGTGCAGAATGTTTAGAGGTGTTGCGCAAATGGTCGAGGCTACACAAAGGTTGTGTGCATGGCATGGCATGGCGGAGTGCAATATGTATTGTGCAGGTTGTTTTGGTGAGTTGTTGCACAAAGCATGGAGTCGCACAAAATGACATCAATGTTGTATCTCCAAAATTTGTCATGCACACATTGCCGCATGAAAGAGGTGGTTGCCCCTCAACTCGCATCAACTAAACCTTTCAAGAACACACTTTGCACCTATCGGGGGGTCGTGTGAAATGTGGACCTCGAGTTGTGTGGTATGAATCCTACCACCTTGCATGGGATATGCATAAACCTTATTTTTCACTCTTACTAACAATTTCTCTTTGCAAGCCATTATCGGGTTGATCTCCGACCGCATGCCTTAGGGGGTGTCGCCAGAATGGGACTGAGCTAGTTAGCGGTACTTGTGAGAGAGATTTGTTGTGCAATCCCATATGCCTTAGATATCCTATCCTTTACCACTTCCTTTGTCATCTCCTTACTATCCTCTTGCAACCTCCTTCACATCGTTAATAGACCGTCATATTCTCGCCGATCACCTTCACATCTACTCCCAAGTGTTTGCTCCACTCCTACCTCCTTTTTCCCCTTAAGACCCTCATGCCGACTGATTTGCAAGCCGACAACATCAACCATCATAGAACTTTTTGTGGTCATTGTTGTCACTATGAGAGTTTGTGACTTCAAGTTATGATCCCCTATTTATAGGCATCATTGAGGTTATTTTACCATCATCACTTACTAATTTGCTTTCACTCGCCAAGATGCTCTTATAGGTTTTCTGATTTAGGTCTAGTTGTGCTTACACTTGAAGGTCTATCTTTGGAGCATTGGGTCTAGGACACTCAAGAATAGGAGTTGCACCAGCAAGGTTCACCAAGTCTTTGGAGTCCTCAACTGTGATCTACTTAAGTCTTTTTCTTATCCTTCTTGTGGCCCCCCACAACAACTCTCTCATAAGGTACTACTAACCCTAGAGGGTTAATGCATCAATGGTGTCTTCACAAAGGTACCTTTGGCCTTCTTTTGTATATTCTAATTTCATTGATTTATAATTGATGTATCATGTATATAGACTAGGATAGAGTAACATATTCTTTATCTATTGCATTATTTTAATTATCGGCCCTTGCCTTACATCCACCACTTGGCTTATACAACCCTAGTTTAGATCCTTGGCATGCACTTGCCTCCTTGTTTATTCTTGCAATCCTAGTCTAGATATCTTATATGCACTTGCTTACCATCATTACTCTTACAACCTAGGATCCTAGTAAGACCCCACCCTTTATCCTAGACTTAGGCTTTGGAACCCTACATCTTTTAATAGTGTGGATTATCATCTTCTAGATCCACAACTCATACACTACATAGTTACAATATTGGGCCCTAGGATGATCTTCCATCTATATCCTAATCTATATTATTGAGAAAGGAAAGAGGATAATCTATTGATCTTCTTAACCCACATACATTTGGCGAACCCGACGTGAATCTTACTCCACCATTGATTGAGTCATATTCGTGTTCATCTCGTATTTTATCTCTTGTTATATCTTTTTATAGTTTTACTTCCTTTTAGCTCCTAAGCTCTTTATCATCATTTATGATCATGTCACCCCTTAAGGTTTCTATAGTGAGCCTTAACCCATTCAAACTTTATATGGGTTGCTCCTTTCTCCCTTTTCTTATCGCCATCGAGAGAAATGCCTCATGGTTAAATTATTCTCAACCTCAACCAACCATCCAAATGTAATATGGCCAAAGATCCACACGGCGATCTTCCCATATTCAATATATATCCAAACAAAGATCCACAAATTGATCTTCTCTTTCTTTATCACCATATCATAGCCAAAGATCCACATGAGGGTCTCCCCTTTCTCTCCATCATGGGTGAAGATCCACAAGATAAATTTCCCTTTATCACATTATCTAAGACGAAGATCCACAAGAGGATTCCCACCTCTTCTCACTTTGTCATGATCAAAGATCTACAAGAGGATCTTCCCATCTATGATCTATTCCAATATGAAAGTACTAACTTTCACCTTGATGTTACAATTGGAAACCACAATTGGGTAATACAACAATTTTCAAATTTCTTTTCTCAATTCATAAAATCGGACATATCTGACTACATCAATCACTCTGTTGAAAAACCCAATGCAATTTAGAAAATCTTGATCGATAGGCATGGTTAGTATAAACTTTATGTTCTTTAAAATGTTTTAAAATGATGCTCTTTAAGAGTTCAATTTAATTTTATTATATTTACAATAAATAAATTTCTACATAATAGAATTAAAGGAGGATTTGTACGGTAGTTGTCAATTTAACATTATTGTATTACAAAGTATTCTCCAAGAAAACAAAAGAATTAAATATTGATCATATTAATGGAAAAATTTATGGTAGTTTGGGCCACCATATATTTTACATGTCAAAAATCCTATAGTACTTGAGCGTTCAAGCTAATTTAATATGTTTTATATGAGTAGTCATTAATTTAATGACATTCTCTCTCATGTAAAATATAATGAAGATGAAATAACAAAGGTTAATCACGAGGATATACCACATTTAGCAAAAAAATATCAAATCTATGCGGACTCAAAGGAAAAAAGATAGCTCGATTATCCATCAAGATGCCAAATAATTGTTTAATTAATAATTAAGAAAGTATTGATGCTTTAAACGATGCAAACTAAGATTCTATTGGCGACACATCAAAAATTCCAGCTACTTAGCTATGATGAGTTTGCTGAAGTGAATGCAAAAAGAAGGATTTCATTTAAAATTTAAGGAACGTTGAGAGGAAGAAAGCAAACAATTAATATAGAAAAGGAATAACCTAAAAATTATGCTTTACCTCCAATTCGCTATTCAACCCCAACTTGTTCGCGGGTACTTTTTCAACATGCGTATCATCATTGTTGTGTCCCTAAACCACATGAATCACCTCTCTCAGTTTCAACTTTTATCTTTAAAAAGTATGCGATGTACGCCAATGCTGACTAAAATGCAAAAAGGAAACCAAAAACTTTGCACTATTGTTTTGTTCTATCTTCCTTGATTCTCGCATAATTCTTTGGAATTTGTGGCAACATTGGATCTCCATTTTTGTCATTCAAACACCTTGAGTTAGTAAAACTAGATAAAGGATTCATCTTCATCATGATCAAATCAAGCAATATTATTAAATCTTATTGTTTAATTTAATGGAGCTCTTCATTTAAACATCCAAAGAATTCAAAAAGTGAACATCTTATTGATCATTTACAGCCCACAACGTGAATATAAATCTATTTGCAAGGTCGTATAAGGAATTAAAATATTTCCATTATCATTGTCGAGTCACCCAAAATCCTCTCCAATTCACATGAACAAGGTCACGCTTGCATGTTTCTCTCTAATAGAATAGTGCGATCAAAGAATTGTTGGTGCCTGAAATGAAATATTCTACTAGGTGGATACATTGCCACGGACGCTATTTTGAAGTGCTTCGTTTGAACGACCATTCTACATTAATTTCTAGGTTAATTTCTGAGTTGGATTTGAATGGTTTTTATTTTGAAAATAAGATTAAAAATATTTTAGGAAGACAATGACGATGAAGATGGGAGTTACAAATAAAATTGACTTTAGAAAGAACTATCAGCCAAAAATACCACATTGGTTGGTCGGCTTGGTCCGCGATAACATATAAACTCCAATATATCATGATCCTTATGCCAATTGGGGTGACAACCACAATGGAGGTGACCATCTTACTAACATAATTTAGTAAAATACCATGTACAATTGTCTCTTAATACATGCCTTACTATCCAAAATCAGATATCATAGTTACCAAGAGACGCGGGTACGTGTACGGATACATGGAAACGGGTAATGCAGTCGACATTTTTAGAAAAGTGGGAGACGGGTACGGGGAGACGGCAATATATATATGAAATAACTAGAAAAATACTATTGTACATTATTAATTTATTTGGATTCAGAATGCACTGAAATTTAAAAATAACTATACTTTTTGAAGTAAGGAAATCAAATGTCGACAAAAGATGAGTAATTCTATTGATATTTGATATCTCACATATTGTGGGAAGAGTACATTGTAACAGAAAAATGCAAACAATCCTGTGTGTGCGTGTGTGTGTGTGTGTGTGTGTGTGTGTGTGCGTGCGTGTGTGTGTACATGTGTGTGTGTGGGGAGATGGGAGGAGACGTTAACAAAGGTTCCCGCATACGGAGACGCGTCTCCACGCTGCGTCTCCGGTACTCCAGACACGCCCCAAGTCATGTGGGACACGTCTCGCAACAAAGATGTCGAGATATGCCTCAAACCCCAATATATACCATGAGATCTTTATACCAATAAGGGTGACGTCACAATGGAAGTGACATCTTACTAACATAATGGTTGATTGGTTGCTTCAAAATCCCAAAAACAATCATGTACAATTGCCTCGAAATACATGCCTTACTACCAAAATCTTCGGTGCATCTTGGAATTACTTTTACAACTCTAAAAATCCAAATTTGACATTGTTTATCAAAAATAAAGGCACATATGTTATTTGTGCTGATTTTTAATGAAGATACCTTCCATGTCAAATGTTAGGAAGAGTTCACATTGCTTATCAAAAGTAAAGGAAAAGGTGCATGTGATGATTGTGCTCTTATTGACATTCTTGGAGTGCTATGTATTTTTGGAGACGATCTTCAAACTTCCTAATAATGGCATTTTGTGACCACATGGATGCATTCTTCAAACCTCCTGACGACATTCTTCAACTTTGTCTTCAATACATTCTTCAAATTGGTAGTGTTATTGATGCTTTTTATTCTAAATATAAATGATCAACATTGAATTGTAATCTTTCGGTTAGCTATTTTCACAATGTTCTATTAAATGCAAACAATTTTCCAATTTTTTTCTATTAGACATTAAAAACCATCACTCGTTTGAAATTGCAACATCGCATGAATACAACTAGGGAGGAAGATGTTATAATGAAGATTGGCAGTGTAGATATTGTGAATTAAAAAAAAACATATACAACTATAAAGACAAAGAAGGGGAAATGGAGAGGCGGATGGCCATTGGGAGCGAGGCAACAATCCACCTCTTTGGGATCCGCTCATTCCTTCAACCACTCCTCATCCTCCGCCATGCATCCTGGTATTTGCACCCTCCCTTACACCTCTTTTCTATAACTCTGCAACATCTCTCTTGCACTAATCCTCTGCAACATTGCACCCGCACTCGCACCGCATTCCTCCTCCTCCACCACTCCTTTCGAATCATACTTCAAATTCTTCATCCTCATCTTCTTCTTCTCGTTATAATTATCCCTCTCAAACAAGGCTCTACTCTGGGTTTGTTATTTTTGCGGCAAAGTGGGGCGGAGGAGGATCTACACAAAGAAGCACAATTATTATTATTTTTATTATTACAAGTAGTGAAGCTATTGTTATTCTTCGTGTAAAACGCCAAGGCCAGTTTTGTCGCTCTGCTCCTTCGCTTCAACGTCATAACATCACGCTCTCACTCTCTCTCTAACTACTACGATATTATTTTTCGGTTTATGTGGTGACAGGATTAAACTTGGAGCGTTGCCTCCAAGTATTGCATGGATTTAATTTTTAAAATGGTTTTTATTTTGAAAATAAGATTAAACATATTTTAGGATGACAATGACGATGAAGATAGGAGTTACAAAGAAAATTGACTTTAAAATATCGGCCAATTAATATCAGTCGTTGTAAGAGGCAGGAAACTTACTTAGCGCGTCCTTACATGTGGTTGCTTCACCAACAAATATTACAATCTTCATTTCTTGGAAACATAATCTAATGTAGCTTGCTAGGTAGCGGCTTTATATTTAGTCCACCTTTCCAATCACAAAATCACGCACAATAAGTTCCATTTTGCCTTGTAACTGTTGTTCAAGCATTGACTTTTTTTTTTGTTCTGTTGGGCACCAGATTTGTTGGTAATCCATCTTCATGAGTGGAATCTGTTATCCAGTTTTCGGAAACCATTTTACCTACTGCTAAGCCACAGCATTGATCAGGTTTTGTCTGCTTGTTTCTGCGGGGCCAATGTTTCTGGTTCTTCTATTGTGTGTTTTCAATGTGTTTCATGGGTGGCCTCGTGAAATAGGGAACTGATTGTGAGACCTAAAACTCACACGCCATTTGGAGTTCCACTTTGTCTTGTAAGTATTGTTTAAACATTGATTCATTTTTGTTCATCTAATTGTTCAATCGAAAAATATAATTTATGCAATTGTAAGAGGCAGTCAAAGCAAGCAGGATGCAGAACAAGTATTACTCGTGGTTTTGTTTGTGTTATTGGGTTGTAACATTCCTTGATTGTTGAATGGTTTTTATTTTGAAAATAAGATTAAAAAATATTTTAGGACGACAATGACAATGAAGATGGGAGTTACAAAGAAAATTGACTTCAGAAAGGCCTATCGGCCAAAAATCTTCAATTCGACAAACTACATCGGCAATTTAGAATCCTCTCCTAGAGTTTCAGTTGGACTCTTTTTCTTCGTCAATCTTAAAGATCATGATTCCTTCCGCTCCATACTTCTTCAAGCAGCTTTGCTTTCTATCCATGCCATGAACCAGGTGCTCCCTTTTGTTCAAATCTGCTCCTTTCGCACTAATTTGCTCCTTCTGCTCCATCTTTTTCATTCTGCTATAAAAATAACCTATTTATAGTTTGAGATAAACCCATTTTAGTTAAATATCAACACCCCTGAATTTAGTTTTTGTGTTAGATAGTTGATTTTTTTTTAAATCAAGCCTACAGTCTAAAAAGGAAAAAAAATGATGATCGGAATGAGCTCAACATTTATAACAGAATCCCTAAATCAAAACCCAAGACACGTGACAAAAAGTTAAATTAGATAAAAATATCACATCCAACACCCAATCCAATTTGACGGATGGCTCATACCTAACAGATGAAGCCAGACACAAGTCCCCGGTAAATTTGATACAAGATATGCCCCTGGGTCATCTTATTTAAGCAAAAGATTACCTCATTAAGGAAATTCGCCAAATCAAAAATATTAGCTGCCGCGAAACAAGTTGAAAATGCAATGTGGTGACAAGTTTAGGATGCAGTCATTATATAGTTCGCGGGTATCAGGGTTTTCTTTATTCAGCCCCTTGTTCGAATCCCAAAAGACGTATTAAAGAGTTACAATTGGTAAAAGAATACCACACCGAACTTGCTGAGTGTGATGTATCCCAAGTGACGAAGCCTGCTAACCAATTTAATATACTTTGACATAAATTCTGCATATTAACAAGGGAACCAAAAATTGTTTAAAGAGCATGAGCTAAAGTGGTAAAAACATTGCAGTTTAAGATTCATCTCGCAGGTCAGAGGTGAAATGGAATTTTCTAGATACACTGCGTAGGGAGGATTAATACAGACGTTTCGGTTCCAGTACCGGAACCATCATCAGAGTGAAGCTTTTTGGTTCAAATACCAGAAAACATGATAACGTGTTTGAATTGAATAAAATTAAAATACTGCCGACATTTCTATTTTGAATTTATCTCAAGGCTCCCGTCCAGCAGTGAATCCTAGGGATTTTAACGAAGATGGCACAGGTTCAGGTCACGATCTGACTCAGCAAGGTGGTGTCCCTTCCCAAATTCCCAATACAAAACTAACTAAAATCAAAAATACCACATCCAAATGGCTAAGTGCGGCATAAAATGGGGCACCGCACCTATTATCAAGGGGCAGGTTTTCCTGTGAAATATGAAAATATTTAGGATTCAAAAAATACTTACAGGGTCATACGCTTGGAGCTCCAGTCGACGGTGCACGCGCCTAAAGCATTGCCGAAATATAGTTGATTGAAATGGCAGAAGAGTGCATGAATGTCTGGATTAGGGTCTAGAAGATCAGCTTCATGCATACTCATTATTCCTTCCTCCTCCTGCTCCACGATCTTCTTCCTTTTTAATTCTGCCATTTTTCCTTATTCCATAGAGCTCTGCAATGAGAAATTGAAGTGCTTTTTCCCTCTTTGTATTTCTTATAGTGTGGCGCCAAATCACGTGGACTGCAACAGTTGGTTCATGTGCATGGGTCAATTCAATTAAATCCCAACGAGAAAGGAGGTTTATTTTACAACACTGCCTAAACCTGGTAATTTATTTGAAAAAGTACAAAACATGGAAGTTTACATGTGGCCCACAATGGTTGTAGAAGAAAATCTAAGTAGGAGGGAAACATTAAATGGATGAACAAATACAATATATGAGGAGATAAAAAAATATGTAAGAGAAAAATTCAACACATCAAAAGGGCCCTTGGTCTATTGGTGATGTTGTTAGGTTTTCAATGAGCCCGCCAGGGTCCAAGTCTTGTTGAGTGTGACCTGGAGATACCCGACATAGAGAGTCAAAATGGTTGAGGCCATGATCGTGCCCTAGGTGACTTTGATGGCGTGGATGCCCCTTACTCATAGTTGCTTAGGCTGAAGGTGATCACTAGTTAGTTGTACGCTTACTCGTAAATGTAAATCCGCTATATACTTCCTCTCGAAGTATGAGCAAAGATGTCGACAATCTATGTAATCTAGTGCCCAATGAGTGCGCACTACTCATCAAAAAAATCAGCATAGGCATGTGGATGCAACTTGGATGAAAGAAAGAATATTATATCAAAGAATTTAATCCCACTTATGACCACGGGAAAAGGCCTACATATGGGCATAAATCAAATGGAAAGAAAAAAATGTCGATGGCCCAATTAAGGACTAGTTCACACCATCTTAGGTGTGAACCAAGAGATGGACATCTCCTAAAGAAGAGTGGGAGGAAAGAACGTGTTTGTTTTGCAACAAATAGGTAGTAGAAATAGAATGGCATTATAACATAGAACCTATAATGACATTCGTATCAGGTATGAGGACAGTTTGATGGTAGACATTTAACCATCCTTGTTTTAAGAAGAAAGGTTTTCCCAAACTACGAATCTCTTGGTCAAAATCCACAATAGGGAGGCAACATCAAAAAGGCAATGGATTCTATGCAAAATTGTTAGGGCTGCTCTTGGGGTGGCTTTGTACACTCCTTGTGTGGTTTTGAGTCTCATAGGCTACTTGGTCTCGTGGACGTGATTAAAATCATTCATTCATTTTTGGGGGATAAACTTGGCCCAACTATAGGAGAGGTCCCTCGAGTTTGTGGGTTCAAACAGTCACATATTGTAAATCAATTCATTTCAAAGTTTAACATTTTTTTAATTTATATTTTTGTTTATAGGTTGAAGAGGAGGAAAGGTCATAATTTAAATTAAATTTAAAATATTTTTATTGAAATACACATCCTTCTACTTTTGGCTCTTATACTTCTTCTCCTTGTAACATTTCAAAAATTTGAGGAAACAAAGAAGGAATTGTTTCCTCTATTCTTTCATGATCATATTCGATGTCCTCCCATTTGTGCTAGCAAGGAAATTTTCTTTTATTCAATAATAAGTCCTCATAGGCCTATACTCCTTTTCAAACTCCTCTAAAAACTATTTTTCCTGTTTTGTCAAGCATTATACTCTTCCTCATGCTCCCTTCCCTTTTTCACATTACCCTCAAGTCATTTCCCTCCATTCATAGCTAAAACCAAAGGATTGCTTTCTTCTTTCTTCCTCTAGTTCTATTTTCCTATGTTGTTTCTCAAACAATCTTTGGGTATATAGCCCAATTTCCTACACCCAAAACATATGATTGAGATTTTTTATATTCCATCTCTTACATCCACTCCCCAAATTTAAACTTCAACAAAATGGATGTCAACACGATGGTATCAATAGGAATGTTGACACATACTATAGCATAGATGAGCATTCTCTGTGATTTTGTCATGGGATCGATCGTTAAAAGTTAACCAATAGATTTTGAGATCCCTATCAAAACATCTTCTTCCCGATATTCCAAAGGTAGGATTAGGATCATGATCCGATCAAGATCTTTGTAATTCCTTCTGTTATCCAAAATGTGCCCCCTGCTCATTTTGTGGCTAACTCCTCTCATTCTTCCCTCTCTTGTGCCTCAGTCACAAAATTTTGCTTTTCAGGCACTCAAAACCTTCTGGAAATGGCACCATTGGATAGAGCTCTTTCTTAGCTTTCCAGAAAGGTAAAGTTTTCCTCCTAACTCATGTATTTTTCAAGTTATGGCTCGGCGGAGTTTTTGTGGGAAATTTTCCCCTAGAAGGCCCGCAACCAATCAGAACTCGCCACGTGTCCAAGCCAAAAATATCAAAGCGACCTGATTTGGCCCTGTTTTGCCCTAAAACTTCAAATCGCCATATCTTTCGATCCAGAGCTCGGTTTTCACGTTCTTTATATCAATGGAAAGCTGGTGAAATTCTCTACAAGATTCTGGGGTCAATTTTGCATTTTGGTGGAGTTTGGAGAGATAAAATCAAAAAATGCTTCTGGCACGTGGTCATGAACAGAAATGACGTTTCAACCACCGATTTTAATGAAGAATGGCTCGCATTCTCTCCCAGCATGGTTAAAAATGTCAGGGAATGGGTCTGTCAGGTCGCCCATGCTTTGTTTTGATGGCATTTTGGTCAATGGTTGAATCCCTTCCACATTTTCCCACGTTTTCTCTCCGGCTCGTCCCTCGCACCTTTGTAAAAGCCAAATTTGGCTCATTTTTCAAAGGTTTGAACATTTTTGTGTATGGCAAGCTCCCTTTTCACCTTGGAAGTGATTTAGTGGAATAACAAACCTTTTCTAGAAGCTGCAATGTATTTTTGCCTTTCGGGTGTTTGAATGCAAGTGATTTTGATGTTAAAATAACAATACAGCCCTGTGATTAGTTTTTATCCTCTGTGGCGTTGTTTGCCTAATTTCTAACACTTCATTACAATTATCAATTTTTGCATGTTGTTTTTGTTGCATTTTATGAATCTGTGTCAATTTGCGAAGTAAAAAATGCTCACCACTCCTTTGGTGCATCACCTATTAGCATTAGTTTTAGTTCTTTCTTTTTACATTTTTATCCTTGTCCCTTTGAAATTTAGAGTAGATTTAGGAGTTCAAACCTCTGTAATTGTGCAAGTAAAATAGCTGATTAGAGGAGTTGAGGAACCAGCCTCTAACTGAGATTTCTCTTCTATTTTTGCAAGTGCCACACTTGGGAAGAGGATTCAATGTTGTGCAATCACACTGGATGCTAGTATGATCAAACTAGAAATCGATCAACATCCGAGGGTGCTGCCGATTTGCAACAACGGTTTGCACGCTTAGTGGGACCTTAGAGGCCTTCCACTTTATCTTTGTGAGGTTGGTGTGTTCTGTTAAAGATCCAGCCTTTTGGAGGCACTTTCAAAATCACATCTGGCGACTCCATCTAGTAAACAACTCATTCTCTAAGTTTCAGCACTGTTTTCCATTCATTTACATCCATTCTTCTTTCCATCATTTTCATTCTTTTCCATTCCATGAAGTTGTGCAATCATGACTTCATTTCCATCATGGAATTCACATTTACAAATGAGTATATCACACCTCCAACATGTTTTACAAATCCTCCAAATCAGCATTTTAATCAAATTCAAAATCAGCATGTCTACCCATATGAGCAGGTGCAAAGTCGGTTTGGATATGAAGCATGTCAAGCACAAGGGTATGTTGGTTGTGAGGGCGATCAAGAAGAAAATGCAGATCTGCACTGGAACAAATCCAAAAGATGGAGGTAAACATGGTGCAATCCAGGGCTCAAGCACAAATGAAAGCATTTAGAATCGGTTGTAGAGCACCTTGTCCATGGGTGGGACCTTTTCCAAGGCATTACTGACCCTCAAGAGAAGTTAGACTTCATGATTACAACACTACCATTGCTTGCAAAGTGGATGAAGGAATAAAGGTGTATGAGAGGAGTATTCAACAACCTTGTCAACATGTAAGCACACCATCTCATGCCTTTTCTCTCCCTCTTTCCCAATCTATTTTATCTTAGCAGTGTCAAGTTTTAAACTCTCCATCTGTTGTCCCAAGTGTTGAATCCATTTCTCCATTCCCTAGTCTTCCACCCCATCTCAATTCTTTTGTCATTTTCCCTTCCAAACAGCCATTCCCTCCAAAGAAACAAGAGTTCCTACCTCCTCCACCACCACAAAAAATTGCAAAATCAATTGAGTTACAATCCACTTCTCCTCTTGCATTCCCAAATCCATGTTGGGAGGATAAAAATCGAGAATGTCAATCAAGGAAAATAAGCAGAGAAAGAAGAGCCAAACAAGGATGAAGAAATTCAAAGTCTGAAGAGTTGGGCTCTTAAATTTGGGATGACAAAGATCCTGTTGATGGTTAAGCCTTTAGAAAAGGTTGGAGTTGGAAAACAAGTGGTGGTTAGGACTGAATTTGTTGCAGGAATAGAAGAGCAAAAAGAAGAAGCAGATCAACAATCAGTTTGCTCATAAAGTAGTTTCCATGTTAGCATTCTATTTGAAGAGAATGCTGATTCAATTCAAGTTGCACAATCAGCCATGGAGGAAGAAAGCTCTGAAGAAGATCCTACAGTCCCAACTTGTCCTCTAGAGTAGCAGATCGAAGAGTTTGACTTAACGAACTTCGTGCTAGAGGAAGAGTTCTATCAAGAACAAGATTGTCTTCAAGTAGTAGAAGAGGGAGAAGCTACTCCAAATCCAAAAGAAGAGGAGCACATTCTAGTTGTGGAGGAGAAAATTACAGATCCAAGGGCTTTGAACACAAGGTAGGCTACAGGAGAACCTTTAGTTCTTCTTTCTACTTCATCCCTCTCGTGTTCTAGTGCTGAAGAAAAGTTTGATCTTTCAAACTCAATGTTGGAGGATGAAAGAAACCATGATGATCAAATTTACGATCAAGAGGACATTATGGAGGAAGTTGAGCATTTGCATAAGGACAACCATGAGGTAGTGTATCTGTCAGATTTGGAGGACTCTTTTGATGAAGAAGAAGCGGTTGAGTTTCCACCATTCTCTCTTTCATCTTCCACGTCCCAAATACTTGAGCCTGTTGTCATGAAGGAGAGCATTCATTTGTAGCACCGCATCTTATAGCAGCTCTTTGGAACCAAGATTGGAAGATTTTAATCTTTCATGTTCTTCATTGGAGGAAGAGAAAGGGTAGAAAAGTCCTACCATTGCTTCCACATCACCCACCCAAAAGGTCTACAAGAAGACTCCATTTTGGAGTTGAAAATCAGGGCAATGGGTATACTCAAAGGACCATACCTTGCCCAATCAGTATCTGGATTCATTGGAACCAAAGGAGAAGTCACGATCAGTCATGCTTGCTCCTAAGCATGAGGATGAGCTACAAAGAACCAAGGATCAGCTGTCATACCTCTCCAATCCAAATGCAGAACAACTAAAAGAGGTATTGAATTTGCCTTCACCTGATACCTTGATGATTTGGGTGGAAGACCAACTTCTTGTTGATTTTCCATTCATCCAATCAGCCATGTTCAATGCCAAATCAGTTGCATGGTTGCCAATTTTGAGGAAAGGAAGCTATTTTGCACAACCAAATTCAGTAGGTTTGTTTAGCCCACTTTTGCTTCCAGTTAGAGTAGGATAGGTAGTTTTGCTTTCAGTAAAAGAAGTGCTTGTGCACACTCTACATGTTCCATTTTGGAGCATGTATGACCCTTTAGTTTTGTACATAGTTTTTGTGGTGCTGGTTTTGCTCTTGCGCAGTCCATTTCAATGGGTTTCCAAGTGGCTCAAAGAGGAGGTTTTCAAAGTTCAGATCAATTTGCAAGCTACAACTCATGACTCCATGCCCAATGGATGCTTTGACAAACCAGTAACTTCATCCAGCAGGCAGATGACCCCTCTGAGT
Organism: Taxus wallichiana var. yunnanensis; assembly: GCA_018340775.1. Taxonomy (NCBI): domain Eukaryota; kingdom Viridiplantae; phylum Streptophyta; class Pinopsida; order Cupressales; family Taxaceae; genus Taxus; species Taxus wallichiana. Next base: position 612,173,544 of record CM031240.1, read on the forward strand.
CGCCAAAATTATTATCCAAAATGTGCCCCCTGCTCATTTTGTGGCTAACTCCTCTCATTCTTCCCTCTCTTGTGCCTCAGTCACAAAATTTTGCTTTTTAGGCACTCAAAACCTTCTGGAAATGACACCATTGGATAGAGCTCTTTCTTAGCTTTCCAGAAAGGTAAAGTTTTCCTCCTAACTCATGTATTTTTCAAGTTATGGCTCGATGGAGTTTTTGTGGGAAATTTTCCCCTAGAAGGCCCGCAGCCAATCAGAACTTGCCACGTGTCCAGGCCAAAAATATCAAAGTGACCCGATTTGGCCCTGTTTTGCCCTAAAACTTCAAATCGCCATATCTTTCGATCCAGAGCTCGGTTTTCACGTTCTTTATATCAATGGAAAGCTGGTGAAATTCTCTACAAGATTCTGAGGTCAATTTTGCATTTTGGTGGATTTTGGAGAGAGAAAATCAAAAAATGCTTCTGGCACGTGGTCATGAATAGAAATGACGTTTCAACCACCGATTTTAATGAAGAATGGCTCGCATTCTCTCCCAGCATGGTTAAAAATGTTAGGGAATGGGTTTGTCAGGTCACCCATGTTGTTTTGATGGCATTTTGGTCAATGGTTGAATCCCTTCCATGTTTTCCCGCATTTCTCTCTCTTGGGCTCGTCCCTTGCACTGTAAAAGCCAGATTTGGCTCATTTTTCAAAGGGTTGAACATTTTTTGTGTATGACAAGCTCCCTTTTTCACCTTGGAAGTGATTTAGTGGAATAACAAACCTTTTCTAGAAACTACAACTGTATTTTTACCTTTCAGGTGTTTGAATGCAAGTGATTTTGATGTTAAAATAACAATACAGGCCCTGTGATTAGTTTTTATCCTCTCTTTGGCATTGTTTGCCTAATTTCTAACACTTCATTACAAAATGCTATCGGTTTTTGCATGTTTTTTTGTTGCATTTTATGAATGTGTCAATTTGCGAAGTAAAAATGCTCACCACTCTTTGGTGCATCACCTATTAGCATTAGTTTTAGTTCTTTCTTTTTGCATTTTCTATCCTTATCCCTTTGAAATTTAGAGTAGATTTAGGAGTTTAAACCTCTGCAATTGTGCAAGTAAAATAGCTGATTAGAGGAGTTGAGGAACCATCCTCTAATATGGAGATTTCTCTTCCATTTTGCAAGTCCCACACTTGGGAAGAGGATTCAATGTTGTGCAATCACACTTTGGATGCTAGTATGATCAAACTAGAAATCGATCAACATTCGGGAAGTCTTTCTTTGATTTGCAACAACACTTCCTTTTACAAATTGAAACTCGCCTTCATTTCAACATAGTCAAATTTGCCTTTCTCACGAACCAAGGCCAAAAATTGTCGCCATAATCTTTCTTTTGTGAAAACTAGAAAAGGAAAAATCCATTTGCCATAGATGTGACCTCTAAATGGCCTTTCGAATACCACTTCCTATAAGTCCAGTCTCTAACAATATCAATTTTAGGATGGGAGGTGATAAATATACTTAATATGGTGTTCTCCAACTAATAATTTTCCCTTTCAACGATAATATCAAGTACCTTATGACAAGGTTCTTTTCCTTTTTGGTCAAGATTAATGAGATGACCTCCCTCCTTTTGGTTTATGTTGTGCAACTTGACAACCTTAATGCCTAGGATCTTCCTTTGTCGACATCTTTTCCCAATCTGCTAAAACTAGGTGGTCCTGTGTACCACCTCATGTGTTGAATCAATTTTGGCTTCATCAAAAGTTGTTTGGGTATGATTTCTTGGGATCTTCCTTGACTCCATTATTTCCGCTCTATAAAGCAAATTCAAAAGGTCCTCTAGCTATGTTTCATAAATCATTCTTTATGTCGTGATATTTGCAGTGGAAATGACATTAGACAATACAAAAATAGACTCATTTATTCAAATTTTTAAGTGTAAAATGATGTTACATTATTATATAGAGATAATATCTAAAAAAGCACAGATTAACCAACAATGGAAAAGGCATTATACAATACATATTAAATGGTTCAAATCACTTACCATGCAACCCAGGTCATCAACAAGAGCTTCCTTAGAGACTAAACTACAAAATTACAAAACTATGATAAATTAAAGCTAAGAAAAAAATATAGCAAAGTAAGAAACTATCTACAAATTTTAATAGTCATACCACTCATGGGCACACTTAAAATGTAGATAAGGAGGATCATTTTTGTTAGCACACCCAAATATAGACATGGATACTTGAAAAGTGCATGAAGACAAAATAAAATGATAAAAATGCAACACACAAAAGCATACAAATATGTTGAAAAAAAATCTTGACAATCACGGAAACTATAATCAACAATATAACCATGTTAATAATATGCAAAGAGAACTTATTGATTCTACTATAATGAGGAATTTGAATAAACTAGATATAAATGGACTCAAATTTTCTTCATTAGGAAACTAAATTACTCGCATGATGTCTTTCAAATCATCCATATTCTAAAGCCTCTAGTAATTGACATAATAAGATGAAGTGTGTTTACTCACACGCTATATATATCCTAAAAGTTTTTAAATACAAAATTACAAAACTATGATAAATCAAAGCTAAGAAAGAATAATAGCAAAATAAGAAACTATTTACAAATTTTAATAGTCATACCACTCATGGGCACACTAAAAAGTTAGATAAGGAGGATCAATTTTTTGTTAGCACACCCAAATATAGAAATGGATACTTGAAAAGTGCATGAAGACAAAATAAAATGATAAAATGCAACACACAAAAGCATACAAATATGTTGAAAAAAACATTGACAATCATAGAAACTATAATCAACAATATAATCATGTTAATAATATGCAAAGAGAAGTCATTGTTTCTACTACAATGATGGATTTGAATAAACTAGATATAAATGGACTCAAATTTTCTTCATTGGGAAACTAAATTACTTGCAGATGGTGTCTTTCAAATCATCCATCTTTTAAAGCCTCCAATAATTGACATAATAAGATGAAGTGTGTTTACTCACACACCATATATATCCTAAAAGGTTTTAAACATCCAAATATCTTTGAGAAATCTAATAATGTAAACAAGAAATTCATCCCTATCAAAGATAAATTATTTACCAATTGGAGATAAATCTTGAAGAAATGGATGGAATATGTCAAAAATTGTTTTATGATGTTTTAAAATGTAGATGCAGGATGTACTCAATGTGGTTGAAATCAAAATTAATATTTGATGTTAATGATTTAATAAAATTTAAATCTAGGATAAGGACACTACTCATTAAATAGCTATAACAATATTCAAGCAAGATCATGCAAAGGAAATGCAAACAAGAGTGATAGATAGGGTTTGGAGAATGACTTAGCTTGTTAGCGCAAGTTTGGATTGATTTTGGATTAGGGAATAGGTTGGAAAGGCATATTCTAGATAATATAAGCTATGTTTTTGGAATTATATTCCACTAATGTTTGGGATAGGAGCGCCTTGAATGGGACAGGGGTCTCAGCCACTTGTGTCATTATGAGTGTTGGTATCTCGTGGAAGTGTTCGCAATCGGGTTCCTTTTGTGTCACTCAACGTCACTCCTTGTTCATTGTGTGTCACATCAAATTCATTGTGTCACAACTATAACCTGTAAAATAAACCCTAGATACCTGCACACTACTCAAACATGCATTAGATGAATAAAATAATGTAAATTCTTGTTTGAGACTAACCTCGGTCACCCCAATGTGATTGCCACCGATCGTTGCACTACATTTCAGACTCTATGTAGTTCTTGTGTGTGTGTGTGATTGGAATAGTGTCCTCGAGCTAGGATATCCTAGTGTCACGCACAAAGAAATGGCGAGCTATAGCTACTTTGTCCCAAATGCAAATGTGTTGTATGGAATTTAGAATAAACCCTCCTATGCAGTGAAGTATGCAGTCCTTAATGCATAGTAGATAGAAAATATTATCTCCTTGTAGATGTATGTGTCTCTTGAATTCTTGCCCCCAATGAGGTTAAATAAGACATGTATATATATGATTCCCTTGTTTAAGTTTCATCATCAACGAGTGAAAGGATGACCAAGAGAAGACAAGAAATAAGTACCATTCTAAAGATCGAAGAAGATGTAAAGAAGACAAAGGTGCTCGGAGGAGACAATAGCGCTCGGGCGCTCATGTCCCTAATGTTCAATCTGTACAAGGTGTTCTAAAGATAAAACGGTGAAATTAGAGTTGAGTAAGATGTCGGCTAGTGTGCAAAACTATAAGTTGTCAATCAGAAACAACAAACAATAAAGATGAAAAAGGATAAAAATAATGTCAAAGCAAAGTAAAGAGGTGTTAATGAGTAATTATCTTGCTTAGGAATCATGCATATAAATGAAATATTTAGAGGCTAGATGTATATAGTAAGTGTGTGATTTAGCGACTACAACTAAAACATGTAAGGATTTATTTTCTTAAGCCATATTAAAGTTATGCATTGGGGGAACGATAATAGTGTAATTGTGGTTTAACCATGCTAAACACTTATGTACATCTTCATACTCATATAACTATTTAAAAGTGGCAAGTTATTGTGCTTGATTCCATTGATGTTTCATTATCGTTTCTAATTATGTGGTGTTTTTCTAAGATATTTCAGCAAATATTAGTTTGCAACATTAGAAATAATAAGTTGTATAAACTATGGACATGTGGCTATCCACACCCTCTTTTTGTTATGAAGGTGCTTCTTCATTATCTCTTAATTGCCACAACCATATTTACATGCATACAAAACTATAAGATATCCGAGCATGATATGTTTCAAAGCTTGTGATAAAATATAGACAACACAAAAAATTAAAAATTGATTAATACTTTTACATTTTGTATTTTTTAATTTAAAAATAGGCCCACAATATGGAATATAGTCACATCGACCTTCACTTGCCAATAGAATCTTAAAAATTGTGTCTTTTCTATTGAAAATATTTTCAATGATTTGTGAAAAAAACACATGTGTTGAGAGACATGCATGAAGTTCAATGTAAATTATTTGCTTTTGGTGAAAGCAATAGTAATACTTATCAATGGCTCTTGTGACAAACACTATGGTCATTGAAATCAAGACACTATTTAAAAAATCCATTCAACACAATTCTTTTTCCTATTAGAATTATATAGAGTGCATAATTGATTTGATGGTTATACCTATATGTTTATGTCATGTGTAATATTCTTGACATGTGGATCTAATAATATTATGTTGCATGTATTATTCTTTAGGTTGATTTTAGATATAAAATTTTGGTCTACACGCGATCATCATTTGGAATTTTTTTCCCTTGCTTGGATAAATTGATCAAATAAAACTATTATCTTGGCCATACTACAGAGTTTGGATTTTTTTCCCATAAATATTTCTTCGAGCTTAATATAGTGGTGTGGCTAGATTCAAGCTATATGTCACAATTAGTGGAAAATTCACAAAGTAAGTAATGAGGTGATTAATTAATGTGTTATGTGACAAATCCAAGATGGTCACCATGAGATGGGTATGTAATTTTTGTAATTATTGCACACACAATAACATAAAATAATTGAAAACTTGACCAAATTGATTCCATAAATATAGACAATTAAGTACAATAATTTAAATGTAAATTAGGATAATATACAAAGAGAAAATTCTAAATAATTAACAATGAAAAGAACAAACCTGATTTATCTTGAGGATGACTACATACTAGAAAAAGAAACTTAAAATTGGCTTAGAGAGATATCATCACGTGATCATGTGATTCACACTACTTGAAAATTTTCCTGTACAATTTACTAATAATAACAATTATTAGTAGTGTCTTAGACTAAGGGTAGTGTCTTTGGTTGTTTCTAATCCATCTACAACTTTTGAACTATGTTTGTTGGCCTCTACACTTTCAAGTTTTTCCTTTGAAAAATAAGTAGAATTGACATATTCTTACTCAAAACCCTAACAAAATGTGAACAATAAGATGTGATAAAATGTCATAGTCTATTGGCTCAGATCTTGACCTCTCTGTTAGAATAGGTATTTACCTTAGCTCATGTTCACCTAGGTACATTATTTACCTTTATTGTATTTATCCTCACTCACTTATGTGTGTGGATATTTCTTTTTATTTATTTAGATATTAGGAGATATTATCTAGTTGTTAGGTATAGTTCTTTCCTTGATCTATGGTATTGACTAGTTCTTTCCTAGATCTATGGTATTGACTGGATCCTTGATGTCTAGTTCTCTCATAAATCTATGGACTTGACTAGTTCTTTGATGACTAGTTCTTTCCATGATTTATGGCTTGATCTACGACCTTGATTGGTTCTTAGATTGTTATTTCTTGCCTATATAAGCAAGGTCCATTCTCATTTTATTTCATTTAGTTCCATAATAATATATGATATTGCTGCTCATTTGTTTGCAAAGGTTTATGTAAAGTTATTTTGGCGAATTGCTTTCATCTTATTGATTGTGATGTTTGATTAGCATCTGTGTTCTTGGCTTGGCACGATCTGGTTATCATTCCTTTTAATCTCACACCCTTGTGATGTGAAATAATTGTACTACATATATAGATAAAGCAAGTTTCATTGAATCAAGGTCGGTGTAGTTATCCCAAAAGGAGTGAAGAGTTTCTCTCCTCGATCTTATATGAGATATAACTAATAAATCAATATGCAACTTAGAATGATCCTTATTGTGACATTTTACACTTAGCAATATGCACCTTTGAAACCATGTACCTTAAATTTTACTTGCAGCTACTCTAAAGTTGCTCTTGAAGATTTAAGATAACATGTAAACCTTTTGAGAATGATCTTGGAGGCGGTGATAGGATGTACTAAGATAGTATAGGTTGGTAATGTCTATAGGATCATGTATACGTATAGGTGACTCTTTGTTAATTTCCTACTCAAGTTGACCCAAGAATCAAGCCTAAGTCGACCTAATGAAATATTTTAAATTTTGACTATTTCTTAGTATGAGGACATTACTAGAGAGGTAAAATAGTATCAATAAAAGGTTTTATATGAGGTTGTCAATTGCCTTTATTTACACCCTAAATATATATGGTGAAGAATTATTATGTGACGAAGTAAGGTATGTTATAGGTTGAATATTCTAAATAATATAAACACTAATCATATAATCCAAAATAAATATTTTAATACTTTGCACTTTGCGATAAAATGACATAATGATTGCTCAAAACATAAGAAGTGATAATTACTTAACTACACAAAGTGGTACAAAAGTTACATGGGTTACAAATTGAGTGAAAGGATAACCTAATATAAATTTGGAAATGCTTCATCTTTGGAACTATGCCTCGTAAATGCTCTTGTATGAAACTATACACTTTTGTCTAGGGCGTAGTGTGGTTTGTACCTTCTCTCGTATAGTTTTGAACTTATGCACAATGCGGTTATACAAGTTTGTTTGCTCTTTGTTGGTCTGGAACTAGTTTTTGTTGTCTATCACTAGGGCTCACATAACTTTGACACTACCAGTAATGTTTTACAATAAATAAAAACCCTAGATGCATGCAAAAAAGTTCATGAAGCAATGAGATAATAAAAGGATAAATTCATATGTGGGTGAGGTTGGATTCACCCTAACGGTCAACCCCTACTCAATAAATCTAGGGGTTACACTACATACCCTCGGGCAGGAAGAATCCTCGTGTAGTTCTCTTAGTATTGGTGCAAGAAGTGTATGCAATCCAAACCAACTCCCTATACTTTTCCTTATGTCTGTTAACATAAATATAATGGGTGTAGCTATAAATAGAGTAACAATGCACCCAATATGGTATTAGTTTAATGTGGTATCCTTCAAATGCCAAGACTAATCCCCTTTACTCCTTAAAGACATTTGATGATTTACAATGAATTTCTCTTGTTAATAGATGTCTCTAATACTTTTGCATGCTTGGAAATGGAGGAAGTTATATTCTTGAACATGGTTTGAGTGCTTCATACTTGCTTTGCATGGCTATTATAAAGGATGTGCAACTACTCGAGGAGTATATAGGAGAGGCTTGATTGTTTTAGTGTTGATATCTCATTAATGTATGCTTATGAGAATTCCATGTGAGTTACAAATTCTAATTAACTTGTTTATATAGACTTCCATATGTTTGATATTCATAATGTTATGGCCAACATAGGGAAGAGAAATTGATGCATATAATATTTTCAAATTAGAAAAAGAGTCATTAAATGAGAGGGTATGGGACCATACAAATCAATACAAACTATTGTATGACCTAAACCTATTTTATACGATCTAGAACAAGTAATTAGTGACAAAAGATCCAAATTATGGGAAAAATACATGGAGATAGATTATTGCTTTGGATAATTACTATTGTAAGGATGAATGACAAAGCAATACATAAGATCATCAAGGCATGAGGGAGAGATAAGGATACATTAATTGAGCTTTGAATGTGAGAATTTTCCTTAACATAGGAACACAACATAACTTTTCATTGTTATAAGATGAATTACCAAATTTGAGTATCTACATTTGCACCCCTTTAAGCGCAGAATAAAAATTTCATACTTAAAGAAAAACATACCTAAGTGTGCACACACACTTTTTCTTCACTCACTTTTTGTTGTTCTTTGCATTGGTTTTGGTATGTTCCATGATAGAACCTATGACATGGAGTGTAGTCAATGTCCATATAATTTTTTTAACTCTAACTCAAATATTAATAATTCTTGTAACTTTGAAAATTTGAATTTATGCATAGTAAAGTAAAGAGATGCAAAACATGGATAAAATAAACATCTTTATTTTATGTTTGTTTTGTAGAGGGAGAGGCTTTCATTCTTGTTGTGCTTGGAAATTGATTTGCGTTGATTTTCCAAAGGATTAGGGGTGATCAACCCCGGTTGTTACCGAAGGAAAATATGAAGTGGGAGAGGAATTGAGTACACATGACCTAACACTAAAGAGGAAAGGTACCGAAGAACTCCATTAAGAGGGAAGAGCGTGTACAAAGTATCCAACCACAGTAATATCTTCTCACACAAAGAGATAGAGGAAGGGAAAATAACCTACAAAGTTTGTAGTCACCTTGTTATCTTCTAACCCCACAGACCACACCGATATAGATGGATCTAGGTCAAATTTTGTAAATAAAACATGGTTAAAAGGGAATAGATGGCCCATACCCCCGCCATGTGCTATAATATATGAGTCTCGATTAGGTAAATGTTGAATGATGTAAAGGAGAAGAAGATCCATGCCCCGACCATGTATTCACAACTATATATGACTAATGCAATGGAGAAGGAATGAAGTACCCATACCCCTATGTTCTAATTTGAACCGCATCATTTGTATTTGATCTATAGTAGAAGTTTGTAAACGCATGTCGAAATTTGATAATGCTATATTTTTTGTAAATTTTCCCTAGGATGGAAACATCAAGTAAGGGCGATAGTGTACCACACTTTTGTCCTTTAATGGATGGTTATGTATTAGTATAAATTATGTCATTTATTTATATTTGTCGCTATTTTGAGGATTGATATGTTATATAAATCTATGTTTGAGTCTTGTAATTTGCCTATACTAGTTATAGATGTATAATTTACCCCGATGAATGCCCCCATGTTTTGAGTTTAAATCGATATAGCATTTGAGCATGTGTCTCAAAAGAATGATGTGTGCCCATAGTGGATGAATATGATAATCTGCATTAGATCACATGGAAGGTTGTAGTGGTGGCCACCGTCGATATCTTGTTCTTACAAAAGGGGTCACGCATGGTGGAGACCATGAAACATAGAAAACAACACCCAACACATAGTAAACAATAATAATAATAATACATATGTATAGAATAAAACAAGCACATACAAAAAGTGGTAGTAAATCAAGCCAACATAGGAAATAATGTGTAAAAGATTCATATCAAGGCATAGAGCTAAAACACACAGGACACCCATGTTATCACAAGATAATCATAGTGAAGGCAAAAAATCTGCATATAAAGAAGTAAGTGCACACATACAATAGAGGTATAAAGCCACAAACATGGGACACACATGGTGTTGCATAAGACAATTAAGGTGCTCAAAATAAATACAATAAGTAGTCAAGTAGTCAAGCAACCAAGTAAGAAATCAATCTAACAAGCTATTATTTAAAGTGGTAGTCTAAAAGCACATAAAACAAGATAGGTTAGAGTTGCATACACAACAAGAATTTCACATATTTCACACCAAGACACCAAAATTTTTGGTGTTCGTATATAATTTTTGTAATATAACACTAATTTGGTATCATCCTATAATTTAACACTAATATAATAGTGTTTATTTATAAGATGATACAAAATTGGTGTTATATTTTGGTGGTTAAATTTGTTTCTTATAAGTTATTATCGAATTTGTAGTATCCTAACATTAATTCACTAATATATGGTAGTGTTTTTCTATAATGAGAGAAAACACTAATAGTAGTTAGTGTTTTTCATTTTTCCATCAAAAAATAATTTTAATATACATTAATAGTAGTTTAGGTAATCATTATTATCATCCAAATGTGTTTGTGAAAGGCCAATAACTACTTTTTAAATAGGTTATTCATTTGGTGTTAAATGTGTGAAATTCTTGTTGTGTTAATTGAACATCAATATGAGATTTTTACTTAGGGTTTCATATCTTTCATCCTATGGTATATTTCATGAATTATTTTATCGTTCCTTTAATAAAGGATAACATTGATCTTCATTAAATACCAAGGAGGTTACTATTATTGATTATAATCATAAGACTCCATATATATAATACATTTTTACAAGTCAAGCTCCAAGGGTTAAATTTAACGGCCACCTATGCCATTACACAATTTTAAGGTGAGGGTAATTTTCAAATATTGCCCTTGAGAAATGTAAAAGAGTCATATTATTCATACATCGTTAATTAAACATAAAAAGACTATTTTATATATTTAGCTATATTTAATATATAGTTTACATATTAATATGTATAAAAATAACGGTTATATTTTATATACAAGTTGCATGTGACGATTATTTAAAATACTTGCAAGTATTTTACAACACAACGTTCTAGCTAGTTCAATTACTAGTCACCACCCAATTGGGTCGAGTGGAATTTGGTAATATGGAATTTTATTAAATATGGGTGCAAACTTAAATATGTAGGTTGTTTTAACTCAAGATTATATGTCATTGACGTAAAGTAGAAGGCCTAGGACATGAAAAATCAACTTACAAAACAAAATTCTTTAATGCATTTGAAAAATTGTATAATCCTCGTATAGATCTCTTTGATTTTCATCCTCTAATAGGAATTTATTACTAAGTTTACCCTTGAAATAGTAAAGGATGTAATATATTTATGAGAAAATTAAAATTCTATCTATTTTAGAGCTTAAAATGTTATATTATTAATAAGTGATTATATATATATATATATATATTAATGGATAAATTTGATTCATTAAAGGAGGATAGAGTTCTTTGTGTAAAGTAAGAAATAAAATAGAATTTTCAAAATTAATTAAAATGAGAAATAAAAGGAGATAAGGAATGAAAAGAGTTTGACCTAAACGTAGAGTGGTGCCTTAGGGTCATAGTTTTTGAGTTTGTAATTTGGGAGCTTGTTGGAATTGACCGCCTTGGGAGGAAGGAGAGAAGCCATGCAACCATGAGAATATACCAATGCTTTGACCTTCTAATCTTTCGAGGGGATATTTTTAGAACACGTAGACACTAAATCACGCACTTGGGTATATTTCTAGGTCCTAATCACATGCCATTATTAATATGATTCCTAAGCAAGAAAACTAGTGATTGACATCTATCTTTAGCCTCTTTTTTATCTCTTTGGTTTCCTCTTCGGTATTGCACACCCCACAACTCGCCCCGATCTTCATTGATTTATCTTTTTACTCTAGAAACCAGCACCTAGCCAAGACGTCAGGCGCCCTCGTCCCTTTTGGGCACCCCGACTTGTTTGTATATTTCTCGCCTCTTTTGAGCCTTTTTTTTCTTTTGGTCATCTTGTTTTCTTATGGGTCGACCTTTTAGTTGTCAATTATGAAATTCAAACAAGGGAATCCTATAATTACAAAGTGATGTGATCATAATAAATGACCAAGCTCTAAGCATCTACTATCATCACTTAAGGTTGCATCCAAAGGCATTCTAAGAGCATCAAAGCATCCATCTAGTTATTGTTCAAGGGACAAGGGACTGCATTTTCTGCATACACTCCATAGGAGGAGAAGTTCATTTTGACATCCACACATCTACTTACATTGTTATATCTAGCTATTGCTTGTTATCAAGTGCATCTTGCACAAGAGCTTCGTAAGGCATGATTTTACACACACACATAAAACTACATGGAGTCTAAGATGTAGTGCAACGCTCGGTCATAAGTTCACTATGTCGGGTGACCATCGGGGTTAGTCTGAATCCCCATTTACATCTTTTTTTTTTCTTTTTAGGATTTGATGTGTTTTAGGGTTTTGCTCGATATCATTTGTTTTGTAGACTACAAGTGAACTTTGCGATCATCCAGTGACATACATGAAACAAACAATGAAGGTTAGCAATATTGGCGCGACATAAGAAAAATTAGTTTTCAAGGTTTTACATGACACAAACACCCGGAAGAAAACTCGACGCCTAGGTGCCCTTGACCTAGTCCAGGCTTGTTCGACACTTTCATGATTTTTGTGTGTAGTTATGACAAATTCTTCCTCTTGTTTATCAGTTTTCCAGTCCAAAACTTTTTGGGATATATTGTAAAATTAGTTAAGCCTTTTATCCTCTCTTTTTGCACTCTGCGGTTTCATTTTATCTAGCTTATTGCTTTGCATCAAATTTGTACTTTAGAGTTTTATTATTCATATGTGACTCTACAATATCTCTACAATTTTACAAAATTTTATTTTTGTTTAAATCATTTGGTGAACCCATCCATTCAAACCCTACCTTTTGAGCATATATCAAAAAAAAATTTCTTTTCAAGTCCCGAATCAATCTCCTTATCCTTCTTTTACCATTACTAAGATCTCTAACATGGTTACTACTGCTACTAATTTTATGCAAGTACGTACTCAACATCCTCCTCGTTTTATTACGCCTCGGGTTGATCCAACTATCAATGTAGTCACCACTCACCACACTCATCCTCCTACTAGTCCATATGTTTCTCTCCCACCACCTATCACTTTTACAGCTCCTACCACCACTTCCAAGGGCTATGACATTATAGAACAACTTAAGAATACACTCGACCAAGATATCTCTTTATGAATTATTACGCAATGTGCTTGATTTTTTTCATACATTAGAGGCCACCCTTCACTCTATACATATTGAAAGCAATAATTCGTCGGTGGCCTTTGCACATCTCATTCAGTCTCTTAAAAATATTCCATGTGATATATCCTTTAGTGACGAGGACATATCTCCATATGCTGCTTTAATAATCCATATGCACCTTTTCTTATCATTGTTATCATTAGCACCTTTTTTATCAAGAGTTTACTCGTTAACAATGGATCTACCGTTAATCTATCTGCTCAATCCATTTTAAGACAAATCAACATTCTTTGATAATCTAATTACTAATAATTTCACTCTCATTCACCACTATGACTCTACTATTCACACATGCCTAGGCACTATCACGTTACCTATACAAGTCGGGCCTAAGATTATTCCTACAATATTCTTTGTTATCAATGCCTCATTTCAGTTTAATATATTGTTGAGTAGATGTGGATTCATGCAATACATGTGGTCCCATCTACATTCACCAGGTGCACTAAATTCTTACATGATGGTTATGAACATACCATTGTTGTCGACCTTGATCCATTCAAGTTCTACCACATAGACCCCATTATTGTTATTCTTATTCCTCCATCACAACCTATTCCATATAGCAATATTGGTACATATGATATTGGTCAATCTAGTGCTTCACAACCTTCTTCTACCACCACAAGCATTCCATCCATTTCCACTCATACTATTGCTATCATTTTCACCCATCATGCATGCTCCAATGAATACCACTGCTCATTCGCTAAGATTCCTCTCACTCCTACATCTAGCTCACCTCCTATCAATATCCTTGATATTGCTATCGATTATGACAATGTCAACACTGATGATTCTAATGATGAGGTTGATACCATTGAGCTTACTATTGATGCAATCTTAATTTTACTCCTATCGAGATAGATGAGTCATACTTCAATGATACTTTCATTGCTATTGGCCCTGGTGAATATCAATTCAAACCCCCCTTTTACTAATGCTATGTTAATTTTTCGGGGGGTTTTCCATACATTGGACATCATACCACCTTTCTCATCTTCTCGTGAGGAACCTGTATCTACGTTTCCTTGTTTCGCGTGTACTCTTTTCACGAATAATTCTTATTGGCCACATATTCCATTCGATCCCACTTGCCCTAACACTATTTACACATATGACGACTTGACTAGGATTCAAATTGGATGATCTCCTCCCTCCATCGCATTCTCCTCATCTATATCATGGATATGTTCGTATTATGGCTGCTTATGATCTTCGTGTCTTCCATCTATCACCTTTGGTGCACGCTCTTCTCGTGCCTCTCCACTTACACTCGGGCAGTCTTGGCTTGACTACATTGGCGGAACTTTGGATCCTAATCATATTAACATTTATTCCCCATGCCTTTCCTCCATGTTTTAATTTGCAATGATTCATTTCTTGGCTATTCAAAAAATCTTACTCGCTAGTGTGCGTAGGTTGTCCACTACCAACATTCACTGATGAAGAATACGCAATGGGCATGTAAAATCTTTGCCGTAATGGCTCTTTATGTGATCAATCTCATATTATAGCTTACTGTATTTGATGCTTCTTCGTTTGATTTTGACTATGAAAATGATGATCTCTTAGATGATGTTACTTGAGTCTTATCTTTCTCATACACTCTGGGGCATCCCGCTTATCTTCCCCCTCTTTGCATTCTAAGGTGTTTATCATTTCTTCTCATGCATCATTACATTACTTGATACATCGCTTGTATCATCACTACCCTATGACACACTCTTGTGCTAAGGTTCACACTTGATTGTTGAGGGTATACTACATACATGAAACTCACACACTACACATTTCATGCTATGCGCTTCACACTACATCATTCTAGTATTCGATTTTCACGCATCATAGTTTCCTATGACGAACTCTACATTCATACTCGATTGTTGAGGGTCTAAATCTGAAATAAACCTCACCCTTTCTATACTCACACTCTTTACGCCCTATGCTTCATTGCTTTATCTTTATAACACACATAATTCAAACCATTTCCGATGATGCACTCTTGTTCTATGGTTCATTCTTGACTACGAGGGGCATTTATAAATGAACCTCATCTCATACATATTCATCCACATACGCTGGGAAATATTACTCCTATCACACTCGCATTGTATATCATTCCATTCATACTCACATCATATTGCATATCTTGGTTACCTCCATTCTTGCTTGCTTAGACTAGTTATATGTACACTTTGTTTCACATGCTAGACATATACTTCATATGTCATTATCTTTTCTATATACACATGCACGTTCACTTGTTCTCTAGTTGTGAATGCAAACTTTACACAAATCCTTACATGCAGCATTGATGCTTGACACTATACCTCTTACCCGGTCCACTTAGGCTCATGGGGGCATCTACTTTTGTACACACTACAGGTGTTATTGTTTTGTTTTATATTACTTCATATTATTACTAGCACACTACTCTATATCGGAACATAGTTGCTTTGACAAAAAAATATCTTTGTAACATGCTAACGGGTGATTCATGTGCAACATTTGCTTTGCAGGAACTATTTGCCACCATGTTTGTCTTCTACCTTGCTTGATATTGTTTTCCATTATTTTCCATTGTATGCCATTGTTTGTGGGCTATGCCTTATGTCTTGCTTGTTCATTTCTTGTATGCTTTTGGCCACTTTGGCCCTAATTGTCTTGCGACATTATGAGTGATGTCCCATGTTTGAAACCCACTTTTCATGGTTTACAATATCTTATTGCTTGTTAGATTACACATTGTATTCTATATGTGTATTTGTCTTGTTTGCATGAACACATGTTTCCAACCGCTTTGTTTACATGTGCCTTGGTTTCTACCATGCACATTCCATCCCCCTGTAGGGTTACAGATTTAAAATCCTCTCCTTTGGTCTCGCATGCTCCTAGTGACGTCAAATGCACCCTAAACGAGGGGGCATACATTGGGTGAACTAGTGATCCCATACAATATTTCATAGTTACAACACAACATAGCTCAACACAGAACATAATAGAGTTATAGTCACTATTATCACAAATTTTTGCTCCCTTACAAATTTGGATTACTCATTCAAAATTTGGACATAGTCATTTTTTATAGGCATGACACTTGCAGATGACCATCAATTTTAACATCCAAAGTCATTCTCGCAACATGGGGCGAGTTGGTGGGCCGTGAAAATTTTATCCTTTTTCATACCATCATAAGATGATACCGGTTGGTATCATGAATAATGCATGGTTTGGTAGCAGAAGAGATCAGTCGTGGGAGTAGAGTGATGAATTGGCAACACAATATATGGCGGTACGGATACTACCATTTGGTAGCATGGGATGGTGCTACCAAATTGACAGATGGAATCAAAAGGGAAAGATGATCTTTGACCAATAATGGAAAGATGAAGCTACCAAATTTGAAGGAAGGAAAATAGCATGACTAGATGACTCCTCGACATTAATTAACATTGTATGAAGTAGCTCAACTACATTGTCAAACAATTAACACCAGTAGGTGAGAGCTCATTTGTTATATATATGTAAAATTCACCCATTTGAAGGAATTCTTGATCTTTTCTTTGTTTTAGCAACACCATGTCAAAATGGTGGCCAACTTCCCATGAGTTCCAAACCTCAAATCTGGTCTCTGCAATGTAATCCCACACCTTCTGCCATGAATATAATGAAATTGTGCATATTTTAAGTAGTAGAATTTGTTTTGTGGCATGTTTTGTCTAACCTAACTTATTTTACTTGTAGTCTTTCCTTTCCTTTCAGTTTTTGGCATGTTGTGTGCATTTGTGCTTGCAGTTCTAGTTTTTGTTATGTTGTAAATGCATGGGTGAGTGGAGAATGCGGTTCTGGATCTATGGCACATTTATCTGCCCTCTCTCCCGTGTTCTTCCTTTCCTTCCCCTCATGGAGAGAGCTCAACCACCCCCTTTTTTAGTGCTATCACCACCCCTTTTAGCTTAGGATTTCCCTTTTTGCATCTCTCTAACCCTGGTCCCTTGGAATGGTTAGTTTAGGCTTGGTTAGCTGCATTTCCCTTTCTAGGAGTAGGTTTAGCGGAGGATTAGGTAGAGGAAGTTGACCTTCTCTAGAGGTCCATCTCTAGTCGCAAGTCCCACAACTTGAGAGATGGTCCCATGTTGGCAAAAGTGGGGACCTATAACAAGCAAATCCTAGGGTTATACTTTTCACTCCAAAAGTCACAGAATGGACCAAATCCTGACTTGGGTCATCAATTTAACACAGACGCCAGTGCACAAATATAGACAATAGTGTGTGGGTGCTCCTGACCTTTTCTAGGTGCCTATGACCAGGGGGTAGTTACAGTTACCTTCTCAGATCAACGTAGTTTTCAGCATTGCACATTCCTCCAACAATCAGAATGCATTCTATCACCTTTTTCTACTTGGATTGAACATGAAACAATGCAGGATCACACCATCTGTAGTGGTGTATAAATTTGGGAAGTAGTCAAGGATGGAGAGTAACACTAGACATTTCTCCCCAACACTCTTCTACCATGGCATGAGATCACCTAAAAAACTCACACTTGGTGTGAGATCACCCAAAAACTCGTTCTTGGCGTGAGATCACCAAAAAAATCATTTTTGGCATGAGATCGCCAAAAAAATCATTTTGGCATGAGATCGCCAAAAAAATGCATTCTTCTGATTTCAGGACATTTTCTATCCTTTCACTCATCACGATCAAGTGCACATGTTCCTTTTACTAATTTTTGCATTTTTACATACTTTTTATAGAGTTTTCATATACATATATTTTACTACTATTTCCCTCTTCTTTTGCGGTTCCATCCTTAATACGCAACATGAGGCAACCCCAAATCAACAAGCACAAGCAAAGATAACAACATATACAACACGAAATGATACATACACTTCACCCCTAGGGTCACTTCCTCTTTTAAGCTTCCATTGTTCATTTTCATCACTCCACGCTTTTTCTTGTCTCTTCGGCATGATTTCACCATCGATCTACATGGTTATCACGTAGGCATCACTTATTCGCTTTATGTTATTGAGTATTCACTCAACAACATAAAAGTGGGGAAAATGTAGACATTAAATCATGCACTTGGGTACATTTCTAGGTCTTAATCACTGTAGAAACTAAATCACACACTTGGTTATATTTCTAGGTCATGATCACATACCACTATTCATAGGATTCCTAAGCGAGAAAATTACTAATCGACCATTGTCTTGGGCCTCTTTACTTTCTTTATGGCTTACTTCTTGGTCTTACGCACCCTATTGCTCAGTCTGACTTTCGATACTCAGCTTTTTTGAGTCTAGATACCAACGCCCAGCCAAGACGTCAGTGCCCATGCACCCCCGTCCCCTCTGGGTGCCCTTGACCTCTTTGTATCTTGCTCACATCTTTTGGGTCTTTTATAGTCAGTTTGTCGGGCATATTTTTTTCTCGTAGTCAACCTTTTAGTGGTTAATTATGAAATTTAAACAAGGAAATCATATAAATACAAAGCTATGTGATCATAATAAGGGACCAAGCTCTAAGTATCTATTACCACCACCTAAGGTTGCATCCAAAGGAATTTCAAGAGCATCAAAACATCCAATTAGCTATCATTCAAGGGACAAGGGACTACATTCTTCTTCATATAATCCATAAGAGGTGAAGTTCATTTTGACATCCACACATCTAATTACATTACTACATCTAGTTATTTTCGCTACTCTGCATCTTCTGCACAAGAACCACCTAGGGCATGATTATACACACACACAAAACTACATGAATTTTTAAATGTGTAGTGCAACACTGGATCGTAAATTCACTCATTCGGGTGTGACTGCATCGGTGTCAGTCGACTCCCCATTTGCATTTTTTTAAGAGTTGATGTGTTTTGGGGCTTTGTAAGTGCTCTTTCTCTTTGTAGGTTTACAAGCAAATTTCTGTGGGCATAGTGTGACACAAAGGCGATCAACAACGAAGGAAACAACATAGAAGTGACACAAAAGAAATCAATTTCTGACCATTTTTGCATGGTCACGGGCGCCCAAAGAAGGTCTATGGTGCCTAGGCACCTCTAACCTATTACAGTGCCGTAGTCCCAACATTTCCGAAACTCGCTTACAGTTATCAGGTTTTGTTGACGGTAGTTTCATCCTGTTGATCATTTTTCCATTGATGTACAGTCCATGATTAATTGTGAAATCAGCTAAGTACTTTATCCCTTCTCTTGCACTTAGGGTTTCATATTTTTCTAGCTTATTGCTTAGGTCAAATATGTACTTTATTACTATATCATTGTGTTGTGACTTTTTGCAACTAGGGTTTAACATCATTCCAATATTTGTTAAACAATCACATACCATTATTCATATGATTCATAAGTGAGAAAACTAGTAATTGACATTTATCTTTGGCCTTTTTTGTCTCTCTGGTTTCCTCTTTGGTCTTGCACACCCCATAGCCAAGTCCAATCTTCATTGCTTTATCTTTCTTGAATCTAGACACTAACGCCCACCAGACACCAACGCCTGGCAGCACCTCTCCCCTTTAGGCACCCGACCTCTTTGTATCTTGCTTGCCTCTTTTGGGCCTCTTTTATCTTTTGGGCATCTTGTTTTCTTATGGGTTTGCCTTTTAGTTGTCAATTACGAAATTCAAACAAGAGAATCATATAAATACAAAGCTATGTGATCATAATAAATGACCAAGCTGCAAACATCTACTATCACCACCTAAGGTTGCATCCAAAGGCATTCTAAGAGCATCAAAGCATCCATCTAGTTATCATTTAAGGGGCAAGAGAATGCATTTTCTAATTACACTTCATAGAAGGGGAAGTTCATTTGACATCTACACATCTCCTTACATTATTACATCTAGCTATTGCTTTCTATCAAGTGCATCTTGCACAAGAGATTCTTAAGGCACGATTTTATACACACACACACAAAACTACATAGAGTCTGAGATGTAGTGCAACTCTCGGTCATAAGTTTAATCGGTCGAGTAACCACCAGGGTTAGTCCGATTCCCCATTTGCATATTTTTATTTTTAGGATTTGATGTGTTTTGGGGTTTTGTAGGATATCATTTGTTTTGTAGGTTATAGGTGAACTCTACGATCATCTAGTGACATACATGCAAAAAATAATGAAGGTTAGCGACATTGGTGTACAAAAAGAAAAATTAGTTTATGAGGTTCTCGTGCAAACATAGACACCGTAAGTAGATTATAATGCCCCGATCCAGTCCTGACACCCTAGTCCAAGCTTGTTCAAAAAGTCCAGGATTTTCTATGTGTGGTTGTGACAATTTCTTCCTCATGTTTATCAGTTTTCTAGTCTAGAACACTTCGGGATTTATTGCAAAATCAACTAAGTCTTTTATCCTCTCTTTTACACCTAGGGTTTCATTTTTATCTAGCTTATTGCTTACATCGAAGCTGTACTTTAGAGTTTTATTATTCATATGTGACTGTAATATCTCTAGGGTTTTCCAAAATTCTATTTTTAAAATTAGAACAAATTTGTTTACAAGGGTACCATTTTGTTTCAATAAATACAGTCGACCCAAAATGCTCTTTACCTCATCACTCTTAGAATATTTGAGGCTAATTATGGAGTGGTTATAAGGTAAATATAAATACCCAAACAAATTTATGTGTTTTGTAAATTAATAACAATAATAAAATCACTAGTTCTTTCCATGCATACATTTGTTATTTTTGATAAATGTGATTAATGGTTGTTGTTTGCAATTCGTACCTTTAATATTGCATCAAACTATGTAGGGAAGTTTATATGATTCAAGCAAGTTATTTTTGTTGTCTTATATGAAAAACTTGTTAACACTCTCTAGACACCCTTATCTTTCGGATATGTCAATTTGTGGAAAGATCAGTAATTATTGTAGTTTGTTAAGAGCTTGGATGTGAAATACATCCTCAATTATCCCCCTATTCACACTCGCACAAATGGATGAGTTTGAAAACAAGGTATTAACACCCATCTAAGTAAATAGGGTAGAGTGATTCATGTTCATTGTTTTGGACTTCGCACCTTTATTGCTGCATCAAACTATATAGGGAAGTTTATATGATTAAAAAAGTTGTTTTTTGTTGTCTTGTATGCGGGAATTGCTTTGCACTCTCTAGACACCCTTAGCTTTTAGATATGCCAATTTGTGGAAAGTTTAAGTAATTATTTTAGTTTGTTAAGATATTGGGTGTGAAATACATCCTCAATTATCCCCCATTCACTTGCACAAATGGATGAGTTTGAAAACATGGTATTAATATATAGTTTACATATAAATTTGTATAAAAATAATAATCATATTTTATATATACAAGTTACATGTGACTATTATTTCAAACATTTGCAAGTATTTTACAACATAACATTCTAGCTAGTTTGATTCATCGTCCACCACCCAATTGGGTCGAGTGGAATTTGGTAATATGAAATCTTACTAAATATGGGTGCAAACTTAAATATGTAGGTTGTTTCAACTCAAGATTAACTGTCATCGACGTGAGAGTGGAAGGCCTAGAACATGACAAATCAACTCACAAAACAATTTTTTTAATGCATTTGAAATATTGTATAATCCTAGTATATATCTCTTTGATTTTCATCCTCTAATAGGAAGTTATTATTGAGTTTACCTTGAAATTGCAAAGGAGGTAATAAATTTATGAGAAAATTACAATTCTATCTATTTTAGAAATTAAATTGTTCTATTATTAAGAAGTTATTTAAAATATATTTATATATATTAAAAAGGATAAATTTGATTCATTAAAAATGAGATAGAGTTCCTTATGTAAAGTAGGAAATAAAATAGAATTTTAAAAATAAATTAAAATGAAAAATAGAACAAGACAAAAGAAGGAGATAAGAAATGAAAAGAGTTGGACCTAAATGTAGAGTGGTGCCTTATGGTTAGAGTTTTTAAGTTTGTAATTCGGGAGCTTGTTGGAAGTGACCACCATGGGAGGAAGGAGATAATCCATGCAACCATGAGAAGAGACCTATTATTTGACCTTCTAGTCTTTCGAGGGGACAATTTTAGAATATATTTGTTTGTAAGGGCACCATTTTCCTGCAAAAATACAATCGACCCAAAATGCTCTTTACCCTATCACTCTTAAAGTATTGAGACTAGGCACGAAGTGGTTATAAGGTAAATCTAAATCCCCAAACAAATTTTTATGTGTTTTGTACATCAATAATATTAGTAAAAAAACCAAAAATAAAACCACTAGTCATTTCCATGCATGTGTTTGTTATTTTTGATGAATTTGATTCATGGTTATTGTTTATAGACCCACCTTTATTATTGCATCAAACTATGTAGGGAAGTTTATATGATTAAAAAAAGTTTTTTTAAATCTTGTATACATAATCTGTTTTGCACTTTCTAAACACCCTTATCTTCTAGATCTCGCCAATTTATGGAAATTTCAAGTAATTATTGTAGTTTGTTAAGATCTTAGGTGTGAAATACATCCTCAATTATCCCCCATTCACCTACATAGATGGATGAGTTTGAAAACAAGGTATTAACACCCATCTAAGTAAATAAAATAGAATATAATTGTTTTTTTTGTCTTTATGAAGACATTTTTGCACTTCTCTTTTCATGAAAATATGAGCTAGAGTATGGTATGGCCATCCTTCAAAGCTCTTGGGGCAATGATTTCTTTATTTATTTTTGTTGCAAGAGTGCCCTAGTCGATCCGTATGTAAAATGGAAATTCATTGAGAGGTGGCTGTGCCAAATTTGATTCGCAAATACTCGCTCATGTCTTTTTTTTATTGCGAGTGTAAGCCTTAAATAAGGTAAATATTTGTTAAGGAGTTGTTGGGTAATTTTGTAAAATTATGATTAGAGAATAAGGGTTTGTTATACTTCAATGACATGTTTTGTAACTTGTAGATTTAGGCAAATAATTGCTCTTTGTTCTCGTTTTCATGGTTGGTGTCAATGGACAAGTTGGTTATATTTGGGATGCCTTTACTACATCATTGAAAGGCCATGGGAGGATTCCAAGATAAAGATATGGTATAAATTAACTTGCAGAAATTAATATATTGTTTATTAATCTACAATCTTTTAATTATAAAGCCAAGGGATGTATACTTTCAATAGTGTCAGTGATGTATGCATAGTTGCATGTATTTAGGAAGTAAAAAAGTAAATTTCTATCACTACAATTTGGGAAATAACAATGCTTGGAAACAAACTAAATTCAGATTAGAAGTAAATACTATAACTATGGTAAAGCATGTAAATTTAGAATACAGTAAATAAATGAGTGTTGCTAATCTAATCATGCAATAATTCAAATCAAAAATGATGGAGGGGGTTAACAAATCACAAGTGGGCCATGCCTTGGTACTAATCCATTCCTAAGGCCCATTGATCTCGGAGGTTTTTTAGGTGTTTTAATTTTCCTAAACCTCCCTAAACCATGACCATACTGCAGAGTGTTCTGAGACCTTTCCAAAAGTATGCAAAACTTTAGAAACGAAGTCTGTATGCAGATTTTATCGCCGGTCAAAGATGAGGTCCTAAATGGGTCAACATAGGTCAACATGTCAACAACTGGACTGATAATAAGGTGACACGTGGCACTGGGAAAGAAGGCAAAAAAATTGTTCGATATGGTTTCGGGCCTCTGGTCTTCGACTCACGTTATGGTGGAAAAGAACAAGAGGCTCAAATTTTGTAACGGAAGGGAGCTCAAGCCACCAGTGAGGGATATATTATTGTTTTCCGACGTGGTGGGCTCTCAAACCACCACGTAGACGTCAATTTTGCATTTTGAGCTTGATTTTGTATTTTGAGTTTGATTTTTGCACTATGAGTTGATTTTTGCATTATAGGTTGATAATTATCTCGGTCGAGCTATATTACTAGCTCGGTGGGGTGATCAACTCCCCACCAAGTTGATCACATTTACCACATTGCTCGTATGGATCGAGTTTATACCACAATGTTCGGGATTTCTTATAGTTTCGAGATTCCACGTTGCATTGGTTCCTTATTATTTGGGTGGTTCTTATTATAGCCACTTAATTCCATATTTACCTTGGTGGGTCAATCGGTTAGAGTTCGACCTTATTCCTCCCACATAGCTCGCTTGGTCCACATGGTTGGCATTTAAACTTTGGTCATTCTAATTCCAATAAACCAACCCATTGGTCACCCACTATTTGGGCGAGTAAACATAGCATATAGCTTGGCCCATAGGGCTCAACAAACAACAATGCACCGGCCACCTTATTATGTGGTGAGAAACAAAAGAACGGATGTGGCCTAAGCCACTTGGAAATAAGGCGGTCAAGCCTAATTTTAACCACAATCCCCCTTTCATGCTACAAATGTGGGATTTACCCCACATTGGAAAAAAATGCACCGACGGAAAAGATGCACCACTGGGTTTTGAACATGGGACCTCTCACCCCCTAGTTGCACACTCGCCTAACCAAATTTCGGCCAATGGGATTGAAGGATTATACAATGAGCTCACTTGAATTTAAAGAGCTCGATATAGGGTTTTGAGAGGACTATAACAAGGCAACATATTTCAAGCTCAAATTGGAGGCACTTATGGTCCGAATTAGGACTTGGTGTAAAAAGTAAAGTTGCTCGAGAATTCTCTAGATTCTAGAAATGTAACCTTTTTAATGGAGGTTGTAAATTTTAAGTTGTAGACATTTTTAGGATGCATTTGCATAGGAAACTCACCAGGGAGACACTATAGGAGCCGCGGATCAACACAGGGACACTTTCTACTATTTTTCAGAGTTCTTTGAGTCTTAAATCAACTCATTTGCAGGTATACAGTTCTATTTGTAAATATTGAAGGGTTAATTGTACTTCAGTGGGCATTTAATAGATCGATTCTCTTTTCAAGAATCCAGAGATTTAGCCTTCGGGTGAACTCCGTTATCAATATTGTGTTGTGGATTTGAATTCAGTTTGTGGATATTTAATTCTGTTGTGAATGAAGCTTTTGATAAGATAAAAATTAGTTGAATGGATTTTAATTATTTGACTAAGCAATCATTATTACAAACGGGAAAATGGACTTAAGATAATTTCAGTATCCATAATCCACAATTTACACTTGAATGCACATTTCAGTGTTGTGATTGATAATCAGAATGAGGTGCATGTATTAAAAGGAATTAATCAATTTTAGAGTTTAAGAGCCATAAAATTGATGTTGAGTTCCTCAGATCCTTGGAAATGTTATTAAGTGAAAATTTACCTCACTCGCTTTTAGATCACCCGTGACAACAACTAATGAACATAACTCAAAATTTTACTGCATTAATATGAAGATTATAATTGGGAATATAGAAATTCTAGATCTAAATACATTCACGAAATAAATCTTCAACATTAATCTTTTTTCTTTGTATACATCTCATTACAAGTAGAGGCACGAAGAAAACAAATTTTAACTAGAAGTTTGAATCAGATTAAGTAAAACATCTCAACCAAATAATCTCGGGCCTAGATGCATGCAACAAAATTAATCAACATGTGTTTACATGCCAATTATATAACTCAAATAACCGATCAGTTTGATCGATTGGTTTCTAAATCATGAATTTAATCAGTTAGTTCCTTATTAAGTTGCAATGCATAATTAGATGTTGGAGTTGAGTTGTCTCCTAGTTCTCATGTTTTAGTTGTAATTTCTTCTTTCATTGTCATGTGTAAACTCAAGTGTGATGTCCACATTCCACGAGCTTCTCAGGATCACGGTTTATTCCATGTGTGTGACTTCCTTTGGATGCGGATGCTCGCTATAGACACATCTTTTGGTTACATGTGAGTTGCTGTAGATGACCTCTTAGCTATAGATGATTCCTTTGGCTATGGATGGGTTGTTACGTATGGATCCTTTGGCTGCATGTGAGTTATTGCATATAACAAGTTTCTTGCAAACAAGGTTGGCATCATACAAAACATCATTTAAGCACCTTATTGTGATCAAGAGAATAAATGTGTACTCACAATACCACAAAATAAAGTAAACTAGTAATAACTATATTAATTAATATTCATGCCATAAGTTTAGGTTATAATGAAATGTCTTAGTAGTATAACAGGGGAATACAAGTGCAAGGCTACAAATGGCTCAACAAATTACAGAAGATGAGTTGTTTAGAAAGGGATTTAAACAACTCATCACACCCCTAGACTTAACTTCTTGAATGTCCTCATTCAATTTTCTCATGTTCCTCAACTTCCTTAGGTTCTGCCTGAATGGTGTTGCATAAGCATCTGAAATCCATTGGGGTAGTTGTTCTTTCGGCTCATGGAAGAAGTATCCTTTCAACCCAAATATGATCGTAACTCTCTCTTGTATTGTCTCATCCAATGGTTGCTCACCAGACCAATGTGGTATAAGGAAGTGGAATATTGGTGGGTGATAACCTATTGGAAACCAAGTATTTGCACATTTAATAGAAAGATCAATGTAAAAATTTACCCTTTTGAAAGTTGGTATGATATTATGATAGGAGTGCATCTCCTTCTGTTGCATTTCAGGGGACATTTCATTCCAACACATCCAACATGCCTTGACTATTTCTCATCCACTGTGGTTAATCATGTCCTTGACTTGCTCACGTCCTACTTTTCTCATCTGCCATACTCTCTTCTCGATTTCCTTGGTGTTCTTAGCTTCTACCATGATCATAAATGGCTGTAATTTTTCCAAGTACATGTACTCTTCCATCTACTTCTCCTTATCTAATTCATTGTTAAATAAGAGCAAAGTGCTCTAACTAGAACATCTCTAATGTAGAGTACTGGGATACAATCCCTATCATACTCAAGGACATAATTGTACATGTATAATTCACACAATAGGAGTTGAATTTCATGAGGAATTTTTAGATATAATCTAAAGAAGCTCCTAGTTGAACCAATGTCAAATGGAATATCAAAGTTAATATAGGTAAGATTGAGCTGCAACATATTTTCTTTTAAGAAAATGGCATAGACATTGGAAGGAGGCATGTGTCTGATTATCTCATAGGCCACTTTAAGTGTCTCATCCTGCTTCTTCTTTAGCCTTTCAATCTCTTTATCTTTTGCCTTCATTTCCCTGTCTTTTTCCTCCATGTCTTGTTGGTGTTGGAAGATAAGTTCTTCCTTTTCTCTCTCCCATTTTCCTTTTAACCTATTAACACATGTTTCAAATTGATAGACCCCAATAATTTAGCAGAGTTGTTTGTGTAGCGATATTTCCGTAAATTGGTTTGACATGTTCTTGTGTAACCAAATGCTACAAAGCTAACATGTGGTGTCTTCTCCATCACTTTCTCAATTACTACATCAGCAATTATAGGAATGTGCTCCTTTATTGTCTCAATGCCCACATACATCTGTTCTAACTCAATTTCATAGAAAAAGTGCTCAATAATTCTTTAATAGTCGGGGCATAAGTTTACCAATTCCTTGTTCATGGACTACCCGGTTAACTTCCTCTTTCATCCTCTCCTCACGACCTTTTGGTAGGACCCATCTCCTCAATTTTCTTTTCAACTTCTTTTTCTTCATGTCCCTCATGACTCACATTGCATGAAGCGCTTATGCATGTTCCTCTATGTACTCTTGTGGCATCCTGTACAATCTCTCCATCACCCTCTTCTCCTTTCCTCCCCTCTAGACCCTCATCATTTCCTCCCTGCTCAATATTCATTAGTATGGCTTTAGTGCTCTCCTTAGCAGCTTCCATATCAATGTCAAGTGATATGGTTTGAGGTTTTTTGGCTCGAGGTTTTTGGCCTTTTAATATCTAGCAGCATCTGTGAACACCTTGATGGGTTAGGAGTGGTTCTAGAAGATTTCCTTTTATCTTTAGAAGAATATGACTCAGGGGTAGAAATCTTTAGGAGGGTTTTGGTAATAAATATTCTTTCAGGGGAAACTGGTTCAGGATTTGTTTTGAGAAGATTGTAAATTTGTAGAGATAGGAGTTTCTTCAGGATGGGAAGTTGATGCTGAGGGTTCAACTGCATGTGTGGAAGAACATACAATACTTCTTCTCCTCTTCCTTCTATGTCCCAATAATTCATCAATATGCTTGGCCCTTACAAAATCCTCCCATTTCAGTTCAGGATGTTCTCTCTGCAAGGTGTGTTTTATAACTAGAGTAACAAGACAATGGTGTGAAAGTGTTGACCTCCCTCTCTATGCTTCCTTACTCATTCTTTTCAAGATCTCATTTAAGAAATTAGACACATTGACATGCCTATTATTCTTTAGATGATTGAGCAATTTGAAATGGATTATATTTAGTCTAGAATATCTACCCTCATAAGTAAAATACTTGATAATGTAGTTTGCAAGTTCAGCCCATAGAGGTTTGAGAGAGGTTTTGTATGTACCTTGGTGATCATTGATGAAGACATCATCATCATCAGCAAAGTCTCATCTTGCTGCCTCTAGATTGGCTTTATCAGGAAAGGGTTCACGCTCGTAGGAATTCTAGACAATATAGCCAAAATGTCATCATTCAATTTCACCGTTAAGCCCTTGATCTTAGCCTCACCATATTTGAATGTAGCAACAATTTTTTCGACCATAGACTCATTAAAGCCTTGGAATTTGTTAATATAATCCAAACATCCACTATTTTGGTAATATTACAAAATTTGTGGATGGTTGTGAAGTTTTGAGTGCTTTGTTGGCTCATGATGGATTAAATCTCCACCCATTTTCAATTAAGTAACTTACTCGGCTTTGGTAATGCAATCACTTAGTTTTGGAGTAATAATGAAAAAATTGGATTATGAGGGAATGTTTAGAGTACTTTGATTTTGAATTTCAATACCGACTCACACACAAAATGGCAAAGGGGAATGCATTCAATTGATTTGATTGTAGGAATGTGTGAGGTAAAGTGGTGTTATAGAGTGGGATGACATGTATGGACACATCATGGCATAAAAGACGGTGGTATCTAAAATGTATTAAATACATAACAATTTGGCATAAATACGAATCAATAATAATTATTCTAATTATACTTTAGTAAAGTGGAAATTAAGTGCACTTATCTCGATTTTGATTTGGAATGATTATTGTGCATGTTTGTTGATTTATGCTTTGTTGCATGTTATCTTGCTATAATGTTGCAGACGCCGCTTATGATCTTTGCATGCATGTGCTAAAATGTTATTTTCGACCCTTACTAGAACCAGATGGATCCCAGAGAGGGAATACCAATTTTTTGGCGTTACTTCCTCTTTTTTTGCACACTTGCAAATATCCCTTATTTACTTCATGAAACCATGAGTTCGCAAACATGAAAATAAAAGAGAACTTTGTTAAAGTCTTTGTAATTGGAAAATCCAATCTTTGCATTGTCTTCCTGTATAAGAGACTACGCACTCTTGCAACATATACATCAAATCCTGAAAAACATAAACTCTAAGAAAATAAAATGTTAGCAGAGTGTTGTTGATCACCAAAAGGGTTGATCACAACACTTTTATTCATCCTTGGAATATCCAAAGTTGAATATACCAAGGCCACTAAAATATATCAATCCTCTGAAATTTCAAAAGATGAACCAACAGGCTCAACTTATGATCTTAACTTTGATGTTCTCATCTCCATCTTGTTTTTTCCTCCTCTAAACTATTGCATGAAGGTACTCCTATCAGTTGGCTTCTTGTACAACCTCAACCTGTGACCATTAAACAATAACTTGAATCTTACAAAATATATGGTTGTGAGTTTTACATCTCTATTGGGAATGATTTTCTCAATATCATATGGACCTAGCCACCTTGTCCTAAGTTTTCCCATGTGGTCCTTATACTTTGAGTCAAGCAATAAGGCCCAATCACATTCTTGAAATTATCTTGTCTTGATGAACCTGTCATGCCATTTGATCCTCTGCTTCTTTACTACCAATGTATTATGCACAACCTATCTTCTCATTTCATCCAACTCATTCAAAGATTAGAGACTCCTCTGCCTTTGAGTTTCAGACAAATCTATGCCTAGTTCAAGTACAATTCTTAGTGTCCTGTGATCAAATTCTATAGGGAGATAAAAATTCTTAACATACAAAAAATCAAATGGCGTGAATCCAATTGTTGTCTTTCACATTGTTTTGAATGCCCATACTACTTTTGGAAGCCTTTCGACTAATATTTCTTGTGGAGTGTAATGATTTTTGTCAAGATAGCTTATATTTCCCTATTTTCACCTTAACTTGGCCATCATATTGGGGGTAATATGGTGTATACTTCCTATGTTTGATTTTATACTATTTAGCTAGATCAAAAATAACTTCAACAAAGAAAGTGTGTAAGTGTGTACATTTCTCTTGGCACTCCATACTTGGTGAAAATGTGATCATAGAGAAACTTGGCTAATTTCTCACACTTCTGACTTGGTAGTGATTTTACTTCTATCCACTTTGTTAGATAATCTGTGCATACCAAGATGCATTCCTTCTACTAAGATTTAGGATCTATATGAACAATCAAGTCTAAGCCCTATTTGTCAAATGGCGCAAGATCACTTGAGGTTGCAACGGAATTTCATCTGGTTTAGTAGGATCACCCATTATTTGACACTTATCACATCTCCTTGTGTGTGGTGATGCATCTTTATACAGTGTTGGCCAGTAATAACTAGTTGTTAATACCTTTTGTACTATTATTTTTGCAACAAAGTATCCTCCACAAGGTTCGCTATGGCAGGATTTGAGGACATCATAAATTTCCTCATCATCTATACATCTTCTCATGACATTATCTTGTCCCATGTGAAATATAAATCCAACTATCCAAGAAAAATGCACACTCTTCTCAACTATGTATTTCTTTTTAGAATATAAGTAGTGTGGAGGTGTTTTACCTAAAACCAGATAGTTGGCTATGTCTGCATACCAAGGCATTTTTGTGGAGATAGAAAATAAATGCTCATCAGGGAAAGAGTCATCAACTACCTGTTCTTCATCATTAGTCTCCATTCTTGAAAGGAAATATGCTACCACGTTGTCCTTGCCAGGCTTATCCAATATTATGACATCAAACTCTTGTAGAAGGAGCAACCATTTGATAATTTTGTTGCTTACAACTAGTTTATTGATCAAGTATTTAATTGTTGCATGGTTAGTGTGAATAAATATTGGATAACCTGTGATGTAGTGTCTAAACTTATTAATAACATAAACAACTACTAAGAACTCCTTTTCTGTGATTGTGTAATTGAGCTCAACATGCTACAAGTTCTTGCTCACGTAATAAATTGCATAGTTTAGAACTCCATCCTTTTGTCCTAAAACAACTCCAATGACATAGTCTGATGCATCAATATGGATGTAGAATGGCAGGTTCTAATCAGGTCCTCTTAATATAGGGGAAATAGTTAACATTTACTTCAAGGTTTGGAATGCAACCTCACATTTTTCAATCCATTCAAAGTGTTAGGATATTACTTGTATAAATCGAACATATACAACTGAATAACATGAGAGAACACCAAAATATAGATAAATGATGACAATATGCTCATATAATAGCCTTGCCACTTTGAGGGGCAACCTCCAATACCTCTTCAAGGGGGTAACCTCCAAACCATACAATAACACTCCAATACTCAATATGATGATTAACTACAACCTTCTAACCCCTATATATACCATTCTAACCTATGGAAAATATTTGAATTTTGTGAATGACATAATAAGATAAGGGGATGTGTGCCACATGTCGGCATCTCCATCAATACATATACATCATAACATGCTTTCCCCAGGTACATAGCACAAAGGCAACATCCTTTTCTAGTAGTAAAAACAATGGCACTGCAATCTCGCTGAAGTCTTGGATGAATCTCCTGTTATAACCAACATGGCCTAGGAAGCTCCTAACATCATTTTGTTTCTTTGGTGTTGGTAAATTTATGGTGACTGATATCTTTGCTAGATCAAATTGAATTCCATCAGAAGAGAGATAGTGTCCCAAAACTATACCTTCAGACATCATCATGTAACATTTTTCATTGCTTAAGGACAGATTGTGCTCCTTGCATCTCTTCAAGACTTTGTCCAGATTCTACATGGCTTCTTCAAAAGTGCTGCCATGGACTGTGAAATCATCCATGTATACCTCTATGCAGTCATTTATTGATCTAAAAGATGCTCAAGACTACCCCTCGAAATGTAGCAGTGCATTACACAAGTCAAATGGAAGAACAAAATATGTAAACGTTTCCCACATGTATGTGAAGGTAGTTTTGTCTTGATCCTCTGGTGCAATCAATTTGATTATAACCACTATATCCATCAAGAAAAGAAAAATACTTCTTACTAGCCAAAGTGTCAAGTACCTGATCAATGAAAGGAAGTGGAAAATGATCCTTCTTTGTTGTTGCATTCAACTCTCTATAATCTATGCAGATCCTCCATTTTCCATTCTTCTTTGGCACAATGACAAGGGGTGACACCCATTGATCTGTCGAATATGGATATATAAATCCAACATCTAGTAACTTCTTCAATTATCCTTTTACAATGTCTCTTACTATTGGGTTCATTTTTTTGTGGTTTCCTGATTGGTTTACAACTGTCTTTAATATAAATTTTATGAGTGCACAACTTGGGGTGAATCCCATGCATGTCACCATAATCCCATGTAAACATTGCTTTATGTTTTTGCATAAGAGCAATCAGCAATTGCTCTTGCTACATGTTTAGCATTTTTTCATGTTGAGTGGCCTTCCTGAGGTTATCTCCACTTGCTTAGAGAGATCAGACATTGAACATACATTGCTACTTACAAAATTCAGTATACAAACATGTGGAAGAAGTTGATGGAGAATACAACTCTTACTTGGAATATCCTTGGTGTTTTGTTACGGTAGAACTTGGTTCAAGGGACAGTTTAAACACCTCAATTTATCATCCACTTCTCCGTTTCTTCCATAATCATTCTGCAAGACATTAGAAAGAATTTTTTTCTTGGCATTCAATGGTACAAGAATTCTCCAACATCACAAGCTATTATACAAAGTTCGATTTACTTCTAGTTCTTCTATGCAAATTGTTCGATCTTCATCTCTCAATTATGTGACAAGAGGATAGAGCATGAGATTTTTAGTACCACTTCCATTAGAAATAATCATATTGCTAGATCTACAACCTATGAATGCATCAACAATGGCCAACCATGGCCTTCCTAGGATGATAGGATATCCTCCTAAGCTTTATTTTGGTTAAAGAACAATAAATTCAGTATGGTATTCCCAAGAATCTACCACCACAACTATGTCTTTAAGCACTCCTTCAGGTCTCACTTTGTTGATCTATTTGCAAGTTGTAAGACTGTAGTTGTTGGCCTTAGTCCTTCTAATTTTAGATCATCCATAATTTATTTTGTCATGACGTTGATGGCTTCCCCAAGTCAATCAGAGTTTTCTTTATTGTTGTGCCATTAATTTTGACATTTACCAAAGGACTTCCTGGATCTATATACTTAGCAGAGTTGAATTTCCAAGTATAATATCAGTTAGTTGTCCAATAACTTATACAGTGGATGAATCCTTTCTCTTTTTTCCCGATTTTTTAATACATATGTCCTTAAACAAATTGTTGTAGATGGAAACATCCTTGAGTACTTGTATAAGAGGAATTTTGACACAAATATCTCTCAGCTGGTTGAAAAAATCAGAATCAGATTCTAATTTGAGGTCAGTCTTCTTTTCTTGTAACCTTTCTGGAAATGGTGGTTCATTAGCCTACACTTTACCATTGATAGAACTATATCGAGGTTGTTGTGGATCAGCTTGCAACATTTTTTTGCTTTGATGCGATTAGTCTGCAACAACTGTGGTTCATCTACAATTTCTGTAATGGTGGGTCCATTTGGTGGAGGAAGTTCTCTTCCTGAGCGTAGGTGGATGTTGTTAACATCAATGGAATATGTAGGGTATTGAGCTAGTTCAGTGGAATAGGATGGCTGAGGAGATTTATTATTGGGATTAGGCTAGTTGATTTGCTTTTAGATGAGAGTTGGGTTGGGGATTTGGCATTAGGGATTGCTGTTGCTATGGATAGGAGGTTTTTGGTAAGATTGTTGGTAATTAGGAGGTGGGTTGTTCCATGTTTGCCCTCCTCTCCAAGGCTACTGCCATGATTGAGGGGGTTTTTTCCATTGTGGTTAGCTTGTAAATTGAGGTTTCCATTGTTGTTGGTATTGGCAATGGTATGGAGCCCAACCTTGCTACTAATTAGCCTAAGGTGGGGGTTGTATATATGGATTATTAGACCAATTTTGAAATGCTGGTAAAGGGTATTGTGACATAAATCTTTGTCTTCATAGCCATGGTTTTCTTTGAGAAACATAGAAGACTTGTCCATCCTCTATCTCTAACATCTTGAATTCAGGTGAAGCCTCCCTTTCTTATGCAATGTTGGTTAATCCTTTGCATATGCAGTTAGATTTATGTCTTTATCATTTATGGTAGAACTTTTGAGTGTTGCCTTTGTATCTTCTCTTTTCTTCTTGTCATGTATATAATCTAATTCGGTGGCCATGTCATTGACAATATCCCACTCCATTTTTTGAGCATGTTAACAATATCTAACTTGGATATGTCCCCAATTGTTTTGGTAGTTGATCCACCTCTTGATCTTAAATTTCTTATTCTCTTCATAGTGGCTCTATAGTAATTCTTACATGCTTCACAAATTTCTTCAAAGGTAGCTTTTGAAATGTCTCCAGCTCCTATCAGATCTAGAGCATCCATGTCCTCCTCACCGAGTCCCTTCAAACAGAGCAATTTGAGAGATTCAGGAGGGATTCTTGTGTGCATTGTCTTCGAATGGTGAACAAGAATATTTCTAGATATTATTCCAATGGTTCATCCTCCTTCTTTGCCATTCAAATTTGGGTCACACTCTCTTTGGTCCCCTTTTAATCAATTAACATAACATGTTCACCTAACCATGACCCTTTTACCCCGCATTCATATTAATTTAATTACTTATAATTGAATTAATGTTCATCCTCACATTATTAATTAATTTAATTAAGTTAATTTACACATCACCTAAACACCTCACCCTAGACCTATTCCAGGGGCATTTAACTCATAATGATAAAGTCATCACTCTCAACACTGAGTCATCACTCCCAGTTGAGTCACCACTTGACCTAACTAACTAAGAATTCTTCCTAAAACCTAATTGGACTTCTTCTATGACCTTCCTACCTTCTCTCACGTGAAATCCACTTCCCTAAGCAAACTCAATCAAGAATCACGCCAAAAATAGTAAAGATCTACCTATTTTTGGTAAACCTAGACTTTACTTTCCCACCCTAATGTTGGTTATCCCTCAACCGACTCCGGTCACCTTAACCGTCATTAATTACCTTATATACACTTTCAAAACTCTTTACAGGTTGGTCATTCAATTATTGGAGCCTTATTGCATTCAAGCATGAATCCTCAAGCCCTCCTGCATCCAGATGACAAACACACACAACCACAGTGCAAGAAAAACATCGGTTCATCTTTCTAAAGTGTTGGAAAACTCACAAGAGCACAGAGGCCATATTTCCGTGACACTGGACTCAATAATTTCTTCTTCGATCAACCATCAACCATCCCAACTCCCAAGATCTGTAAGATATCAAGTAAGTATTGTGATCCTAATCATTTTGCTTATTCCCTTGGTAGATCTCTGGTTTCTTTCAGTAGTTTATTTCCTCTTGTTTCTTGTACATCACCTTCCTCCCACCAACCCACTATTCAATCATCCTAAGCCTTTTCACTATTCTAAACCTCCTTCTTAGTATCCCTGAGTCTTCTCAATCATATTATGACCCAAACCATACTACCCTCACTCTCTGTGCAATCATAGAGAGCCTAAAATCTTCTATTTAATAATTTTCTATCAAATTGCCCTACCGATGCTAGTCACCTTAACCGTCATCAATCTCTCTCCTCTACCGCATCGGTAACCAAACCGACGTGTAACCATGTTTTCTGCTAACCTTCACCAAACTACCTCTAACATCACCTAAATTCCACCCAAACCTTACTAGATACCTCTGTGACCTTACCTAACACCCTTGTGACCTATCCTAACCAGAAACATACCTTTCCTGATGCTAGATTAGTTTAGATTTCAATACCTTGCTTAATCTAGTTTGTTAGTAACATTTTGAGATACCTAAATCAAAGTGTTAGCAATAGGACCTTTATTTCTCACATTTACTTTCATTAAGTTGATAAAAATAGAGGATTGACAACCATTGAGGAAGCATCACACTTCCCGGATCTAGCCTTGCTAGGAAGTCCTCTGACTCTTGCTATTTAATATCATTTGGTGGTCTTGTTTTGTATCTACAAGTAGTCCTTCCTAGACAAAAAGGAGTTCTCTACAAGCATCTTGGATAAAATTAGTAATGTGCACACTCAACCTACCAACTACATAATAATAAGTATTCCTCCTTGACCTTTTACCTTATCTATTTTTTATCGGTGAAACATTTTGGCATGCCACTCGGTGGGACCCATCAGGGGTTATTTTGCATTGTTCATTTCTAGGTGAAAGATTGTGTGTCTATTTCCTTTTGAAAGTAGTTCACATTAAATTTATTCCTCTGGAACATTCTCTCTCTTCTACTTGTCTCATTGACACTCGTATTTTGGACTAAAAAGAACCATTCTTTTCATTTTTGTATTGCATTAGTGAAATACATACTCTTGCCTATTCATTATTGCTTTCATCGAATGTCATTGTGGATTTGGGTTTAAAATATTTGCATATCATTTCTAAGTGTTGCATCTTTAGCTCATTTAAATATTGTGGGCAACCTATACGTTGGAAGTCATGCCCAACTGATGGTTGACTAATTGAATCATAGTGCACACTCTCTTCTCTACACCAAACCACAAAAATAAATTACTCATTTTATTAAACAACATCCTACCCGGAAGAAGTTGTCAATGATCACACGATCAGAGGATTGATAGTGGGCACCAAACTGGTTTCTCTGTCAGTCATTATCTTAGAGAAAGGACCCCCTTGCCAAAAATTTACCTAAAACTATCCTTAGTTCTTGGATTTTCATAGGGCACCTTTTATCAAACCAAAAACTCTACTCTATTCACAAGTCATTCCTAAATGGCATAAGTGAAACATAAAATCCACCACATAGGATTTTGTGTTTGCTAGTTTTTTCTTGATTTGTGTTTTGAGGTGTGAGATGTATTCTCCATTATTCTTTCCTTTCACACTCCATAATCATAGTTGGTGTATTCTGACTCTTTTTGAGTGTGTTAGGATCCATCATTGCCATACTCAAGTTTTGGGTTGGTCTTTTATTTGATCTAAGTTACTAAATTCAATTTTTCCATCTTTTCACAAATTTCAGTGACCAGTGTCGGTCCAATGACCATCATCGGTTTACTCATTTGACCGTCATTGGTTTACCTGACCATTGTCAGTTTCCTATTGTTTTGGTCATTTTAACCAAAGTAGCACTCATCACATTTCTATTCTTTCTGGGGTTCCTTAGATACTTCACCATATCTCTGGGTCTTTGAAGTCATTGTCAAAATCTAGATTTTACTTCATTTTCATCATTTATTGCCACATTTACAAATATTTTGATTTTCCACAATAACCGATATCGGTCACCTTAACTGTCATTGGTCCCCTTTACCAACATCGTTACCCAAATCATTGTCAATTTCTATGTTTTAATATTTCTATTAAAACAATGACCAATTTTCACCTTCTAGAACTATTTTCTCCATTCCTTTTGTGCCTATGTGTCATCTACAAAGATCAGATTACCATGTCTACTATAATTCACATGGTTTTGACTCGTAGCCAAGCCAATGCCCTCGTATTCACATTATCATTCAATTGCTCCCACCTAACCCATCGTCGCCTTCATTTTATCACTATGGATCCCACTCAGCCTATTATCATCAGTATCGGTGATGAGGAGTTTGTAAGACTCCTTGACCAAAACCCCAATGCTCTACAATATTATTTAGCCCATTCATCCACTCGGGATTCATCAAGAAAACTTGTATATGGCATGTCTGTGTCCATTCCTCCTACCCTCGCACCCACTTCTACATCAACTACTACTAGCTTGGCATTACCCTCTTCCACCTTACCACCTGTGGTGTCCCAACTTGACCCTACATCATCGATATCTTGCTGCACCTGTGGAATCTATCATGCCTTTGACATCATTTTCTCCTGTGGTATCAACCATTCCTTTATCAACCACCTTGAGTGTAGGTCTATCTCACACCACCACCTCTCATATACCTATTTCATCTCGCCACCCATGGTGTTAGTAGGCCATACTCCCTTCCAAAACATTGTCCTCTCCATTCCGCAGATCTCTTCCTCCAATTACTGAGGGACATTACATCCACTCCACCTACCTACACTTATCACCAACAACCCCCTATCTCATCTATCACTTATTCAGGATACTTTCCACCTACATCTATTCCCCCTCACAATTTTTGTACTCGACACCACCCTATACTGGGATGCCACCCACATCATACCTTCATCATCTACCCCTTATATTGTAGGGGTGCCCAGTCATCACAACCTACTAACGATCTTATCAAAATGATGATGGACAAGATGTAGACATTGGAAGCATTGGTCTCCGGCTCATGTAATTCTCTGACATATGATGAAATTTGTAATGAGCCCATTCACCCATCCATTTTGATTCTTCCATACCCTACGCATTGGGAAATGCCTAAATTCAACCGATTCAACAACAAAGAAGACCCGTAAAAACACTTGTGGTCTTTTAAACATGGGTGTTATCTGATCACTCATGATGACACTTTTCTCTTGTGAACATTCCCAATGTCCTTGACAGGACTGTGTTGGATTGGTATAGTGGTTTACCTAGGCACTCCATTTACTCATTCAACCAAGTGGCTCAAGATTTCCTAGACCACTTTTCTATCAATATCATCAAGAAGGTCACCATGACCGACTTGTACTTGACACAACAATACGAAGATGAATCTATCATAGATTTTGTCACTTGTTGGTGAAGCCTAATCAACCAACTCACATTTCAACTACCTCAAACTAAGTTAATAGAATTTTCACTAGGGCTTGTGCTAGGCACATCTCACCAACTCTCCAAGTTCAAACCTTCTACACATTTGATGAGGCATTCACCATGGCCCGAAAACTTGAAATTTGTTCCATTGAAGAGAAGAAGATATAATTACGTAGCAAGAATGTTGCATTTAAATCCAATAATACCTCTTCTTCTTCCAAACCGTAAAATAATTACTCTAAAGTAAAAGGATTTACCCACACGGTAGTTTTGAAAGCTAGTTCGTCTCACCCATCCAACTAATGAAAGCCTTCTTCCAACCTTTCTCTGTTTAGGATTTTTAGTTCAAGCGAGAGAACAAAAATACACTCCCATAAGATAACCCTATTCTTCGGTTTTAGAAAAACTTCTAAAAGCGAGCCATCACTCTTCCACCTGTCAAACCACATACTAGTTTTGACCCCTCTCGTCCTATGCCTGCGTGGTACAAATAAAATGATTACTACAACTATCATTGCATTAAAGGTCATAGTGACAGTAATTGTATAACTTTCAAAAATATCATCCAAGAAATGATAGATAGTGGAGATCTCGTCTTGGATAACCCTAAACACACCGGATCATAAGAACATTCACATCTTCAAGAATCCATTTCCAAATCACACCCCATCATCTAACCAAACAAGTGAACCTTCTACCAATGACAGTAATGTTCGTGAGGGTTTATGCTATTTTTGACATCATACCGACTTTTCCTCAATTTCCTCATACTCCATCTATCAAGGAGTTTTTTGCACAAGCTCCTTAATTAACAAAGGAATCTATTTCATCTGCTCCTTTATCCATAGAGGAGTCTCCCTTATCTCCCCCTTCACCCACAGAGGCGTCCATTATATACCTGCGATGTAATTTCTCCACGCACCCCTCAAACCGACAAACAACCTGGAGTATTAACTCTCCTACCCATGAGAGAGTCATGTTACCTTCCTCTTCACCAAAACGATGACCCTACCTCATCCTACTTATCATATTCCTTACCCATGGGGATCCATTAGCAATGCCCCTTCTATTGGGATGATTCTCCATTGGCTTTCAAGGATCTATTGATTTTCTCTCAACTCTTTTACCCATAGAGTCAGAAGCCAACCATTTCTCTGTCTCACATACATTCTTTGCAGGGTTTACTACCAAATCAACATCACCCCCTCCAATGGTGCCATTTTCACATTTGGTTGACCACTTGGATTATGTTGACAATTCCATGCTTTGGGGATGCTTTGGCTTCCTTTCTCCACTCAGATGTAAATGTTGTCTATTGATACTTCCAAAATCTATCCAAAGGTGTTTTAGACAACCAAACTAACCATTCCCATACCAGTTATAACAACCTCTTCTTCATCACCCTCACCCACACCTAAACCTTTACCATCGACTAAATTTTTTCCAATGTATACTAAAGCCTTACCTACATCTATATCTTCCTCTCGTGTCCAAACCCATTTCCACATTAGGGAGTCATGCCGACATCAAGCCTAGTCCATCCCCCTGTCAAATTGGATTTAGCCACATCCTCACAAGCTAGCGTGAAGACTATTCCCCCACCTAAGAGGAAGACCAAACCTCTTAGGCCACATACACATATACAAGCTTTTCCTATTGGCCCTTTGTCACCTTCACCACTTCCATCTATCCTAGGGCCCCACCCATCAACCTTGGCCAAGAAACCTCCTACCCCAGGTAAACTAAAATCCCAATAGCCCACCTCTTCGTCATGATCCTCTATTACACCCAAATTACCTATGTAGCTTACACCTTTGTCACCTGCATCCTTTCTACCGCCTATACCTACACCACTTCTAGTATCCTCATCATTACCTATGATATTTCCTTCTCTTCAACAATACCTTCCACCTTGCCTCTTCCCACAGCCTTCACCACACCTCCATTATCACCTTGGCTAACCCATCCCCTTCCGTCATCTACCTTCCCTTCTACATCATGCACTTCTCCTTCACCTTTACCCAAGAAGGTGCAACCAAAGTCCAAAAATCCACTTACCCTCTAAAGAGGTAGTTAAACCTACAACACCTTCAACTACTAGTTCATCTGCCACATATTTACCCAAGAAGGTGCAATCCAAACCTAAAACCATACTACCTACTAAACAGGTGGTCAAATGACTCAACCTCCGATTCCACCTCCCGTGGTGCCTCTCCCACCAAAATCACCCACATTTCCATCTAGACCCACACTTACTTTGCATTGTGATCCATTGCAGGTCTTATGCCAACATCTTAGCTAACCTTTTGGAAACCTCTGTCATCACATTACCACCACTTAGACCTTACAACCCACTCAAACCTAAACTATAAGGGTTTGATGATACAAAAATTGTGCTTACCATCGTGTGTTAGGGCATGATGTGGAAAACTATAAGGCTCTTAAGAATGTTCTTCTCTAACTATGTCCTCCTAAAGAAAACTTTGACGATGATGATATTTTAGATGAGGACCCTATTCCACCTCCATCTATCACCACACATCCTTGTCCCATACCTATTCAACAACCTTCATCTCCACCTCCACAACCCTTTTATCCCTCCAACATTTGAGATCAATATGGTCCACATAAGAGAGCTAGCCAAACCTCTGCCAAAATGCCAATGCATTGCATTCTTTTCACAAAACTAATATATGCCCTCACCATATTTTTTCCCATCCTATCACTACACCTATCATGAATCACTTGCTCCTTTACCACATATTAATATGGTTAACATTTCCACTCGCACCCATAAAGACAAAGGAAAGGAGAAAACAACCAACCCATTTTCCAATCTTTTACCCAATATCCCATATGTACATGCACCTAAAATCACCATCCATGGACCCACCTACCATATTTCTGATAGG
Source organism: Taxus wallichiana var. yunnanensis (assembly GCA_018340775.1). NCBI lineage: Eukaryota > Viridiplantae > Streptophyta > Pinopsida > Cupressales > Taxaceae > Taxus > Taxus wallichiana. Next base: position 612,215,979 of record CM031240.1, read on the forward strand.
GTTTCCCATCGTACAATGATTTAAAAATTGCACTAGTCTCCTCTTAAAATGTCTTTATACGATCTAGTCTAAACCTCTGAGTCTCATCAAGAGGCCCTCATTGAGGTTATGCAATCTAATGAGGTTTTACCTAATAAACCTACTCTGTGGCATCCATTATCACTCCTCACCATGTGGCCTCTCTTACCACTTCATCCCCTTCCTCTGCACTCATTACCACTCATCAAGTAGCCGCTCTTAGTTTCTCTGACGATGAGATTGTACCTCTCAATTAGATGATCGTGATTCCACCTTATTCATTTCTATCTACATTGATAATATACACGTTCGACATGTTATGATCGATGACGGTGCTAGTATTAACATTATTTCCTCCCATGCGTACAACCAAATGCACATCCCTACTAATTGCATTCATAATAACCCAGTTATGTTGCGTTCATTCAATGATGCCATGAATTCCACCCTTAGCACCATCATTCTCCACATTCGTGTGGGACCCCATACCATTCCAAAATTATTCTATGTATTAGAGGGGAATTCTAGTATAACATGTTATTTGGCCGACCTTGGATCCATGCCATGGGTTGTGTTCCTTCAACCTTACACTGCTTTTTTAAAATTTGAACATGAAGGACATAACTATACCATTACATCCGACCCTTCACCATTCAAGACCTGTAACATGTTGTATCAACCCAATGATGTCCTTATACCAGTTAAGGAATCTACCACTTTGCTACCACTTATTCTTCACCACCGCGCATCCACCAATTTTTTTGCTACCTCTTCCACAAAAACTTCTATATTCCCCTTTACTGCCAAAAATTCTATAGTTAACCCATCAGCTAACCCATATACTTCTTAACCAACCAATGCTTCTTCTTCCTAGCTGTCTAGTAATTCATCCATTCCCGCTACCCACATATCAACTATTGATCCCTTAGAAGGTGTTTTTCAATGCCTCACTTTGGGGGAGTACTTGCCTTTATAATATTGACACATTCCTTACTCCTCAAGAGTATGGTAAACTTCACCAACATCCCCACTATGATCACCGCATAGGTGAGGTTTTCCTTATGGTCCTCCCCACCTTTGCACCAACTTAACGTATGGGGACTTGATGCTTCTACCTACTCACCCAAACCACCTTCCCAAACTTGAAAATTTCAATCTGACCTTCAATATCTTACCAATTTCCACTTTTCCCACACTTTCCTCCATCATTGTGTTTGGAAGGGATTTGGATTTGGTTTCTAAAAACAAGGCTGCCATACTATCATCCCTGCTCAACACTCATAAACATAAAGACCGCAGTGGTATTTGATTTTCCAAAACTCTCCCAAGAAGGCTTGAGTTGAACTCATTGAGGATGATAAACCTTCTCCACCCCGTTCACCAACTTCACCACCTTCACCTACAGAGTCTATGGATCAGAATCCATTCCTCCTAACTTTTTTTTTTTGTGAACACCATTTCCTAGGACCTCTAACTTATCAACGAGATGGAAAGGCTCCCTCTTCCCTTCCCTTCCTGTATCCTAACATGATCAATGACGATACACCTTCTATTAACATCATTCAATGTCAGGACAATGAGTCTATTCTCACCTACCTTAGTGCGGAAGATTCTTATATTCACCGGTCATTACCTTCTGAGACACAAACCATGTTAAATGAATCGACCATCGAAATTAATATTCACACTCAGGATGACCCGCACATTCTAAAAATAGGCCAATATTTAGATGTTGCTAAAAAGAAGATTTTACTTCTTTCCTCTAAGATCATAGCAACGCTTTTGCTTGGTCCTACGTTGATATGCTCGGTATTGACCCAAACATTGTGGTCCACAATATCATAACTATTCCTGAAGCAAAACTTGTGAAACAGAAGCTGCGGAAAATGCATCCTTGCATTGCCCTTCTTGTTAAAGAAGAAATCCAACACCTCCTTTTAGTTTCCTTCATTCTACCCATTGATTATCCCCAATGGATCTCTAACATTGTTCTGTCACCAAAATGATAGGGGACTCTACATTTGCATGGATTTTCACGACCTTAACTTAGCTTGCCCTAAAGATGACTTTCCTTTACCTAGTATTGACCAACTAGTTGATCTCACCACCACCATGAGATGCTATCACTCATGGAAGGTTTCTCGGGTTATAAAAAATATTACTCACCCCGAAAGATCAACACAAAACTACCTTCATCACTCCTTAGGGGACCTTCTGCTATCGTGTCATGCCCTTTGGCCTTAAAAACGCTGGTGCTACATATCAATGAGCCATGACTTATATCTTTCATGAAATTATGCATCGCATATTGGAAGATTACGTTGTCGATATTCTCTCTAAATCCAAACATTAGGACAAACACCTTACCGTCCTTAAGATTATCTTCGATCTTCTCATTAAGTATTGTGTTTTCCTTCAACCTATGAAGTGTGTCTTTACTTGTCCTCTCCAATAAGCTCTTGGGTTTTATTGTTTCTTTGCATGGAATTGAAGTGGATCCCGTTAAAATCAAGGCTATTCTCAAAATGCATCCTCCTAATAACCTTCATCAACTTCGTAGTTTGCAAGTAAAGTTACAATCTATTCTTCATTTTATTTCGTAGCTTTCCGACCCTTGCCATCCATTTCATCATCTCCTAAAAATGATGTCCCCTTCAAATGGGATGATGAATGCCACAAAGAATTTGATGCCTTAAAACAATAACTCCTTCAACCACATGTACTTGTTCCCCATAAGTATGACCAACCATTTTACCTTTATATTTCTACTATTGATCAATCCTTGGGTTATGCTCGCTCATCGTGATGAGCAACACATGGAATAAGTGGGTTATTATATAAGTCGTACACTTTTAGAATACAAAACTAGATATAATCATGCAAAAATCTTTGTTTAGCCTTAGTTTTTGTCACCACTAAACTTTTCCATTACCTACTCTTGTCGTGCTAATGTGCAACAGGAAAATTGACAATTTCTGAGCATGACAACTATACCCCTATGACAAAATTTTCAAGTCTATCACTCTAAGACACCTTAGATATTTCTAGTAAGTCCAAATGACCTCTCGAATAATGTTATACCATTACCCTAGGTGATTTAGGAAAGTCCATTCATTCCCCCTAGGTGATTTTAGGAGTTCATTTACAAAGCTACATACAGTTATGGGAAGGGCTATCACTGGCCTTCATAGAGCTGGAGAAATCTCACAGAGCAGGGAAAAATATCCTAAGTGGATGTGGAGGTGATCCAATGTCTTAGGACATCATGGAGATGGTTCAGGAAGATTTTGGAAGGTCTTAGAGAAGTTGGGGTAGTTTCGCTGAATTAGGGTTCACAAGCCTAGTCAATGCACATGCCAAAACAATAACTGAGCTTTGGAAGGTGATTTTGGGAGCTTTGGATGGAGTTAGGAGTAAAAAAATCAACAAAAATAGGATTACAAGCCCTACATTATGGTGAAATCATATTTTTCATAACACCTCGACACCTAGGGTTTTAAGGCGTTTTTCTTAGGCACAAGTGGAGTACCAAATAAAAATTCCAAATTTTTAGGGATTAAATGGATGAATAAAGACATGAGAAAACCACCATTGGATTCAAAATTCCATTTAAAGTTAGGATCATATAAAATTTCACCAAGAAATTCCACCGGGAGCTCAAGTTATCATCATTCCAAGTTGCCCTCTCAAAGGTAGTTCATGAGTTAGTCAATTTTCGGAAGGACGCATATTAACACTAGGACCCTAGCAGGATTTCATGTCCATGACATCCCTAAGTTCAGGTACATCAACCTTGAAAAATGTTCCCAGCCCACATGTGACCTCTGGGACCCTCATGTGACCTCTAGACTTGATAGTTCAACCCCTAGGTGCATTTTTGGAGCATCCATTCCTGCCGTTGGATCAAGCGCCACATGTCAGTTCCAGGACCACCATGGAATTTTATGTCCATCACATCCCCGAGGTAAGGGAAATCAAGCATGGAAAAATGTTCCCACCCCTATGGGGAGACTTTTGGTCACCCATGTGACTTGCTTCCAGCCCCTTGGTGCTTTAAAGCTTATTTTAGAGCACTCATTCCCGCCGTCGGATCACCGCCACGTGTCACCATACTGATCATCATGGAAATTGATGTCCCTCACATCCCTGAGGTCAGGGAAATTAGGGAAAAAAGAGTGTGCCCAACTCCAACTCAAAAATTTGATTTTTTTTTTTCTAGCTGTTGGCATTGCTTCTCACCGCTGAGGAAGAAACATCAGAGAGAACACCTCACTCCACCATTACCAAAGCTTGAACTAGCTGCATAAATTCACATTATACTTCAATCCATGATGGAAAATAGGTCTCAGAAGAATAATTCATCAAGATAAGAAAAAGAAATGGAGAACCGAGAAGAAGAACAAAGTGGAAATCCCCATTGCCATAAAACGAAGATTTGAAGATATCTTGCAAACCGGTGCACAAATTGACAAACCGTATGTTGATGAGTTATTATCTCTTGAATGTAATTAAAAATCATATTCAAACCTCCAATTTGTAGCAAATAATGCTCACATCGAATAAATTTCACTTCGGCTCCATGAAGAACAAAGTTCAATTTCCTATCAAATTGGTTGTCGGATGGAAGTAAAATTTCATGTGAAGCACCAGAAGCAAAAACCTATCACAATGGAATTTATTTCATCGCGAATGGATAAAAAAACCAGACCTAAAAATTTCAAGATCCATTAATGGATTTTATGACATAGTCGTGAAAAAATCAGCAGTGCCTCTCCACTTCTTAGGGTTCCAGTGGGCAAAATCACATGAAAATTGGAGGGAATGATCGTTGAAAATTCTAGTTTCATGTGAACTAGTTTTTGCGCCATGAAGCCCCTATTTTTTAGGGATATGGAGGATTGAGTTTTAATCGAGTTCTTCCCTGTCACATGAAGAACATCTATGAAAAAGGCATCGAGCTACCTCTTCAACTCTCAAGGTTCCAATGGGTGAAATCACATGAAAATTGGAGGGGACGATCGTTGAAAATTATAGATTCACGTGAACTATTTTGTGTGTGTTAAAGCCCCTATTTTTTAGGGATATGAAGGGATATTTTTTTGTTAGTATTCTACTCATGCCGTGAAAATATCATTTTCCCATTTGTTCAGATGAAGGAGTTACTCAAACGCGGAGCGTGGAACCCTAGAATAAAACCCAAAAATTTCAAGACTTGTTTTGTCACATCCTGACATATGTGGTGCACTTACTAAAAATAACATGCCTTCCTCCGTAGGGATATGTTACTTCAAGTAATCCATGATTTGAAGAGGATACGAAGAAGGTGGTAAACACAGAGGGAGCATCACAGAAAAAGTCATCAAGAAGGTCATCTCGGCTCGTAATTCACACTTACTAAAAATAGTAAGTTACACTCAAAGAGAATTTTGGCACAATGAGACATATAAGGATACTCATTTAGAGGGATATCATTGTTCAGGATCATCCTAGTCATCCATCTTAGTTCATTTAACTTGGCGAGCGTTCGTGAGCTAATTGGAAGGAGTTTCACAGTGTGCAAGGAGTTTGAAGATTCAGAGTTTCACTACATTTGGAGATTTCCATCGACGAGGATCAATAGACTTCATCAAGAATGACATCTCCTCTTCTTCTTCTATTTCTATTTCTCTCTCCTCTTTCCCCCAACTTTCTCTCACTTTCAAATGTTCTAATTCTTTGTTGGGGTTCACACTTTTTGATATGCCTTTAAGTCACTTAAAAGTGACTTTAGAAACATAATGTAAATTAAGTCACCTTAATTTTATAAAAGGGACTTAAATATTTTATAGGAATATGAATAATCGAAAGTTAGAAATAAGGCATATGAAAGGTCATGAGGAAGATGAGGAGCCGTGTCTATTTTATAAATTGTAAATCCATTCCCATTTTAATGTGTTGGTCATTAATTTTTAAGCTCAAGAGTGCATTATACCTTGAGAGAACAAAGGAGATAGCCAAATTCTTCCTTTCCCCCTTTCTCAATTTCCTCCATTTCTCCACTATGTACAACTTTTGTTTGAGAAATTAATACAAGAAGGAGTTTCTAGCTTTCTTTGACTAAGGGATTTATTGATACTTTTTGTTCATCAAATTTCATTTGGTCTTAATGATGCTTACAAAGTTGTTTCTTCTCATAAATGCATGTGATGATACTTCTGACTAGTGTGTGTAGGAATCTGATTTCCTACCTACAACATTAGTTCTCCTACCTCTTTTCTCACTCCCCTTTCCCATTCTTCAAACAAAGTCTTCCCTAGCAAGAGATTGCTAGCTTTGTTGAGGTTAGTGGAGTGCCCCTGTTAGATCCCTGGTCAAAAGGCCACCACAGAAATCCACATTTTCTTGTGCATGCATATACGAAAACTACACCAGTTAAGTAGAGGGACTTATATTCCCAAAGTGTTGGCAAGAAATCCATAAGTTTGTCCACTCGACAAATTTTCTCGTCAACACCTACTCAACCAAAAACCTTTTTGTCACCAATACTAACCCCTTACATTACATGTACGCTAAGCCCTACAAACATCAACATGTTGCACATTGGTTCATGCTTATTTTAGACCTAGATCTTGAATTCATCCATCAAAATATGTCAAAGGACAAACCATCACTGACTAACTCGCAGACGCACCTCTCTCTAGAAATCAATCCTCTAACTTTGATTTCCCTAATGAATCCATTGCTACCCTCTCTTTGGATGATACCGCTTACCAGATGACCTTATTCTTTGATGGTTCCAAATGTAAACATGGGGGTGGTGTCGGAGTTATCCTCATTCCTCTTGATGGTGAGCCTATGCCATTATATTTCAAACTAGATTTTTATTGTACTAACAATATCACCGAATATGAAGCACTTGTGTTAGGCCTTAAAACGCCATAGCCTTAGACGTTAAATCAATTAATATCTTTGGCGAATCTCAACTGGTTGTGAATCAAGTTAATGGTATATACCAGTGTCATAACGAGATAATTTAAAAGTATAAACATCATGTTGACATAATGTTTACTACCTTTGACCATTATGAACTTCAAACCACCCCACGTTTCACTAATAAATTCATAGATACCATGGCCTATCTGGCTTCTCAAATCCCCGCTTCACTCTTTGACCTTAAAATATTTGTCACCATATAAAGGTTGCAATCAACTTATTATCTATTTCGAGACGTTAAATTTTTCAGAAACATTGAAATTGACCCATGTGACCTTTGGTATAAGAAGTTTGATGACTACCTCTCCCTTTCCATTCTCGCCTCCGGATCTTACTCGTAGTGGACAATGAGACTTTCTTAAAAGTGTCTCTCACTATGTCATCATGCGAGGTATTATTTATAAACATGGTTTTGACGTTATCCTCTTATGGTGTCCAACATGAAGATGTTTATGTGAGACTGTTCATGGAGTCCCTCCAAGAAAAAGTAGCGAGAATGGTTTTACCTCCTTCCGCCCGAGTCCATCACGAGCTAGAATGACATCAAGGATGCCTTCAAGAGAGATTTAAATCAATCGAAGATTGTCAAGATATCCTGTACAGTTGGCTCAAATAAAGAAAAGGAGAAAATGAAAGCACGGGAGACTTCATGGCTCATTTCGAATGGTTTCTTCCGAGGATATCTCGAAGAGGATTTTCCATCTCAAAAAAATGTCAATAGATTCTACATAAATGTTGAATCATCGGAAGTAGGATTGTTGCTGCGAAGAGCCCAACCAAAGAACATTGTAGGAGCACAAAGGATGACCACCGAACTTGATGACGATCTCATCCTCTTTGGGAAGATCAAGAATGCATCAAAGGGAAAGGCTCAACATCCTAGAGATGAGAGAACCAATCCATTGCTACAAAATTTGGCAAATGAGATAAAATATTTGAAGAGGGAATTATTTGAACGAGTTTCTTCCCAAAGAAGCAACGAAAATTAGATTGTAGGAGCACCTCGAAGGCTTGCCTTGGAGGCCCCACCTATCAATGCAAGTTGTAGGAGTAAGGAAAATGAAGAGGATTTTGAACAAGAAAGTGAAGGTGGTGGTTTCCTAGAAAGTGATGAGTTTGAGAACGATACACAAATAAGATTCTGTGAGTATTCTGGAGGTTATGAAGAAGACAAAGAAGATGCACCCAGTTTCTCATGTGCGGTATTCACTCATTCTCAGTCAAGAAAGGAGCACCCCTCCACTGCTGTAAAGAAAAATAAGGTTGATGATCCTCCTATGGCGACTCCGCAAAACAAAATAATTAGTCGAGGATCACCACTCCCTCCTTCCATGAAGTCTGGATTGTTGGAGCTTGATCTGTAGTGAATAAGAAGGCTCTTGCTATTCCAAGTAAATATTCCGATACCTCTTTCAATTCTAAACCCAAATCAGCTCCTAAAAAATCTACTACCTTGAAAGTGTGCCATTCAAAATACCGTCAATTCCTCAAAATCAAATCGTGCTCCCAAGCCTATCCAAACTTCAAAATCACTACCTTTACCCCCTTTTTTGCATATGATCCCTTTGATTTCATAGAATATGCTAACAAAGCCAAAGTGTAGATTACTAAAACTGAATATTTGCGGACTCATCTTGAACAATTTGAGAGGTTCGTTTGATATATTAGCAGTGGAAGTCTAACACCCAATGTTGTAACTTCTAGTTCTAAATGCATGCTACCAAACCCACCTACACCTCCCTCACAGAACATGCTTTCTCTGAGTGCATAAAAGACTGATAAAGTTGAACCTTTCTATGTCTCCCTTCTTGTTGGAGAATATGTATTGAAAAATTACATAATAGATTCTGGTGCCTCAGACAACGTGATGCCTTTGAAGGTCACCAAGGCTCTCAAACTTACCATGACTCCACCTAGCGGCTCTTGTTACTCTTTGGAATCAAAAGAGGTCTCACTTGTAGGGAAGGTCAAAGATGCACAAGTGGCTCTTGCAGATTTCCAAACAAGAAAGTTTCAATGATGATTTTGGTAGTAGACATCCCAACCTCGTTCGGAATGTTGTTGAGTAGAAATTTCTACCGAGACTTGGGAGGGAAAATTTAGATGAATTGGTCTTCTACAACCATACCAGTGAAGGGAGACATGGAGAAATTGTTTCCTGAGAATAAGATGAGGTACATGGTATAAAATTCTAAAATCCCAGAAGCTAACATTTTATACCAGGGTAGCAGGTGGATGAATCACTTTGTGACAACTGAGGAGGAAGAGGATATTCCCATCTTGATAGGTCAAGACATGCCTTCTGGACATATTTATACTTTGAAGAAGCATTGAGGAGATTCAAGTTATAAGAGGGAAACTCTGAATTCTTTGGATGACGTAAACCATGAAGAAGAGGAAATGGTTCTTGACAATTTTCAAACAGAAAAATCAGCTTATGTGTTTATCCATGATGAAGAAATTTTCTCATTCCCATTCAAAGATGAGGAATCCCTTGATCATGTTACCCAAGAAGAGACCAATCCATTCTAAAATGAACCCTCGAACAATGGGAAAGAACTATCTCAAAAAAAATGATAAGAGCCATGGAAGAAATAGAAGACCACGAAATCGATCTTGAACTTTTAATGTAAGCCATGAATCTTGAAGACAAGTGTGAATTTGCCTTGAAAGCTGTTATCCAATTTTGCACACATGGCAAGATTGGACAATGGGGTCCTATCACGTTCAAAATGAAAAAAAATAGTCCCAGGAACCCACCTTCGGTTATTATCGAGATGCAATAATTAAAAATAATTCTTAAATTGCATATGAGAGATCACCTAGTATCAAAAGGCACCCAGTTGATCTCAACTCAGTAAAGAGTTTGGGGTCGAGTTGATAGAGAACCCGGTGTCAAATTGATAGTCATCTCGGTAGAGACTCTCAGTTGTAAGAGCTCGATGAGGTCTTGTTAATGCAAAATATAGCTCGTTGAAAATTGATGAATGAAGGGAACTCTATAAGGATCTCGGTAGAGATCGATGCAGGCGGAAGTTAAGGCCAAGTCAGGGAGAGTCAAAGTTCGAGCTATCAATAAAGTCTCAACAAATTGGAAAGGTTCAAGATACAGGCGGAAGCGAAAGCAGAAATAAGGAATTTGACTCATCTTAGCGACTTTTTCATTTTGGAGATCATGTGGTGAGCTTCTTTTAGGACACGTTTTGTAGAGCTAGGGTGATTCAAACACAAGCCAAGGCATCAAGAGTGCCATAAAATGAATGGAGATCGTTGCGTAAACAAAGATACGTGATGGAGCCCTATCGATGGGACTCATCGAGCATGATGGATAATTCAATGCAACTCGTTTCATGTGGATGCATTAAAGATAGTTTCTAGGCAAATTCAACTCACTCAAAGTTGGCATGTAACAAGCTATCAAGGAAGTCAGTGAGTTTAGCGCACCTGCTCAAGCTAAACAATGTCGTGGAGCCTTGGGATCTCTCGAGAATATTTTTGTTTCTTACTGGTCGAATTGGCCAAATGATGTCTAGGTTCCGCGGGTCAGTCTTCAACATGGGATATTCAAATGAGTTTTCCAAGGTAAATGTTGAAATGAAAAACCAAGACAAGGTTTCCGTGATAAGAGGGAGTTTCAGGCCTTTGAATCCACGATGGAGATAATGTTGTGGCAAACCAATATGATATTTCCACACATGGGAAAAGTTCATGATGATTTCCAAGCGGGTTTCAGTTAATGGAAAACCAACACAAGGTCTTCGCAAAGGGGGGCCCCGAGTTTCATCTTGCCAAGAACGTGGAAATTTTAGAAAACATTGCCAAGCATGATAAAACCGTGGCAAACCATAATCGGATTTCGTGAGTTGGAGAAATGAACACCAATTGCAGTGGAAGTGCTTTATGGTCGGCGCCAACATGAAAGTTACGCTCGTGGGATATTTTCACTCTTTGCCTAGTCGGATAAATAACTAAATAAATAATGCCTCAACCCCGCACTAAGGTATTCATGAGTTATTTGCTTAAAATGGGAATCGAGAAGCCTAATGCCAAGTGGGTTTTCGTGGATGGCAAGCCAAAGAAGGAATTCCACGCGGGGGAGATTTGGGGCGGTATGACCAAGTCAAGAAGCGGAAATTGGGAACCGACTTGCCAAGGTAATGTATGGCAAATTGGATTCATAAGTCCGAGATCCCCACACATATCCTGTGGACTTCCTTGATACAAACGCCATGCCAATTTGACTTGGAAAAAGGAGGATTTGGCATGGAACGGGGATATTCAAGTCGGTTGAACCAAGGAAATTCAAACTACTTTTTCCACGAGAACTGTCTCGGCTATGTGGCTGAGCCGTTACGCGGGGATTTGAAGCTGGTATGCCGAGGTCGGAGATTTGACGATGGCAGTCCAAGTTGTTCACTCCGCGTAGGGGAGATTCAGGAAAACACTGCCAAGCGTGGAAATATTGGGATGGAAAACCATAATCAGACTTCCGCACGGGCCGTGTAAATAGGATCCGAGTCTTTGTGCGAGTCACTCGGAAGGTAAGTCGGGGAACGTGGGAATGAGACAGTTGAAGTGTTTAATAGGATTGGACGTGGTGGTCTAGCCTGGCCAAAATCGAGTATGACACGAGAGATAGGTGAAGGAGGCTCCACACATTCTGCTTACCACGCATAACATCCCTGTAAACCTGTCTACATATCTTCAACTATTACAGACCTGCATTTCCAGGAATATGCTTTCACATGAAAGAGACGCCTTCTCATGGAATACCATAATTGCAGCTTACAGAAGACACGGGTTTCCTCACGAAGCGTTGATACTATTTCACCGAATGCAACAAATAGATGTCGACCTGATCAGTTCGCCTTTGCCAGCATACTTCTCCCAACTCCCGTTCGGGCTCTGAGCATTCGGTGGTCGCGAGGCAAACTCCCATGCACCAGGCAGTTGATATGTTGCAGTATGGTAGAAGCCTTTTGAACGCTTCCAGCAAACAGGTTGTCCAACTGTGTTGTTATCTATTCAGTATCGAATGCATCCTCAAATTTAGGATTTTCCTTCAAGATATTTTTATCAAAATCAATTAAGTGACAGTGAGAGTGTTACCAAGAGACCTGATGAAATTTATTACAAAGATTCTCTATTGAGACCTTACTTGTTTTATGATGTAACTCATGGAAGTGAATCTCATAGAGGTGGATCTGTTTCATATCAGAATATTCATGAAGCACAAATTGCTTTGTAATTATATGAGCATCTTCAACGAGTCACTAAGTTGGCAGGCATAAAGGTTTATGTTGGAATTATCACACCTTACAAGCTACAACTGAAATGTTTGCACCGAGAGTTTGATGTTGTCCTCAAATCTGATGAAGGAAAAGGTTTATATATCAATACGGTAGATGCCTTTTAGGGCCAGGAGCATGATATAATCATTATGTCTTGTGTCCGAGCTGTAAATCATGGGGTTGGTTTTGTAGCTGATGTTCGCCACATGAATGTGACATTAACACGAGCTCGTAGAGTGCTTTGGGTTATGGGCAACACAACTGCATTGAAGCAATCTAGTGACTGAGTTCAGTCGAGGGTAGATCTGCTCGATGCGTAGAGCTTGGTAAAACTCATGAGAAGCTCGCCGATTCAGAGGAAATGGAGCCTGGTAAGGATAAACAAGGCTCGGTGGGAGTTATTCAGCGATGAAAACACTCGGGGCTCGTAGAGATGAGTCACAAGCTTCATGCGAGGGGAGGGACATGACGACAAGCATGGTGCAGAGAGAAAATGAGCTCAGACGTCGATAGAATGAAAAAGCGGGGTTCAAAATGAGTATCCCGGTCTATTAATAAAGATGATTCCGGAGTTTCAATGTGGAATTCAATACATTTGAGTTCATGTTCGATCAGTAAGACACGAGCGAAGGTGAACCAAATCACATGGAGCGATTCGGTCAATTAGGTGATAAGTACGAGTCGGTCGGGCTATGATGGAAATAACTCGGCACTGAAAGAGTTTCATATGGAATTCGCTGAGTCAAAAATCCTGTGACAATAAGGAGCTCATCGGTAAAAGAACTTGAGGGCTCATCAGAACATGTTTGTTTTAGTTCACCTCACATGGAGTGAAGAGGAACAGACGAGATGTTTTGTAGTAACACCAAAACGATGAGGCTTAGGAGAAGTTGGCAGTCATAGCAAGTCGAATGGAGGTAGGCTTAGCTTGCTTTAAGAGTTTAGTAGGCGGATAGCCTAGTCTGAATCAAGAAGAATCGTGACCGAGCCACACTGAATGAAGATCTCATTCAGGAATTGACAAGAAAACTAATCTTGTGGTGAAGTATTCACGGATTAAATGCCAAGTCTGAATCAAGAAGAATCATTGCAGAGCCAATTGAAAAATAAAGTGTGCAAGTGAGGTCGAAGAATTTATAGAAAATGGTTTGCATGGATACATCACAGAAAATGGTAAAGGCTCGAGAATAAAAATGCTAGTTGAGCACACAAACGTGTAAGGATGACTCTAAGAATGAAGGCAGTGGAGCTCGGTACTTTACGCACGGTGAGGTATCCATAGCAAGCAAGAGGTTCAAATTGGAATGGCTCGAGGAACCGATCTAGGTGTCAAGTGCCTCGGAGGAAAGAATTCGCCGCATAAGCCATCTGCATAAGCCTAAGACACGGTTCACGTCAAAAATGAGTTCGGGAGAAAGCTCGCATGAAAGATTCAGATAACCGAGTTGAGCCATTCACCATTCACCGAGTGAGTCAGTCGGGGAATGCTTGGATGGGAACCAAGTCGAGTGAATAGCTCGAGCATACAACTGCTCAGTAATTCATTCTAATTAACTTTGTTTATTTCATCAAGCATTAATGCCAAACTGAAAATTCAAAGAGAGCTCGACAAGCTAAACTCGTGCCGAGTCACTGGTCGATAGAGATGCAAGCTCGGTTGTCAGTGAAATAAGTGACTTAGGATGAGCCGAGTTGCAGTCTGAGTGACCCGATGATGAGCATTAGAAGAGGTGAGAAGAGCTCGATGCAGATTGGGAGCTCGGTGAGTTCGGTATGTTGCTCGAAGCTCGTCAAGTTGGGATATGTCCAGACTCTATTCACATGGACCCCCCTCCTCTTCAAGTCAAACGGGTCAACAGGGGGTCCCGACATTATGTTAATTAATTTAATATTTCTATTAAAATATTTTAATAATAATATTTATTATTATTATTTAAAAATTTTATTTAAATATTCTTTTAATTAATTGAGAAGACTTGGTCATCAGGCAATTAATGACCCATGATGGAACCTTCTCAGGTAGTTCAACTAACTGTAATAAATACATCATGGACCTTCAATTTAGGAATGTAATTATGACATTTCCTCTTCTTTCTCACATATTCTTCTATAAATGTAAGTTGGAAGCTCATTTCAAAGGGTTCCAATAGTTCAGACAAGTTGGACAGTTAGATATCTCAGGCGAGTGTATACTTTTCAAGAATCCTCTCTCTTCTGCAAGTTGTTCTTGTGTGTTGAGAGAACTTTCAAGCCTCCTCTTCAAGACTGTAATGGCAACTATTTCCTCTTCTAAATGTATGATGCATTGTGCATGTTATTGAAGCAATAAAAGTGTGTGTTTTGTGACTAATCTCGGTCCTTTCATCCTTCTATGCTTCTTTGTGCCTTTCTCGTACTTGCAGGTACACTTTGTGCAAGTTTAAGTTTTATTGCGAGGTTCTTGGAGTTACGTGCTTATCGAGTGGTGGAGTATTACATGTAGTTGAGTTGTGGTGTTTGTTCACCCTTCTTGAGTTCATCCTTCTTCATTGGGAAACTGGTATATTTCTCGGTTTGATAAAGTTTAACAAAGGGAACGCGTGTCTCTTAGTTTGTGGTATCCTATACCCTCTCTAAGTCGCGGTAGGTGAAGTTGACCTGTGGTGCACACACCCTCTTCAAATTAACCCTTCCTGAGTCTAGAAACACCCTTTATCCGGTGCATCACCATCCCTAGTATAGTTTCATTTCATAAATCTCTTTCCCTAAAACCCTATGAAAATGTTAGCATAGGACTAGATAATCATTTTTGTTACACTAGGAGTAGTACATCACTTAGTTTAGGAAGAGGAAGCGGCCTTCTCCAGGAGGTTCACCTCGAGCCCAAGTCCCATAGCTTGAGAGGTGATCCCATGTGTCCCAATCACACCGAACGTCCTATTCACATCCTGGCCATTCGGAGGGTGCAATGATTTGGCGACAACATTTTTTGGCACGCCCGGTGGGATAGAGTTGGTACTTCTCTTCTCACTTACACAAGTCAAAGTACCTAGCGACTCTATATCTTTGGATTCCAAATCTTAGTGCAAGTAACTTATGCGAAGAATTCAGACAAGAGCTTCTTCAAAGAAAGGAAAGTATCAGCATATCAAACTTTCCTTGTCTCCTCCAAAGAGAAGAAGAAGAGGCATTTCCACATCCCCAGTTGCAGATTTACCTAGTAGGGGTCATTCAACTCCTCCTTACGGAAGATTTCCTCCACCCAGGAACAATCAACCTTTCGTTCTTTATGGCGAGGAACCAAGTTTTTCCCCCTTTCAATGCAAGTAGTCCTCTTATGTTGGCTCAACGTGACTGATACATTGCGGCACTCAAAAGTTTACCCTTCTACATGGGGGAAATTCACGTTACTCTAATGGAGCATATCTTTGATGTAGCCAACATTTGTGCAGTAGATAATATCACCGAAGACAATGTTGTAGTTAGACTTCTTGCTACCTCTTTCAAGGGAAAAGCACTTCAATGGTTTCGCGGGTTAGGTGTTGGCACTATAACCACTTGGGGACGAGTTGGGAGAAAAGGTATGTAAACAATTTGAAGAAAAAAATGATCACCTATCACTTTTGGAACAACTTACTACCATAAAGAGAGCTTCCCAAGAATACATGAGTGATTTCAACTTCCGATTCCACAGGACTTGGAATAGGATTCCAGCGCTCGTAAAGCCTTTTGCACATAATGCATTCTTGTACTATTTGTGAGCCTTGAATAGTGATGTAGCAGATTATGATCAGTCCATGGGTGGGACTACACCGCACGATGCTTACGAAGTTGCCATAAGTGCGAGAGAATTCTTTGATTCAGCCTGGAAAGATAGCTCCACGACCACCAATGCCCTTTTCTTGAGATCTTACGAATCATTGCCTATCATTGCTCCTATTCCAAGTAGACTCAAGCAACCATCTCAATCTCCCCCTGCCTCTTCAAATGACCTATTTGAAGTCAAGTCACTACTACAAAATTTTGGAAATGAGCTCGTTGCACTCAAAAGGCAACAATTTCAATACAATCGTCAAAGTATCGACCACAAAATCAACGAGTATCAAGCTAACCGTTCTCCTTTTCAAGGGAACAATTAGCCTCGAAATCAAACTACAAGTCAAGTTGCAAATGTCGAGGCCCTTGAACTTTGAGAACCCTCTTGCGGTGGCTCATCTAGAGCTATAGGACTGTTCAAAATAATCTAGTTCAAGACTACGAATGGTGTTATCCTTGCTCTCAACCTCATAATCAAAATATTTGTCCCAATGGGGTTCTTAGCCAGGCCCTTATGGTTCAAAGTGTATCTGCCCCTTCAGAGTTAACAAACAATTCATCTATAAAAGAAGCAGCAGATCAACCGCAGCACCTGAAGAATCCGCTTTGCTAAAGCAAAAGCAAGCGAAGATTTTCTTGATTGAATATAGATTCTTCATTAGTGGCAGCAAACACTCGTTCCAAAAAGAGAGCAATGGAGCCTCAACCTCTGAAGCTGATCTAGCATCCACTTCTCAACCTGGGTTTCAAATGGCAGTTGATAAAAATGCGGGAAAGAAATCACTAGAAACACCGGCTAGCCACACCGCAGGGAAAGATGGTTCTCTAGGCATCACGGTACCCAACAAACATTTTCCAAAGGAGGACCCCAATGCCCAAAAAAGTGTCATCAAAGTTGGATCAATTCCCTTCAGCATAGTAGAACAAATGAAGAAAACCAATCTGAGTGTTACCATGTGGGACGCACTCTCGATCCCTTCCAAAAGAAACACATTGCGAGAAGCTCGAGCAGTTTTAGTATAACCAGCGGATCACCAAGCCATGGAGTGAAAAATGCTACAAATTTGTGTCAACCGGAAGGAAAAATCATTCCTACGGCAAACAAACCACCGCCATTCTACATTTCCCTGATCATTGGCAACCACCTGGTACATAATTGCATGATCGATTTTGGTGCCAGTAGCTCTGTCATGCGAAACAAATTTCATATGTACTAGGCATACAATATGTGCCAGTTACAAGAGGGGTTGTTCAGCTAGATGACATAGTTGTTAAGACTATTGGGGTTATCAAAGGACTTCAACTTACCATTCATGCATGCCCAAGTTTGTCATTCACCCAAGACATATTGGTCATTGATCTCCCTCATCTCTTTGCCATCTGCCTATCACGGGATTTCACTGCCAAGATGGGCGGTTACCTATCGGTGATTGGTCACATATGATTCTCAGGACTCGATACGGAACCAAAGTAACTATAAGGGCAGAACCAATCTGCCATAATCATGTAGAACCCTACACTGCTAGTCTCATAAATGGAAATTACACCATCGGTGATCCAGAAGAGGAAGATGCCGATCATGAACCAACCACCCTTGTTGAGGAAGTCCCTGATACTTTGCTAGATGAAGTAAGTAGAGATCATCAGTACGATCCCTACGCTGATGTATTAGCAGAAGAAGAAGCTGGTTTATTGGTTTTGGAAGAAACAGGATTAGGTACCTACTGTATCCATGAAGAAGATACAATCATACCACAACTTGTCAAAATGCCAGGTGATTCTAAAGGAGTGTGGCAATTTTTCTTCGATGGCTCAAGAAGTAAGAATGGATCCAGTCTTTGGTGTTATGTTAATTTCTCTAGAGGGAGATAAGTACTTCTCATCTTTAAGTTGCAGCTCAGTTGCACTATGACAATTCTTGAATACGAGGCTCTTGTGCAAGGAATTCAGCTAGCCCAAAGGAAGGGAATCAAGGCCTGATTGTTTTGGAGATAGTGAGTTAGTTGTTCATCAAGTTTGGCACATAGTGCATCCAAAATGATATTTTAAGATCATATAAGAATCGAGTCGGGACTTGATTGAAGATTTGAAGCTTTTGGAATCCATGCAATCCCTAGAGATCAAAATCAAGATGCGAGATAGGCTTGCTATAATTGGTTCACAATACAACACCGAGTTGATATCATGAAAGAAGGGCAGCAATTTGTTAAAATGGTGGTTTGACCAGCAGTCCACGATAATGTGAGTAGTTGGCAAGTGTTTGATAGTGACAAAAAATTGTCCTCTTCCTACAAGAAGAGGCGGAGTTTGCTACAAAGAATCAAGATAAGTTGCAGGAGTCATATGGTGAGAAAATTATCTAATTGAAAAGCAAAAATTTACCAAAAGGTTTAGTCACTTTTGAATCCATTTTCAATTCAGATGACCAAGCCATAAGACAAAGCCCTAACATGGTGGTCAAAGAAGAATATTTTGAGGAAATTGAAGTATCGAATGAAAAATTTCTTAAGATCAGAAAAGTGTGTACTTACAAGAGAAAGAAGCTTTCATCAAACTTTTCAAGAGTATCATGACATATTTGCATGGAGCTATAAAGATCTCGCATGGTTTTGATCCAGTCTAGCACAACATACCATCGAATGGATCCTAATGCTAAGCCAATTCGAAATAGAGACCAATTAATCCCAAAATTGAGCCACTAATGAGAAAGGAGCTAACCAAGCTCATCGAGGCCTATATAATTTTTCCCATCAAGCATTCCTCATGGGTAGCTAATTTGGTGCCCGTGAGGAAGAAGAACGGAGAGATCCGGTTATGCGTAGATTTCAGGGATTTGAATCGTGCATCATTAAAAGACCATTATCCTCTTCCATCGATGGAGCAGATCCTTTAAACGGTGGTAGGAGCTCAAATATTTTCTTTGCTCGATGGATATTCAGGTTACAATCAAATCCTAGTCCAAGAATCCAACCAATTCAAAACGGCTTTCACTACCAAGTGGGGCACGTATGCCTACAATAAAATGCCATTCGGATTGTCCAATGCCGGGGCTACTTTCCAAAGAGCCATGGACATGGCATTTAAGGGACTAATCAATGATATTATTTTGGTTTACCTTGATGATATAACTGTATACTCTAAGCATGCAAAAGATCACATCACGCATCTAAGGAAAGTTTTCCAAAGGTGTAGGGAATTTTGGGTTTCACTTAACCCCAAGAAATGTATTTTCACAATACACGAGGGAAAATTGTTGGGGCATGTTGTTTCAGTGGAAGGATTATCAATCAATCTAGCCAGGATTCATTCAATTATGTCCTTATCTCTCCCAAGTCACAAGAAGGGCCTTCAGAGTTTTTTGGGAACCATAAATTTCGTGCGGAGATTCATCCCTCAATTTGCGACATTGGCTAAACCACCGATGACCATATCAAGAAAAACATGCCATTCTCATGGACAAAGGAAGGGACGAAAGCTTTGAAGCCATCAAAACAACCATTTCTCAAGCTCCCATGCTTGTGAACCCCGGAGTTTGACAAATATTTTATCCTTTATGCTTTTGCAGAGTCAAGAGAGCATTTGAGGATCCTCACCCAACAAAACAACAACCGATGGAGCAACCAATCAATTTCTTGATCAATCCCTCAAAGACTACGAGTTCAAATACTCATTCATTGAAAAGCAAGTCTTTGTGGTTATTGAGCTTTGAAGAAATTCAAGCACATGTTGTCCAACAAAAGATTCATCGATGGTGTCTCATCCGGTGTCAAGGAGTTTTTGCTGAACAAAGAAATGAATGAAAAGCGTGCTGGATGGATCACGAAGGTAATGGAGTATGACGTGCACATCAAAGTCACTAAACTTGTCAGAGGTAAGGGTTTATGTCAACAACTTGCTGCAGACATGGAATCAAAAGGTAATGAGGACATGACACTCCTAAATACTGATGAGAATGTTGATCAAGCTGACTGGTTATCCAAAATGAAGAGTTTCCTCTTCTCGGGAGCATATCCGGTAGACATGGATAAAAACCAAAGGTGAACTTTCTGTCTTCAATCTATCCCATATGTTTTGGTAGATAGCGTTCTCTTTCGAAAAGATTTGAATGGCATCCTCCTTCGGTGCATAGGACCAGAACAGGTTAGTAAGATACTAGAAGAGTTTCATAATGGCCTATCTGGAGGACATTATTCTGCACGAACAATAGCTACCAAGATCATGCGAGCTGGCTACTATTGGCCAGATTTATTCAAGGATGCCCATCTTTGGGTAAGGAAATGTAAGGAATGTGCCTTTTTCACGGGTAAGCGAGAAGTCGGCAGCTCTTCCATTGCATCAATTCAAGTGGATCAACCCTTTGTTCAATGGGGTTGGACTTCATCGGAATGATTAATCCTCCATCCAGTGATGGACATAAGTGGGTCCTTACCGCAACAGACTATTTTACTCGATGGACAGAGGCGGTAGCATTAAAAGAGAGCAATGAAAAGGTAGTTCTAGATTTTTTGGAGGGTATAATGACGAGGTTCGGTGTTCCATTTACAGTCATTTTAGACAATGCGCTGGATTTTCTTGGTATGAAATTGAGTGAATGGGCTATTAAAAATGGGGTATACCTCAAAACTTCATCCAATTACTATCCTCGGGGAAGCAGTTGGTGAGTCTAGCAACAAAACCTCATAAGGATTATTAAGCGCACAATGGAGACTAACAAGAGGACTTGGCATACACAGCTTAAGACCGCCTTATGGGCAGATCGGATCACACCTAAAAGGGCCATCGGAAATTCTCCTTTCGTTCTTGTATATGGAAGAGAGGCAAAACTCCCACTCTCATTGGAGTTACCTTCTTTGGAGTTAGCTCATCAACTTGAAGTTATAGAGAGTGATCCTCTGACAATAAGGTTTGCTGAACTCATGGAGTTAGAGGAAGTACGAGACAAGGCTATGAAAACTTTGGAGCAGCATCAGGCTCAAGTTAAGAAATATTTTGATAAGAAGGCATCCAACAGGTGTTTTCAAGAGGGAGATTTAGTTCTCAAATGGGATGAAGACAGGGCCAAACCAGGCAGGCATGCCAAGTTTGACGCTCTCTGGAGTGGGCCATACATCATCACAAGTTGCAAAGAGGCAAATTCATTCCATCTATCTAGGCTCAATGGAGAAGAACTGCCCATTCATGTGAATGGGATACATCTCAAAGCTTGTTTTTGAGAAGCGTTCCACCCTTGTATAGTTAAATTAAGTGTTTTCCTCCAACTACTTATGCACATTGTTGTGTGTTGTTGTTTTGCTTTCCTTGTTGTGTTTTGTGTTGTTCTGCACATTGTTTCATCATTGGAAGGTGTCAAGGAGAAGAAGGTTCAAGGTTTCCATAAGAGTTTCAAAATATGCTTCATTCAAAATTTTGCAGTGTTCCATGGATGTCAAGCATTCAATAGATTCAGTATACTTCATGCTTAGCATTCCAGGGAGGTCCAGGATATCGGCAATGCTCAAAGAAATTTCGGGATGTGTCAAAGAAAATCATACTACTTTCAGGATTCCAACACAGACTCCATGCCCAATGGATGACTTAAGGCTACTGGAATCATGCTTAGCAGGCAATCATCCCGAGAGGTTCCAAAATGTTATCCAATTTTGCACACATGGCAAGATTGGACAATGGGGTCCTATCACGTTCAAAATGAAAAAAATAGTCCCAGGAACCCACCTTCGGTTATTATCGAGATGTAATAATTAAAAATAATTCTTAAATTGCATATGAGAGATCACCTAGTATCAAAAGGCACCCAGTTGATCTCAACTCAGTAAAGAGTTTGGGGTCGAGTTGATAGAGAACCCGGTGTCAAATTGATAGTCATCTCGGTAGAGACTCTCAGTTGTAAGAGCTCGATGAGGTCTTGTTAATGCAAAATATAGCTCGTTGAAAATTGACAAATGAAGGGAACTCTATAAGGATCTCGGTAGAGATCAATGCAGGTGGAAGTTAAGGCCAAGTCAGGGAGAGTCAAAGTTCGAGCTATCAATAAAGTCTCAACGAATTGGAAAGGTTCAAGCCACAGGCGGAAGCGAAGGCAGAAATAAGGAATTTGACTCATCTTAGCGACTTGTTCATTTTGGAGATCATGTGGTGAGCTTCTTTTAGGACACATTCTGTAGAGCTAGGGTGATTCAAACACAAGCCAAGGCATCAAGAGTGCCATAAAATGAATGGAGATCGTTGTGTAAACAAAGATACGTGATGGAGCCTCTGTTGATGGGACTCATCGAGCATGATGGATAATTCAATGCAACTCGTTTCATGTGGATGCATTAAAGACAGTTTCTAGGCAAAGTCAACTCACTCAAAGTTGGCATGTAACAAGCTATCAAGGAAGTCAACGAGTTTAGCGCACTGCTTGAAGCTAAACAATGTCGTGGAGCCTTGGGATCTCTCGGGAATATTTTTGTTTCTTACTGGTCGAATTGGCCAAATGATGTCTAGGTTCCGCGGGTTAGTCTTCAACATGGGATATTCAAATGATTTTTCCAAGGTAAATGTTGAAATGAAAAACCAAGACAAGGTTTCGTGATAAGAGGGAGTTTCATGCCTTTGAAGCCACGATGGAGATAATGTTGTGGCAAACCAATATGATATTTCCACACATGGGAAAAGTTCATGATGATTTCCAAGTGGGTTTCAGTTAATGGAAAACCAACACAAGGTCTCCGCGCAAAGGGGGGCCCCGAGTTTCATCTTGCCAAGAACGTGGAAATTTTAGAAAACATTGCCAAGTGTGATAAAACCATGGCAAACCATAATCAGATTTCCGTGAGTTGGAGAAATGAACACCAATTGCCAGGTGGAAGTGCTATGGTGGAGCGCCAACATGAAAGTTCTGCTCGTGGGATATTTTCAGCTCTTTGCCTAGTCGGATAAATAAATAAATAAATAATGCCTCAACCCCGCACTAAGGTATTCATGAGTTATTTGCTTAAAATGGGAATCCGAGAAGCCTAATGCCAAGTGGGTTTTCGTGGATGGCAAGCCAAAGAAGAAATTCCACGCGGGGGAGATTTGGGGCGGTATGACCAAGTCAAGAAGCGGAAATTGGGAACCGACCTGCCAAGGCAATGTATGGAAAATTGGATTCATAAGTCCGAGATCCCCACACATATCCTGCGGACTTCCTTGATACAAATGCCATGCCAATTTGACTTGGAAAAAGGAGGATTTGGCATGGAACGGGGATATTCAAGTCGGTTGAACCAAGGCAATTCAAACTACTTTTTCCACGCAGAACCTGTCAACTCGGCTATGTGGCTGAGCCGTTACGTGGGGATTTGAAGCTGGTATGCTGAGGTCGGAGATTTGACGATGGCAGTCCAAGTTGTTCACTCCGCGTAGGGGAGATTCAGGCAAACACTGCCAAGCATGGAAATATTGGGATGGAAAACCATAATCAGACTTCCGCACGGGCCGTGTAAACAGGATCCGAGTCTTTGTGCGAGTCACTCGGAAGGTAAGTCGGGGAACGTGGGAATGAGACAGTTGAAGTGTTTAATAGGATTGGATGTGGTGGTCTAGCCTGGCCAAAATCGAGTATGACACGGAGATAGGTGAAGGAGGCTCCACACATTCTGCTTACCACACATAACATCCCTGTAAACCCGTCTACATATCTTCAACTATTGCAGACCTGCATTTCCAGGAATATGCTTTCACAAGAAAGAGACGCCTTCTCATGGAATACCATAATTGCAGCTTACAGAAGACATGGGTTTCCTCACGAAGCGTTGATACTGTTTCACCGAATGCAACAAACAGATGTCCGACCTGATCAGTTCACCTTTGCCAGCATACTTCTCCCAACTCCCATTCGGGCTCTGAGCATTCGGTGGTCGCGAGGAAAACTCATGCACCAGGCAGTTGATATGTTGAAGTATGGTAGAAGCCTTTTGAACGCTTCCAGCAAATAGGTTGTCCAACTGTGTTTGTTATCTGTTTAGTATCGAATGCATCCTCAAATTCGGGATTTTCCTTCAAGATATTTTTATCAAAATCGATTAAGTGACAGTGAGAGTGTTACCAAGAGACCTGATGAAATTTATTACAAAGATTCTCTATTGAGACCTTACTTGTTTTACGATGTAACTCATGGAAGTGAATCTCATAGAGGTGGATCTATTTCATATCATAATATTCATGAAGCACAAATTTCTTTGCAATTATATGAGCATCTTCAACGAGTCACTAAGTTGGTAGGCATAAAGGTTTCTGTTGGAATTATCACACCTTACAAGCTACAGCTGAAATGTTTGCACCGAGAGTTTGATGTTGTCCTCAAATTTGATGAAGGAAAAGGTTTATATATCAATACGGTAGATGCCTTTCAGGGCCAGGAGCATGATATAATCATTATGTCTTGTGTCCGAGCTGCAAATCATGGGGTTGGTTTTGTAGCTGATGTTCGCCACATGAATGTGACATTAACACGAGCTCACAGAGTGCTTTGGGTTATGGGCAACACAGCTGCATTGAAGCAATCTAGTGACTGAGTTCAGTCGAGGGCAGATCTGCTCGATGCGTAGAGCTTGGTAAAACTCATGAGAAGCTCGCCGATTCAGAGGAAATGGAGCCCGGTAAGGATAAACAAGGCTCGGTGGGAGTTATTCAGCGATGAAAACACTCGGGGCTCGTAGAGACGAGTCGCAAGCTTCATGCGAGGGGAGGGACATGACGACAAGCATGGTGCAGAGAGAAAATGAGCTCAGACGTCGATAGAATGAAAAAGCGGGGTTCAAAACGAGTATCCCGGTCTATTAATAAAGATGATTCTGGAGTTTCAATGTGGAATTCAATACATTTGAGTTCATGTTTGATTAGTAAGACATGAGTGAAGGTGAACCAAATCACATGGAGCGATTCGGTCAATTAGGTGATAAGTACGAGTTGGTCGGGCTACGATGGAAATAACTCGGCACTGAAAGAGTTTCAAATGGAATTCACTGAGTCAAAAATCCTGTGACAATAAGGAGATCATCGGTAAAAGAACTTGAGGGCTCATCAGAACATGTTTGTTTTAGTTCACCTCACATGGAGTGAAGAGGAATGCAGCGAGATGTTTTGTAGTAACACCAAAAGCGATGAGGCTTAGGAGAAATTGGCATCATAAAGAAGTTGAATGGAGTCAGGCTTATCTTGGTTTAAGAGTGTAGTTGGCGGATAGCCTAGTTTCTGAATCAAGAAGAATCGTGATCAAGCCATTTGAATGAAGATCTCATTCAAGAATTGACAAGAAAAGTAATCTTGTGGTGAAGTATTCATGATTAAATGCCAATTTCGAATCAAGAAGAATCATTGCAGAGCCAATTGAAAAATAAAGTGTGCAAGTGAGGTCGAAGAATTTATAGAAAATGGTTTGCATGGATACATCATGGAAAATGGTAAAGGCTCGAGAATAAAAATGCTAGTCGAGCACACAAATGTGTAAGGACGACTCTAGGAATGAAGGCAGTGGAGCTCGGTACTTTACGCACGGTGAGGTATCCATAACAAGCAAGAGGTTCAAATTGGAATGGCTCAAGGAACCGATCTAGGTGTCAATTGCCTCGGAGGAAAGAATTCACTGCATAAGCCATCTCGCATAAGCCTAAGACACGGTTCACGTCAAAAATGAGTTCGGGAGAAAGCTCGCATCATGAAAGATTCGATAATAGCCGAGTTGAGCCATTCGCCATTCACCGAGTGAGTCAGTCGGGGAACACTTGGATGGGAACCAAGTCGAGTGAATAGCTCAAGCATACAACTGCTTAGTAATTCATTCTAATTAACTTTGTTTATTTCATCAAGCATTAATGCCAAACTGAAAATTCAAAGAGAGCTCGACAAGCTAAACTCGTGCCGAGTCACTGGTCGATAGAGATGCAAGCTTGGTTGTTAGCGAAATAAGTGACTTAGGATGAGCTGAGTTGCTGTCGAGTGACGATGATGAGCATTAGAAGAGGTGAGAAGAGCTCGATGTAGATTGGGAGCTCGGTGAGTTTGGTATGTTGCTCGAAGCTCGTCAAGTTGGGATATGTCCAGACTCTATTCACATGGACCCCCTCCTCTTCAAGTCAAACGGGTCAACAGGGGGTCCCGACATTATGTTAATTAATTTAATATTTCTATTCAAATATTTTGATAATAATATTTATTATTATTATTTAAAAATTTTATTTAAATATTCTTTTAATTAATTGAGAAGACTTGGTCATCGAGGTAATTAATGACCCATGATGGAAACTTCTCGGGTAGTTCAACTAATCGTAATAAATACATCATGGACCTTCAATTTAAGAATGTTATTATGACATTTCCTCTTCTTTCTCACATATTCTTCTATAAATGTAAGTTGGAAGCTCATTTCAAAGGGTTCCAGCAGTTGCATAAGTTGGACAGTTTGATATCTCGGGTGAGTGTATACTTTTCAAGAATCCTCTCTTCGCAAGTTGTTCTTGTGTGTTGAGAGAACTTTCAAGCCTCCTCTTCAAGACTGTAATGGTAGCTATTACCTCTTCGAATGTATGATGCATTGTGCATGTTATTGAAGCAATAAAAGTGTGTGTTTTGTGACTAATCTCGGTCCTTTCATCCTTCATGCTTCTTTGTGCCTTTTCGTACTTGCATAATGCGTGCAAGTTTAAGTTTTTATTGCAGGTTCTTGGAGTTACGTGCTTATCGAGTGGTGGAGTATTGCATGTAGTTGAGTTGTGGTGTTTTTTCACCCTTCTTAAGTTCATCCTTCTTCACTGGGAAGCTGTATATTTCTCGGTCGATAAATTTTAACCAAAGGAACGTGTGTCTCTTAGTTTGTGGTATCCTATACCTCTCTAAGTCGCAAAGAGGTGAAGTTGACTGTGGTGCACACACCCTCTTCAAATTAACCCTTCCTAAGTCTAGAAACACCCTTTATTTGGTGCATCACCATCCCTAGTATAGTTTCATTTTTGCAAATCTCTTTCCCTAAAACCCCATGAAAATGTTAGCATAGGACTAGATAATCATTTTTGTTACACTAGGAGTAGTACATCACTTAGTTTAGGAAGAGGAAGCCGGCCTTCTCTGGAGGTTCACCTCAAGCCCAAGTCCTATAGCTTGAGAGGTGATCCCATGTGTCCCAATCACACTGAATGTCCTATTCACATTCGCCATTCAGAGGGTGCAGTGATTTGGCGGGCAAAAATTTAACCAAAGATGTGAAGATGGGCTATGTTGAAATAAAGCTATATGAGAAATATGATGTCCATCTTGAGCTAATGGTTGGTGGATATGATGATGAAATGAATATATTTTCTTTCCCATTTGTAGAAGAATATTCTCTCCATGATGAAGAAATATAAGTAAAAGTTTTGAGGCCTTTGAAGCTAAATCCCCAATGGAAAAAGGAGTGATAAAATGCAGCTATTCCCAAGATGATGAGGTAATACCTTTAGATAGTTTCCTTGAGATGCAAAATAAATATTCCTCAAAGGCATAGAAAGAGGAGTTGCGAGGAAATGGCAAAGCATAACTTTGTGTGAGAAATATTTGATGACGAAGTTGCGGAAGACCTCAAGTTGATTCTTGATCTCTTCACTCGTGCCATGGACATACAAGACAAGTATGAGGTCATGTCCAATCCTTTCGTTAGTACTCAAGCACTTCACAATGGAGTAAAGGAAAAGGATAAGTCTAAGGTTTCTCATGGAAAAGAGGTCAATGAGCATAGACTTGGGAAAGAAAAGAATCCATAATGTTCAAGAAATTTGAACGAAAAGCAGCCTTGGGGCAGCGATAGCGTGCTCAACAAAGAATCATCTATGTGGATAAACATGGAATGCAATTGGCACTATGAAACCAATTTCAAAGAGGATGAAGGAAATGGAATTTCCAAGAAAGGACCTGAGCATCAAGAAGCTCACATGGAATCACTCCTACCAAGTACATAGACAATTGTGAAAGCACATGGATTTCATAAGTAGCTGAGGAGGGAGGGTACTTTCAGAACTCACAATGGCTTCACAGAACATCATCATTCAAGTGTTGCCTCTTGGGGGTAACTTCGAGAAATGAAAAGTGCTTCGGTGAAAATGGGTTGTCCTACCTTTCACCATAGGTGATTTATAAGTGTGTTTCCTTTTGTGTGTCGTGTGTTTCCTTCTCTGTCTTTTTGTGTGTGTGTGTGTGTATTTCCTTCCTTTCTTTCTCTCTCTCTCTCTCTCTTGTTGTAGGTTGTATGACTCTCCACAGGCCCAATGGATAAGGCTTTGGTCAATATGTTGTAAGTTGAGATTATGGGAGTTATCATTCCATGTCTTCACTACACTCGGTCCATTTCATGTCCCCAAGATAGAGCCAATCGTTGTTGTCGTGCAAATGTGCAAATGTGGAAATTGACAATTTATGAGCACGAAAACTATACCCTGTGCCAAAATTTTTCAAGTGTATCACTCCAAGACACCTCGGATATTTCCAAGTAAGTCAAAATTACCTTCGAATAATGTTATACCATTCCCTAGGTTATTTAGGAAATTCCATTCATTCCCCTAAGTGATTTTAGAATTTCATTTACAAAGCTACGGGAAGTTGTGGGAAGGGCTATGATGGCCTTCCTAGAGATTTGGAGCTTGACCTCATGGAGTATAACATAATATCCTAAGTGGATGTGGAGGTGATCCAAAGGTCTTAGGACATCATGGAGATTGTTTAAGAATATTTTGGAAGGTATCGCAGAAGTTAGGGTAGTTTCGCTAGAATTAGGGTTCACAGGCCCAATCAATGCACATGCCAAAACAACCACTGAACTTTGGAAGGTGATTTTGGGAGCTCTAGATGGAGCTAGGAGTAAAAAAAATCATCAATGCAAATAGGATTACAAACCCTCCATGATGGTGAAATCATATTTTTCACAATCCTTGGCGCCTAGGGTTTTCGTGTAGTTTTTCTCAGGCACAGGTGGAGTACTAAATCACAATTATGATTTTTAAGGGATAAAATGGATGAACCAAGACATGATATACCCGCCATTTGATTCAAAATTTCATTTCTAGTTAGTATCCTATAAAATTTCACCATGAAATTTCACCGGAGCTCAAGTTATCATCGTTCCAAGTTATCTCGTTAAAGGCGGTTCGGGAGTTACTCAATTTTCGGGAGGACACATGTCAAAGCACAAGGATCTTGGTGGGATTTAATGTCCCCAAAATCCTTGAGGTCAGGTACACAAACCTTGGAAAAATTCTCCCATCCCCCATGTGACCAGTGGGACCCTCATGTTACCTCCAGACTTGATAGTTCAGCCCCAAGGTGCATTTTTGGAGCATCCATTCCCTGCCTTTGGATCAAGTGCCACGTGTCAGATTGAGGACCACCGTGGAATTTGATGTCCCTCACATCCCTAAGGTCAAGGACATAAATCATGGAAAAATGTGCCTAGCCCCTATGGGGAGACTTTTTTGTCACCCATGTGACCCACTTCCAGCCCCTTGGTGCTTTAAAGCTAATTTTGGAGCACTCATTCCTGCCGCCGATCGATCGCGCCACGTGTTGTCATCTTTCTCATCATGGAAATTGATTTCCCTCATGTCTATAAGGTAGGGACATCAGAGATTAAAAAAATTCACCTAACTCCAACTCAAAAATTTGATAATTTTTCTAATTGTTGTCAATTTTTTCCGCTTGTCACCGCCATAAGAAAAGTTATAGAGAACACCTCACTCCACCATTGCCAAAGCTCGAACCAACTCGATCACAACACATTATACTTCACTCCATGATGGAACATAGGTATTAGAAGAATAATTCATTAAGATAAGAAAAATAAATGGAGAACCGAGAAGAAGAACAATGGAAAACCCCATTACCATAAAACGAAGATTTGAAGATATCTTGCAAACTGGTGCATGATTGACAAACCATTTGTTGCTAAGTTCTTGTCACTTAAAGGCAATTAAAAATCATATTCAAACCTAAAATTTGTAGCAAGGAATTCTCACATCAAATAAATTTCACTTCTGGCTCCACGAAGAACAAAGTTTAATTTCTTATCAAACCGGTCATCGGATGGAAGTAAAATTTCGCGTGAAGCACGAAAAACAAAAAATATCGCAATGGAATTTATTTCATCGCAAACAGAGACAAAAACCAGACCTAAAAATTTCAAGCTCCATTAATGACTACCATGAAATAGTCATGGAAAAAATCAGTGATCTACCTCTCTCAAGGTTCCAGTGGGCGAAATTGTACGAAAATTGGAGGGAATGATCGTTGAAAAATATAGTTTCATGTGAACTAGTTTTTACGCCATGAATCCCATTTTTTTAGTGATATGGAGGAATAAGTTTTTATCAAAGTTCTACCTTGTCACATGAAGAACATCTACGAAAAAGGTAGCGAGCTACCTCTTCAACTCTCAAGGTTCCAATGGGCGAAATCACGCAAAAATTGGAGGGGATGATCGTTGAAAAATCTAGTTTCACGTGAACTAGTTTTTATGCCATGAAGCCCCTATTTTTAGGGATATGGAGGGATGTGTTTTTTTCAGTATTTTTCTCACGCCATGAAAATATCATTTTCCCACTTGTTTAGATGAAGGAGTTACTCAAACACGGAGCGTGGAACCTCGGAATAAAACCCAAAAGTTTCAAGACTTGTTTTGTCACATCTTGACATCCGTGGTGCACTTACTAAAAATAGCATGCCTTCCTGTGTAGGGGTATGTTACTTCAGGTAATCCACCATTTGAAGAGGATATAAAGAAGGTGGTAAACATAGAGGGAGCATCGTAGGCAAAGTCATCAAAAAGGTCATCTTGGCTCGCAATTCACACTTACTAAAAATAGTAAGTTACACTCAAAGAGTAGTTTTGGCACAATGGGATGTATAAGGATAATCATTCAGGGGGAAATCATTATTCAGGATCATCCTAGTCATTTTTTCACAGGGCATTCAAGATCCATCTTAGTTCATTCAACTTGGCGAGCATTCGTGAGCTAATTGGAAGGAGTTTCACAGTGTGCAAGGAGTTCAAAGATTCAGAGTTTCACTACATTTGGAGCTTTCCATCAACGAGGATCAATGGAATTCATCGGGAAATACATCTCCTCTTCTTATTCTCTCTCTCTCTCTTTCTCTCTGCTCTTTCCCCCAACTTTCTCTCACTTTCAAATGTTCTAATTCTTCATTGGGATTTGCACTTTTTGATATGCCTTTAAGTCACTTATAAGTGAATTTAGAAACATAATGTAAATTAAGTCACCTTGATTTTATAAAAGGGGCTTAAATATTTTGTAGGAATATGAATAGTCTAAAGTTAGAAATAAGGCATATGGAAGGTCATGAGGAAGATGAGGAGCCGTGTCTATTCTATAAATTGTAAAGCCATTCCCATTTTAATGGGTTGGTCATTAATTTGTAAGCTCAAGAGTGCATTATACCTTGAGAGAACAAAGGAGATAGTCAAATTATTCCTTTCCCCCTTTCTCAATTTCCTCCATTTCTCCACTATGTACAAATTTTGTTTGAGAAATTAATACAAGAAGAAGGAGTTTTTAGCTTTCTTTGACTAAGGGATTTCTTGATACTTTATGTTCATCAAATTTCATTTGGTCTTAATGATGCTTACAAAGTTGTTTCTTCTCATAAATGCATGTGATGATACTTCTGACTAGTGTGTGCAGGAATCTGATTTCCTACCTACAACATTAGTTCTCCTACCTCTTTTCTCACTCCCCTTTCCCATTCTTCAGAAAAGTATTCCCTAACAAGATATTTCTAGCTTTGCCAAGGGTCAGTGGAGTGCCCCTGTTGGATCCCTGGTCGAAAGGCCACCATAGAAATCCACATTTCCTTGCACATGCATATACGAAAACTACATTGGTTAAGTAGAGGGAATTAGATTCCCAGAGTGTTGGTAAGAAATCCACAAGTTTTTCCATCTAACAAATTTTCTTGCTAACACCTACTCAACCATAAAACCTTTTTTGTCACCAATATCGACCCCTTACATTACATGTATGCTAATCCCTACCAACATCAACGTACTACACATTGGCTCATGCTTCTTTTAGAACTAGATCTTGAATTCATCCATAAAAATATGTCGAAGGACAAACCACCCCTAACCAAATTGTATATACACCTCTCTCCGAAAATTAATCCTCTAACTTTGATTTCCCTAATGAATCCATTACTACCCTTATTTTTGGACGATACCACTTACCAGATTGACCTTATTCTTCGATGGTTCCAAATGTCAATGTGGGGGTGGTGCCTGAGTTATCCTCATTCCTCTTGATGGTGAGCCTATGCCATTATCTTTTAAACTATATTTTTATTGTACTAATAATATCACCGAATATGAAGCACTTGTGTTAGGCCTTCAAACCACCATAGCCTTAGATCTTAAATCAATTAATATCTTTGGCGACTCTTAACTGGTTGTGAACCAAGTTAATGGTGTACACTAGTGTCATAAAGAGATACTTCAAAAGTATAAGCATCATGTTGATATACTTTTGACTACCTTTGACCGTTATGAACTTCAAACCACCCCGTGTTCCACTAATAAATTCATAGATACCATGGCCTTTCTGGCTTCTCAAATCCCTGCTTCACCCTCTCGAATTAAAAATATTTGTCACCATACAAAGGTTGCAATCACCTTCTTATCTATTTTGAGACATTAAATTTGTCGGAAACATTGAAACTGACCCATGTGACCTTTGGTATAAGTAGTTTTTGACTACCTTTCCCTTTCCATTCTACCTCCAGATCTTACTCACAATGGACAACGAGCCTTTCTCAAAAGTGTCTCTCAGCATGTCATCATGGGAGGCCTTCTTTATAAATGTGGTTTTGGCGTTATCCTCTTATGATGTCTTACAAGTTTTGAAATTCCCTACACCATCAAGGAAGTTCACGATGGAATTTTTGGGGGTCACTTCAGTGGTTTAGTTGTCGCTAAGCGCATCCTTCACCTAGGCTATTACTAGCCAACCCTAAACCATGATTGTTGTGACTATGTCAAGCATTGTGTGAAGTGTCAGCAACATGCTAATCTTCATCATACCCCTAGTCACACCTTACAGGTCACACAAGACCTTTGGCCTTTCTCTCAATGGGGTTTGGATCTTGTCAGAGAGATCAATCCTCATTCTTCCCAACATCATCAATGGATTATTACCGCTACCAAATACTACACTAAATGGGTGGAAGCCATGCCTCTCATTTCTACAAAGCTGAGAAAATATGTGAATTCATCAACCATCACATCATTTGTCGCTTTGGTGTCCCTCACTACCTCATCACTGATAATGGAAAACAATTAAAAACAAAACCCTATGGAAACTCTGTGATGCCTTCGACATTTAACTCAGTTTTTCTTCACCTTATTATCCCCCAAAAATGGCCAAGATGAATCGAATAACACAACCTTAAACAAAATTCTTATGAAAGTGGTTGACGATATTGAAAAGGATTGGCACACACACATTCCTTTTGCCTTATGGGCTTATAGTACCGAGTATTCATACCTAAAATATTGCCACACCTTTCTCTTTGGTCTATGGTATAGAGTCTATCCTACCTCTCAAATTCCAAATACCATCTCTTTGTATCTCACCAAAGATATGCTCAACGATGATGATTTCCACCAAGACTGTTTGGCACAACTCAAGTTATTAGATGATTATTGTCTCAATGCTCATGATCACCTCCAAATCTACCAAAAATGTATCAAACATGCCTATGATAAACATTTTCAAGAACGAACCTTCTAGGTCGGTGACCTTGTCCGATTGAAAATAGACATGTAACAAAAGAGGAGAAACGTAAACGGGGAAAATTTTCTCCTAATGGGCTTAGAACCTATATCGTTACTCATACCTATGGATCATGTGCTTATTGTTTGTCTTCACTTGAAGGTAAACTGAACTGAGCTCGCCAATGCCTTACATCTTTGACCATTCTATTGTTGAATTAAGTCCTAGATCACCTTATGTCTATTAAGCACTTGTCCCTTGAGCACCATTCACCTTCCACTTACCTATTTTAAGGATCAATGACTAAGCAAGAATCATGTGGATTACCCATCACATTTCAACCTTATCTTAAATATGAGCATCATGGATCTACTCATGACATGATTCTCATGGATAATTTTCATCCTTTTTAGGATGGAATCTCATGGTCGTTCATTAGTTAATACCTCTTTCATAAGATAACCTTTTGTATGTTATGGGTTTGTCTTCATAAAATAAGCCTATCCTTCTCTATAGTCTTGTCCATGACCTAAAATGTCCAAAAAAATAATTCAAAAGCAATATATGGGACTTTAAAATTCAAAAATCCTTGAGTCAAAATTCTTATAAAATGATAACTCCCTCAAAAAGGACATCTCATATTTTTATCTTACTGCTATAAATAGATTGCTCCCTCGAAGGACAACTATACAAAGCTAGCCATACTGTACATAGTCTATCACCAAAAGAAGACTATTCTTGAAAAAATAATATAAAAATATTCTGAAGCTTCCCACATTGATTAGCTTCATGAAGACCTCAAGGAGTTATTATATTCATCCCACATAGACTTCACACATGAATCAGTCCATAAAAACAAAAGCACAAAGAAAAAGACGATTGTTTTGTCATGGACTTGCTTATTTTGATCTTGGGTCTCTTGCCAAAGAGGCATGCTATCTCACACCAGGTTACGCTCAACCAACTTCATTCACCTCACCGCCTTACCTTTATAACCTTCTACCTACTCAAGGGATTTTTGCAAATGCAACATTTTCTCGATCATATAACCTTCTTCATCATTAGAACAATCAATCATGCAACACCTTTATGGTTTATGTTCATATACCATATTTGGTATGATAGATTTGTAATGGTTATTATCAATTAGGTGGATTTTTTGTCTCCTCTTACTATTCACCTCTTTTCTTACTTGTTGATTCTCCTACATAGGACTAGACCATCGCCACCTACATTTAGGAATTCCTCTTTCACCAAAATCACCCATGCATATTCAACCTAAATTCAACCATGCCTAAATGACCTAAACTCAACCATGCCTAAATGACCTAAAATCAAACATGCCAGAATGACCTAGACTTAATCATGCCTAAAACCAATGAACCCATTCCTCTACCTCATCATATACTTCCTAGCTTATGGGAGAACTACATTAGCCTGAGGCCCTTTTTTCTTTGGGGCTATGTAGGTAGAACTCGAGGGCATGGAGCCCTTATAGGTTAGCTTGGCCGCTCTTTCCCATAACCAATTTCCCCCTTTATATTCACATTCTACCTTAGTTTCCATTTTACACAAAACTGGAAAATTAAACAAATCATAATAACATACACACTTACCATTTTATGACATCAACCATATCATACATCAATCATTTCACATTTCCATGATATCAAATATTTGGACATTTACACCACAACATACATATACATCATCATTTATTTTCCATAATAACAATAACTTGGAAATTAAATCAAATTCAAAAACATGACTCTACCATGCCTAACTCACCTAAACTCCACCATGCCTATACCTGACTCCACCATGCCTATATGACCTTGACCCCACCATGCCTAACTCACCTAAAATCAATCATACATAAATAAACTTGAATCCATCATGCCTACATGACCTCAACTTAATCATGCCTAATTCAAATAGTTTCCATTTTACACAATAAACAATGGAATTTAAAAATGAGTACATCATCCATCCAATCAACATCATCAACTATATAAATGGGAGAGTTTATGTATCAATACATATATACATAGATACAAATAAATATCAGTATCTCAAAAAATCTCACGTCTTCGGCCGCAGCCAACATATATATCAAAAATCAAAATATCACATCTAGATATCAATCATCACCCCACCTGATACCCTCCTATCCAGTCTCACTTGTCTCCTCCTCTTGGCCCTTTGTTAGGCCCGATCTCTGAGTGCTCGTAACCTCACCATGGCCCTGTCTCTAGGCTTGACAACCCCATGTACTCCTTGAACGGTGAGTCCGGATCTCGCTCACTCACCGACTACTTCTTTGGGCTTTGTACTTGGCATATGAGGGAACATCTATACCACAGTCATCAAATGATCCTGATAGTAGCGAGCCTCATTCAGGGCATCCTTAAACCTCACCATCAACACCATCGAGGTGGTGTCATGGGTCTCACTACAACTTGTGAACTCTTCCCTGCTAATAATGGTCTCGATCCCTCGTCCCGATGCCTACCCTCTTTCTTATGCCATGAGACTTTGTCTGGCATAGGTTCGTAATATGGGACCCTATCCCGGGCCGTGGGGGGTACCTATACTGTGCTTTGCAACTTGGGCTTGTGTACTTGGCAAGATGACCCTATAAACTGTCACCTGTGCTCGTAGGGCAACTACCTTTCCTCCATCCCCATATCTACCCTATGCGGGTGCATGCCCCTGCTACTTACTGGGCTTGTAAGGCTACCACATGTGCCTGAAAAGTGGCTACGTGTGCCTTTGACCTTGTCAGTTGTCCCTGTAAACATGGAATTTGTGCTCGTAGGGCGCCACCAGACCTTTTAATTTATCCCTCTGCACTATGACAATAGCTAAATCAAAGCTTCCCTGTCCTAAGCGGTGTCGTCTATAACTTTTCCACCCACCATTGCTGTATCCATCAATGACACCCATGTCTTCAATTTGTTTATCTACCACCTACTCCTCCTTTCCCTGTTGGAACACTCAAACGTGGTGGAGACATGGGTCTCTCCACGTCATCTCTATGGTACTATGGGAAAGGTGGGGATAGGTCCGCTTATAATCCAAAGCGCCATCTAACCTTGTCCACAGGTATCATCTCATGCTCCTTGGCCCACCTCCCTTTATCCATCTCTCGTAGCTAAAGCTCCTCTAAATCCTCAACCATACCTCTATATGATGGAGAGTCAATATATGGCCTCCACATAATATCAACTAATGAAAGGTCCTCTAATCACATTGCCTATAGTATGACACATCATATGTGTCCCTCACCACCCTTGGTTGTCCACCGAATGGTACCCATCATTTGAAACCCACTCTAAGCAAGCCACCCCTAAACCAATCATGTCATGGTAAACCGGTGGGTGCAAACACACGATGTGCTCGTATGCCCGACAATGTAATAAATAAGTACAACACATACCAAATCTCCTCAATCTACCATAGGCCCATAGCCGCTATACAATTGAACTAGTTAAGGCAAAGTGTCAAGAAAACCATATCCAATCCTCTCTAATATTCTCAGAAGCACCCCATAAGTTCTCACATAAACCTACAACCCCGAACTGGGAATTAAAACATCCCATCACTACCATCATCAACACGAGATAGCCTAGTCTCCCGTAGATATGTGGCATACATATCTCCATAAGTGAGGCTTGCACTATGGTACCTCACTCACTCATCACCTCACCAAATACAGCCACTATCAACTCCATTGATGCCTAAGATGAAATGGAATATACTGGCTCCCCAATAATAGGAAACTGCATGATCTAATACACATCCTCTAAGGTGAATGTCATCTCACCCATCGGTAAGTGAAAGGTATTGGTCGCGGAATCCAATCTATCGATGAGAGTGACCATCAAACTATGATCTTGGGATATATGCCTATAACGTTGAATCACACTAAGTCTAACCTCGGTCATGTGCTCCCACTCCTTTGAGGTCACGCTAGGCTGCATATGTACCAGTAGGGGTGGTACTCTATCCCACATCCTCATCTAATCTCTCACCTGCATCATCCAACACAACCTTGTCAAGACTTGACCACCTCAAATCACCTATTACCCACCACCCAATGCCCAACCACATCAATCACACCTACCCCCTTTACCTAATTCACCTACAAACCTACTATCCCTTATCATTATTTACCCACTATCTTAGTTCATTTCATTGACTTACCTATCCCACCTTGCCAAAATCAAATTTTACCCTCTCCCCTCTACATAAATATTCACCTACCTGTCCTCACCTATTTTACTTTTCTACCTAGCCCTTATTTCACCTATCTACTCTTAACCTTAACTTAGTGGTTTGTTGCCTTGACCATAACCAGTCTTGTTGATCGTCATTGGTCCCTTCGACTAGTGTTGGTCACCTGCAGGACCTTGACCGATGCCGGCCGAAGCTGGACCGACGAGCGTCGACCACTCTTCGACTGTCGTTGGTCTCTGTTGTGGCATCAAAAACAAAAACACCTATCCCATTCTCAAAAATTCATAAAAACTAACCTCAAAACCTACTTTAACACACCCAAACCTATCCTAGCTTCATTCCCAACCTCATTTAACCTACATTGGACCTTCCCACCCCTCATTCACTTCATTTTTACCCATAATTTCAAAAATTCACATTACACCCAACTTTTAAACAAAACCAATTTCAACAACCTATTTTCAACCAAATGATGGATTCAGATTGACTCCTACCTCATCTCGGTGCCCTCTCCATGGAGGAACATCTCGGCTTCGTGCCGGTGGTCCACCCACTCCCTCTTCTACCTTCGCCATGTCCAAAATCAACTTGTCACCACTAAACCAATCGAATCAATCAAATAGATCTCGTGGACTCACCAATCGAATGCTAATCACCTGTTACATGGTTTGCCAACTCAACTAGCCATCTTGTCTTGTCATTTTCCACTCCTCAGCTTCTCCTTTGTCATTTTCTAAAAATGACAATGTCAAAATGAATCCGTAAAAAGCAAAATTATCCTTTTTTAACCCCAAATCAACATGACCTACGTTGGTCATATCGTGCGCTAGCCAACCAACATCGGTTAATCTATAACCGACATTGGTCACCTGACATAACCATTTGACCTACCCTATGCCCATTTTGCCTAAAAATATTATTGCTCCAACCACTTTTGACCTTACCAACACCTATTACACCTTACCCACAAGCCTACATTACTGTACATTTCCTTAACTGCGTTTAGGGACATGTTATTTACCTATACCTTGGCCTTACTTATGCCCTGACCTACATACCCTAACCTAAATCACCTTTTGTGACATTTGAATTTGTGTACTTGCTATACCTTGTGATGCTGTTACCCGTGTTGTTTAGCCTAATGACCTTACCTTGCCTAATGACGTGATGTTTATCCCGACCAAATCTTTGGTGCCATGGAACAAAACCTATTACCCGTTCCTACACCTAACCTCGTTGTGCTTCATGACCATATCCTATACCTTGGATACCTAAATCACTTCAACCTTGTTTGGATAAACCTATCACCCTTTTGACAATGTAGAGTTTGTATGCTTTTCCGCACAGTAACGTATCACAATTTATACGTGTGTGTGCATTTGATTTCAATTACCCATTACCCATTACCCATTATACCCATACCCTTCCCTACGAAAAATTTCATCAATCACCTATTTATCAAACCACTCCCGACTACTTTTACAAATTCATCGGTTCACATTTTGAGGGGGATCTATCATCACCAATCCAAGCACTATGATAATTCTCCAGGAAACTCCTCGTCTTTATGATTATTTACTAATGCACAACTTTTAGTTTGGTGGATGTAATCTGGAAACACAACAACAAACATAACACAAGAATACCATAGACTATGATACGAAGGAATGATGAAAAATCTGAAATATAAGTGTAAATTATAATATCAACATGAAATTGTTACAATCTCACCCATGAGGTACTTCAAGTGTTACTAACTTCACTTGCCTTCCAACAATAACTATGGGAGAAACTTCACAATTACACCTCTTAATGGCTTCTTTAACACACTTACTCATACAATATTTCTCACTACTTCCTTCTATGCTAAATGAGGGGGTGGCCTCTATTTATAGAACTTTCAGGCTTATCCACCTTATCTCTAAGATAGGATAAGAAATCTACTCTGACGAATCATATTCCATACCTTAACTCTTATCTTTACATGTAAGCTTATCTTTTAAGATAAGATAAACCTTATCATTTCACATGGGTTCCACATTTTTAGACTTTTTACAAATAAAATACACAAAATATTTATGACCTCACTCCTTGTCCTTATTACCAATATAATATTTCTAATTCCTAATCATGTAGACCCTACTTCTCTACTTACCCTAACTTTGACATTTTAACATTACCGAACCACTTACAACAAATATTTACTTTTTACCACAACATTCCTATTGTACTTTTGACTATTACCATAATATACATTATTGGAAGCGTCATACCGATGTAGTGCTGCTTGTTATCTTCATCGACGCTACTACTAATTATACTTAACAACATCCTATTCCTAATACATACATTAATGAAATAGAAATTACAGAGGAAAATTTTAGTGTCGACATCTTCCCCCTTCCTAGCTTCTACTCCATCTTTGGAGTAGACTATTTTAGTGCTCTAAAATCTTTAACTTGTCGTGGTTGACCCATTTCATAATGGGAGTGCCATCTAATTCCTCCAGTCGGTATGTACCATTTTCATGCACAACTGCTATTTTGTAGGGCCCCATCTGTTTGGGAAGAAATTTTCTCTTCTTCTTTTTTGTATCTAAAATCATATACTATAACCAAGTCATTCACATGAAATGGAGACCGACGGATCTTTTGATCAAAGTATTCCTTCGATTCATTTTCTTCTTATAGCTTGTATCCTTCACTATTTCCCTCATTTCTTCTAGCAAATGAAGATGTACCAACCTTTCTTTTCTTGAATCACTTTCATCCATGCTTTCATTTTTCATAACTCTCACGGTGGGAATATCAAAATCAATAGGAAGAAGCTGAATCAATGCCATAAGCCAATGAAACGGGAGTATCCTGTTGTTGACTTTGATGTTGCCCTATATGCCCACAATGATGCATGAATCCTCTTATCCCATTTATGTACCTACAAGGCTACATATTTTGCTAGAATTTGACACAACACAAAATTTGTTCGTTCCACCTATCCATTTGTGCTTGGCTTGTATGTTGTTGCCTTCCTGTGCTTAATAGAAAAATTGTTGACTAGGGCTTCTACCACCTCATTAATGAAATGGATTCCTTGATCCGGTACAATTTCTAATGGACAATCAAATCTGGTGATAATGCATTCATATATTAACCTTGTCACTTCATCCATGGAAGTTGTTTTCAATGGCCTAGCTTCAACCCACTTGGTTAAATAATCTGTGGCAACTACAACATACTTATTTTGGCATGGGGTAGTTGGAAGTGGACCTACAATATATATTCCCCACTTTTCAAAGGGACGAAGTGGAAGAATAGGGCATAATAGAGCTGATGAAGTCTTACGATTACCATGTGTTTGACAAATATCACATCTTACAATAATTATAACAATCTCTAAAAAGAGTGGGCTAGTGATAACCTGCATCCAAGATCCTTCTTGTTGTAAGTTGTCTAGAGAAGTGTCCTCCATATGTACCATTATGGAATTTCTCTATTATCTTCTTCCTTTGATCACGTCCATTTGCCCTCTTATCTTTGTCCATAAGGTCCTATTTGAAATAATACTCCATGAAGAATAGAATATGGACGATTGACTTGAGTAATCTTATTCTTAACCTTTGCATTGGCACCATCAGGAAACTTGAATTCATTTAGATAATTCCAAATATCTATGTATTCACTAGGGATTGTGTCAAGGGATAAAAATGCTGCATCTGGGAAATCATCATCATCATAAGATGAACCTAAACCATCATAGGCTCAAGAGATCGTATCTGCATTGACATGCTTCTTTCTTTTGGCCTATCTATAATATCAAATTTAAATTCTTGTAGCAAAATTATCCATATTGCTATCCTCCCTGATGGGTTAGGCTTATTTACAATATATTTTAGAGCTTGATGATCTATTACAACTATAAATTTATGCCCTAGCAAGTAATTTCTAAACTTCTTTACAACAAAAATGATAACTAGAGCCTCTTTTTCTATTACAGTATAATTTACCTCAAGACCTTTGCTCATTTGTCTACTCCTAAAGTAAAGCGGAAGATCATTCCCATTTTCATCCTTTTGGCTCGAGTACTTCCTAGTGCTACATCTCGAAGCATCGGTATACACAATGAATGGCTTACTCCACTGGATTCTTTAAAATAGGTGAAGACACCAAAGCTTCCTTTAGTTGTTCAAAAGCTTCATGCGCCTTCTTTCTGGTTCATAAGTAACATTCTTCTTCAAGAACTAGGTTAGTGGTCATGTGTAATCTTTGAGAAATTCTTGATGAACCTTTTATAGTAATCCACATGGCCTAAAAATGATCTCAACTTACTTCTATTCATAGGAAATGGTAACTCTTTGATTTTTGAAACTTTATTAGCATCGGTACCAATACCATCTCTGGATACAACATGCCCTAACAAAACACCTTTAGAACATCCAAAAACACCCTTTGTAGGGTTTAGTGAGGCTTGTGCTTCATCTAACCTTTGAAATGTTGTCTCCATCTCAGTGCGGTGTCCATCTTACTCCCATAGATGCAAAAATCATCCGAAATACTCGATGAAGTTCCCATTGTAGGGTTCAAACACCCTATTCATCAAATCTTTGGAACGTTTCTAAAGCATTACACAACCCAAAATGCATAACTCTATAAGAAAACGTTCCCCAAGGAGTGGTGAACGTGGTCTTTAGTTGATCTTTCTCCACTATACGAACTTGGTTGTATATTTTATATCCATCAAAGCAAAACTATAACACTCTGGCCAAACTACTTCGCCCAATATCGATTTGAGAATGGAAGAGGGTAATGATTTTCTTTGTTGCCTTGTTGAACTTCCTATAATCAACACAAATGAGTAAATTCCCATTCTTTTTATTGAGATCACAATGGGAGAAACCCATTGAATTCTCCATAACAAATATGAATCATGCATTAAGCAACTTATCTATTTCTTCTTTTATAGTCTTGGAAAAATTAGGATTCATTCTATATGGCATTTGCTTTATGGGCTTAGCACCATCTACCAGCTCAATAGAATGTTCTACCCAACTTACTTGATGGAGTTCCTTGTAATCAAAAGTGAATAGGTGTAT
This sequence comes from Taxus wallichiana var. yunnanensis, assembly GCA_018340775.1. Taxonomy (NCBI): domain Eukaryota; kingdom Viridiplantae; phylum Streptophyta; class Pinopsida; order Cupressales; family Taxaceae; genus Taxus; species Taxus wallichiana. The sequence goes on from CM031240.1 coordinate 612,259,148, forward strand.
GTACCTTTAAAAGAGCTAGAGGTAGGATTCCTTCTCACTCTCCATCACAACATCACCAATCTTTATTTGTTGGAGATGATCATCAATTTCTTCTTTAGATAATTTTATGGGTTCATGATTCGGTGTGACTAGAAGGATATCTATGACTAAAACATCAACCTCACTTTCTTCATCTTCTGTGTCCACTTCACTGGTACTAGAGTAATCAGAGGATGTCCAATCATCAGTTTCATCACTTGAATCCACAGGTTCTACCTTATGATGCCGAGGGATCACGTTTATCTTCACCCTCTCTCTGCCACGTCCAAGTGTCATGAAGCCTTCATTCCAGTAGTTTCTCACATGAACTCTCCTTAGCCATGGCCTTCCCAACAACATTGGGTACACAACAGTACCATTTTTCATCACCTGAAAGTCTACCACACATACAACACCCATAATAGATATTGCCACATTTGAAACAACACCTTATGGTTTAGTTTTTCCCTTATTTAATTACCTTAACATAAGTGTTGAGGGGTGATCAATTTTAAACCCAACATATTCATTACAGACTCGATCATTACATTAATTGCAACACCTCCATCAACTAAGACATCATGAATTAAAATACTATTACATAATACCTCAGCTTGTGGAGCGTAGGGATCCGCCTCTACCTCCAAAACAGGGACCTCAACCTCCTTCCTTCGTTGAGCATTGAGTCCACTTCACGCCTTCGACCTCTTCTCGAGAAGACATTGCTTGGAGTTGACCATATGTAATATTTGTAGGCCTTTTGGATAGATATTCTAAGATGGAGTATGGTCCTTGTCCTCGTGAAATCAAAAAATCCTGCACACCCAACTTTCTTATCCTATGTTTCTTACTAGTTTCTCCTTTCATCTTCTTAGGATAATTTCCATCTTGGTTATCTTTTTCTTTCTTTCTTTCATTCTAAAACACATCTACTTCATTATTTATGCTCCTATCTACTACATCAAAAGAATTCACAGGTGATTTTCCTTTATCATTATCTCTTGTACTAGATGTATAAGCTCTATCTAGACAATTATACTTATAATGACCCTTTTTATGACAACCATAACATACAACTTCAAAAATATTTCTTTTTGGACCTCTATCTCCTCCCTGAGAACTAAATTCTTTTCCTTGAAGAAGATTAATAGTTAACCAACCCATCTGCCTGAGAAGATCTTCATACTCAGTAGATGTACTAGGAGAAAGATTCGTGCTCACCGAGAGTGGTTGTGGATTCTGGACTAAAGGTGTTGGTGTAGGCTTTACCTTAGCAACAATTTCTTTGGGCTCTTCTTTCATGCTTTCTTCTTTCCTTTTTGCAATCTCCTTTGATTTTTTGAGGGTTGCTGGACGGTCATACTTCACTTGTTGTCTTATCTCTCGGCTTCATCCTAAGAATTAAGTGCTTACAAAGGAGATTATTCATGCCATTCATCAATCCATCCACTAATCCTTCCTTCGGATCGGGCATTGAGCTTCCTCCTTAGCTCTAGAACACAAGCATGATAATCCATTATCTTCTCCTTCTCTCCTTGGGATAGCTTTGTGATATCCATCATGAGATCTGCATATTTTTGTTGTTCACCAAATTCTTCAAGAAAACTTTCAGTTAATAAATCCCATGAGTTTTTAACATTATCACCTAGTGTTTCAAACCACCTAAGGGTTGAACCATCTAAAAAGGTAGGAAAAATTCAGTCCATTGTTCCCTTCTTATGAGACTATTACAAATGCAAGATCATTTAAACTCTTGAATGAAAGAGGAAGCATCTTCATTAGATTGGGCTGAAAAAAATAGGAATCTTCCCCATTTTCAAAAGTAAACACAGTGAAATACCAACCCACAAGTACAATCAACGAGACTTATGTGCACAAATAATTGGAATCACTATAATAGAAAGTGACTTTACACCTTTCTACAGTAAAATAGAAATGACCACGGTAAAATATGGTAAAACTTGACTTACTGCGGTAAAAAATGACTTTACTATGGTAAACACTATTCACGGTAAAAAGTGAAGTTACTGTAATAAATACTATTCACGGTAAAAAGTGACTTTACTGTGGTAAATACTATTCACGGTAAAAGTGACTTTACCATGGTAACTACTATGCATAGTAAAAACAAGGTTACCCTCCAAATGATTTTTGACTAAGTGGGAATATCTCTCTAGAAAATCCACCAACAAGGAATGGTCCTAACGGAACCAAAATGTCATCACTAATCCGACACTATGATAATTCTCCACCGGGAACTCCTCATGCTATGATTATTTACTAATGCACAACTTTTAGTTTGGTGGATGTAATCTGAAAACACAACAACAAACATAACACAAGAATACCATAAACTATGATATGAAGGAATGATGACAAATCTGAAATATAAGTGTAAATTATAATATCAACATGAAATTGGTACAATCTCACCCATGATGTACTTCAAGTGTTACTAACTTCACTTGCCTTCTAACAATAACTATGAGAGAAACTTCACAATTACACCTTTTAATGGCTTCTTTAACACACTTACTCATATAAATCTCTCACTACTTCCTTCTATGCTGAATGAGGGGGGTGGCCTCTCTATTTATAGAACTTCCAGGCTTATCCACCTTATCTCTAAGATAGGATAAGAAATCTACTATGACGAATCATATTCCATACCTTAATTCTTATCTTTACATGTAAGCTTATCTTTTAAGATAAGATAAACCTTATCATTTCACATGGGTTCTATATTTTTAGACTTTTTACAAATAAAATACACAAAATATTTATGACCTCACTCCTTGTCCTTATTACCAATATAATATTTCTAATTCCTAATCATGTAGACCCTACTTCTCTACTTTCCCTAACTTTGACATTTTAACATTATTAAACCACTTACGACAAATATTTAATTTTACCACAACAATCTTATTGTACTTTTGACTTTTACCATACTATACATTATTGGCGGCATAAATCTGGCGGCAACGCCGTTATCTCTATCGGACGCTACTACTAATTATACTTAACAACATCCTATTCCTAATACATACATTAATGAAATAGAAATCACGGAGAAAATTTTTAGTGTCAACAAATCACCTTCAACCCTAGTTGGGGCAACCTAACCTCCACTCATACATGGAGCACCGACTTTCTGTTTTTGTTGTGTCACTTATCAATACAAGCTACACAAAAAGGGGTAAATGTAGAATAAAAATTTGGGTCACACTCCCTCGTGCCCTTTCAATAAATTAACGTAATGTGTTCACCTAATCATGACCCATTTACCCCACATTCGTATTACCACCTCAAACAACATGACCATTTCAAGACTTGACCACCTCAAACAACCTATTACCCACCACAAAATCCCCAACCACATCAATCATGCCTACCCCCCTTTTACCTAATTTACCTACAAACCTACTATCCCTTATCATCATTACCCACTACCTTAGTTCATCTCACCTACTTACCTATCCCACATCGCCAAAATAACATTTTACCCTTTTCCCTCTACATAAATCTTCACCTACCCCTTCCTCACCTATTTTACTTTCCTATCTCACCCTTATTTCACTTATTTACTCATACTCATGACCGACATCTACCACCTTGACCATCATTGGTCCTCTTTGACCGGCATTGTTCACCCGACCTTGACCGATGCCATCCAAATCCCAACGATTTCGACAAACCCATGAATGACGTCGGTCTTTGTTTTGGCCAAAAACCAAAAAACACATCCCCCATTCTCAAAAATTCACAAAAACAACATAAAAGCCTATAATAACACACCCAAACCTATCCTAGCTTCATTCACAACCCTATTTAATCTACATTAGACCTTCCCACCCCTCATTCCATTCATTTTTACAAGCAATTTCAAAATTCACATTACACCCAAATTTTAAACAAAACCGATTTCAACAAACTATTTTTCAACCAAATGATAAATTCAGATTGACTCCTACCTCATCTCGGTCATTGTCTCCATGGTGGCACATCTGGACACTATGCTAGTGGTCCACTTGACCCCTCTCTCACCTCTGCCATCCCAAAATCAACTCCTCACCTCCAAACCAATCAAATCAATCAAATAGATCTCGTGGACCCACCAATCAAATGCCACTCACCTACTATGTGGCTCACCAACTTAGCTCAATACCTCGTACTATCATTTTCCACTCCTCAACTTCTCCTCTGTCATTTTCTAAAAGTGGCAAGGTCAAAATGAATCCGTAAAAATGAATTTTTCCTTTTTTAACCCCAAATCAAAATCATCAAGTCGGTCATGTTGTTCCCTAGACAACCAACATTAGTTATGCTATAACCGACATCGGTCACTTGACATACCCATTTGACCCACCCCATGCCCATTTTTCCTAAAAACATTATTGATCTAACAACTTTTGACCTTACCAACACCTATTACACCCTACCCATAAGCCTACATTACTTGTACATTTCCTTAACTACATTTAGGGACATGTTATTTACCTATACCTTGGCCTTACTGTGCCCTAACCTACATACCCTAACTTGAATCACCTTTTGTGACATTTGAATTTGTGTACTCATTATACCTTATAATGTTGTTACCCATGTTGTTTAGCCTAATGACCTTACCTTTCCTAATGATGTGATGTTTATCCCAACCATACCTTTGGTGCCATGGAACAAAACCTATTACCCATTCCTACACCTGACCTTGTTGTGCTTCATGACCATATCCTATACCTTGGATACCTAAATCACTTCAACCTCATTTGGATAAACCTATCACCCTTTTGACAATGTAGAGTTTGCAAGCTCTTCCGCCATGGTACCGTATCACAATCTATACATGTGCGTGTGTTCGATTGCCATTACCCATTACCCATTACCCATAATGACCATACCCTTACCTATTGACCCTCACTTTCATCACTCACCTATTTATCAAACCACTCCCGACTACTTTTCCACCCTCATCGATTCATAGTTTGAGGGGGATCACCTTCAGCCCTACTTGGGGTAACCTAACCTTCACTCATACATGGAGCACCAAATTCCTATTTTTGTCGGCGTCACTTATCAATACAAGCTACATGAAAAAGGGGAAAATGTAGACACCAAATTTGGGTCACACTCCCCTTGGTCCCCTTTCAATCAATTAATGTAACATGTTCACCTAACCATGAGCCCTTTACCCCATATTCATATTAATTTAATTACTTATAATTGAATTAATGTTCATCCTCACATTATTAATTAATTTAATTACTTTAATTTAGTTAGTTTACACATCATATAGACACCTCACCTGGACCTATTCCAGGGGCATTTAACTCATAGTGACCAAGTCATCACTCTCAGCACTAAGTCATCACTCCTAGTGTTGAGTCACCACTTGACCTAACTAATTGAGACTTCTTCCTAAAACCTAATTAGACTTATTTTATGACCTTCTTGCCTTCTCTCATGTGAAATCCATTTCCCTAAGTGAACTCAATCAAGATCACACCAAAAATAGTAAATATCTACCTATTTTTGGTAAACCTATACTTTCTCGCCCCTAACCGACGCAAGTTATCCTCAGTTGACGCCAATTACCTTAACAATCATTGGTTACCTTATATATAATTTCAAAACTCTTTACCCTGGTTGTTCATTACATTATTGGAGCCTTATTGCATTCCGGTGCGAATCCTCAAGCCCTCCTACTTCTAGATGACAAAAATACACAACCACAAAGCAGCAAGACAAACATCCGGTTCATCTTTCCAAAGCATTGGAAAACTCATGGGAGCACAGAGGCCATATTTCCGTAGCACTAGACTCAAGCATTTCTTCTTCGATCAACCATCAACCATCCCAACTCCCAAGATCTGCAAGATATCAAGTAAGTATTGTGATCCTAATCATTTTGCTTATTCCTTTGTAGATCTCTGGTTTCTTTTAGTAGTTTATTTCCTCTGTTTCCTGTACATCACCTTCATCCCACTAACCCACTATTCAATCATCCCAATCCTTTTCACTATTCTAAACCTACTTCATAGTATCCCTAAGTCTTCTCAGTCATATTATGACCTAACCCATACTACCCTCACTTTTTGTGTAGTCACATAGAGCCTAAAATGTTCTGTTTAATAATTTTCTATCAAATTTACCCTACCAATGTCGGTCACTTTAACCGTCGTTCGGTCTCCCCTCTCTATCGACATCAATCACCAAACCGACATCAGTCACTTTGTTTTCTACTAACCTTCACCAAACTGCTTCTAACATCACCTAAATTCCACCTAGACCTTACCAGATACCTCTGTGACCTTTCCTAACACCCCTGTGACCTGTCCCAACTAAAAAATACCTTACCGATGGTAGATTAGTTTATAATTTAATACCTTGCTAAATCTAGTTTGTTAGTAACATTTTGAGATACCTAAATCAAAATGTTAGTAATAGGACCTTTATTTCTCGCATTTACTTTCATTAATTTGTTAAAAAAGAGGATTGAAATCCATTTAAGGAAGTATCACGCTTCCCGGATCTAGCCTTGCTAGGCAGTCCTTTGACTCTTTCTATTTAATATCATTTGGTTGTCTTGTTTTGTATCTACAGGTAGTCCTCCCTGACAAAAAGGAGTTCGTATAAGCATCTTGGATAAAATCAAGATGTAACGCACTCAACCGACCATCTACATAATAATAGGTATTCCTCCTTGACCTTTTACCTTATCTATTTTATCGCACAAAATTCTGGTGAAACACCGCATAAAATGTTAAACTCAATCTGAAAGGTGTCTGGGTCTATAGTCATAGATCCATGAAAGTTAGGTAAGGTAGAGAGAGAAATATTCTTTATAGAAATAAATTCATCATTGTTGGTAATGGGAAAATCAAAGGTAGTTATCCCATTTGCAAGCTTTTGGTTTACTTCTTCTACCATATCTGGCTTCACAGAGCAACTTTAGAACTTTCACTTGGGAAGGGATCTTCAAACAACAAACCTTGTATAGAGGAAAGTATATCTTCTTCAGAATCCTCATAATTATATGAAGAGATTTGTGCTACTTGTGGATTAGGTAAAAATCTACCATGGGCATCTCTTGGATGGTGCATGCATCAACTAGTTCAACTCAATCAATGGAAATTAGTGGGGGTTGGTTAGAGGTGAATTTCCTAAAACCTAAACTGCTTCTAAGAAATGAAAAACCTCTCAAAACCTTATAACTTGGAAGTATCCTGGAAACAATGCCAAAAATGATGGTGCAAATTAACTTGTAACAATTAATATGTTGTTCATTAATCTACAATCATTTAATTATCAAACCAAGGGATGTAGAATTTCAATAGTGTCAGTGTTGTATGCATAATTACAAGTATTTAGGAGGTAAAGAAGTAAATTGTTATCACTACAATTTGGGAAATAACAATGCTTGGAAACAAACTAAATTTAGATTGGAAGTAAATACTATAACTAAGGTAAAACATGTAAACTTAGAATGCAGGTAAAGAAATGAGTGCTGCTAATATAATCATGTAATAATTCAAATCAACAAATGATGGAGGGGGTTAGCAAACCACAAGTGGGACCTACCTTGGGTGTTAATCCCTCTTAAGGCCGTGACTACAACTAATGAATAGAACTCAAAATTTTATTACATTGGCATGAAGATTATAATTGGGAATACAACAATTCCAAATCTACATACATTCACCGATTAGCTCTTCAACATTAATCCTTTTCTTTTTATACATCTCATTACAATAGAAGTGTGAAGAAAACAAAGTTCAACTAGGAGTTTGAATCAGATTAAGTAAAATATCTCAACCAAATAATCTGGGGCCTAGATGCATGTAATGGAATTAATCAACATGTGTTTACATGTCAATCACATAACTCAAGTAACCGATCAATTTGATCAATCAGTTCCTAAATCATGAATTTAATTAGTTAGTTCCTTGTTAAGTTGCAACACATAATTAGATGTTGGAGTTGAATTGTCTCTACTAGTTATTATGTTTTAGTTGTAATTGCTTATTCCATTGACACATGCAAACTCAAGTGTGATGTCCACATTTGATGAGATTTTGAGGATCATGACTTCTTCCATGTTTGTGACTTCCTTTGGTTGTGGACGCTCTGCTGCAGACAAGTCATTTGGATTCATGCGAGTTTCTGCAGATGATCTCTTAGATGTAGATGATTCCTTTGGCTGGAGATGGGTTGATGTGTATGAATCCTTTAGTTGCATGTGAGTTTCTACATATAACAAGTTTCTTGCAAACAAGGTTGGCATCATACAAAGCATCATTTAAGCACCTTATTGTGATCAAGAGAATAAATGCGTACTCAGAATACCACAAAATAAAGTAAACTGGTAATAACTATATTAATTAATATTCATGTCATAAGTTCAGGTTATAATGAAATGTCTGAGTAGTATAACAGTTAATACAAATACAAGGCTAAAAATGGCTCAAAAATTATAGAAGATGAGTTGTTTAGAAAGGGATTTAAACAAATCATCAATTTCCTTGCTTCTTTCACATCTTTCGGGCTTCATATTAATGCATCCACTTGAAAATAATGCTCATAATAGTGTCATGATCAATCTTAATTTCAAACATAATGCATTTTCATTGCCCCTCTTACATGATATTGGTTTCTGTTATCTCAAATCATGTGCAAATCTCCTACTTCTTATGGGTGCATAAGTCTTCCCATCATAATTGGGCCTATCACTATTTGTGTGACATTTCTTGTAGCATCTGGAATCAATCATTCTGACATGGTATTAGGTATTCTTTGGCTTAAAACTACTAAGGATATCCCATATATTTTACACCAATGTGTTAAATTAATACATGAGCATCAAGTCATCACTATTCAAGGTATCACACCTCAGAACCCATTACCTACTATATCTTAAGCTTCATATGTCCCTAATACTAAAAAACTTCTTGCTACAGTACACATTACTTCTAGTCCACCTACTATCACAAACACTTTTACAATTAGGGATGTTACTCTTTCATTTTTTTCACACACTCCTAGAAATAATCCTACACTTTCACCACCAGATCCTAGCCCGTATAAGTCTCCCGAACCTTTAGATCCTATCACCCACCCTTAGTATATCTTTAGGTATCATTATCTGCCACATATGACTAGGCCATCGCATAAGGTTCATTATACACACTAAACATCTTAGTCTTCCAATATGTTTATTTTACCTCATACACAACAAATTTATTTAGGACACAACTTCCCTACACACACAAACTTATGCGATCAGTCTCACATGAAATCGGTCCCTTTATTCATGAGCATATGCTTCCTTCATTAACAATGCTAGATAGTTGTCCCTTGCCCGACATACTCATTGGATAATTCCCATGCTACTCTTCCATGTTGAGGCATCCACTTTCCCCCTTGGTTCTCGATGACACACTTTATTTTTAGCTTTAAATTTATTATTGAGGAGCGGTTAGACACTCAAATCTAAATTTTCACACACATTGGGGCAACCTTACTTCCTCACATCTACTTACACACTCTATAATTCATCAAAATCACTAAAAATCTATATATTCCCCTCTCTAGGGACATTCTTGGATCACCCTTCCTTCTCTTCAAAGAATATGTTTTCATATATGCCCTCGGGAGGCCCAAAAATTAAACACAATCAAATATGCTAAAAATGCAAAAACATTCAAATATGCTAAAAATTCAAAAATATTTGCATGGATCTTTCTTGGTTGTTTCTATTGCATGTTTATACTATTCATGTTACACTTTACTTATCATATTAGCTTGATACATAGTATGCTATATCATTTTTCTATACACATGTGTGTTTGCATGGTACGATGAGTTGCATGCATGTTACACACATTGTTACACGATATTGGGTGCTTGAAACTACTCTTTACCAATTTTTTTGTGCCAACTAGGACATCCAATTTACACTTTCTTACACATAGGTGTTATCATTCTAATATTTACTACTTTACTTTATCTTACCTCATTTACTCAATACATACATTGTGTCATACTCTTTATTAATCTAACATGTTAATGGGTGCTTCATGTGTAGTATTTATTTTGCAAGTCACTTCCAAATCGAAATCATTTTCATTCTATTTCTCGTCTCTTATTTTACATGCTTGATCTATGCTTTCACTTGTTTGCAGGAAATTCCCTATGTTACTTGATTATTGTTTGTTGGCCTTGAGTGCCTTGATTTTATTGTGACATCTTGAGTGGTTTCCCATGTATACAACATATTGTTTTCCATGACTATTTTACTTGTGTGTCTTTGCATGATTTTTCTTACATATATTGCGTTGTTTTTCTATTACTTGTCACTAACACTTTGCTAGATTTTATATTATACTATTATGTATGTGCCATGGTATACACCATGTGCACTCCCATTTTTATCCTACAGAATCCTACAACACATGTGCACATCAGCTATAGGTCTTTTTTTTTTTATACCATATTCATATTACTCTATCTCATATGCACCAAAAGAGGGGGCAACCATTGGATGATATTTCATCCTCACAAAAATGTAAAACCAGAAACAAAATAACATGTACAAAATCATACATTGCAGAGGTTCAAAAATGGCTCAAAAATAGAATTGGGTTAGAAAACACATAGGGACCAAAACATACAGCATGGACCATAATGTATGGATGTTATGGCCCATTCCACACACTTCTGTCTTGGGGAAGGTTCAATAAATTTCTTAGTTGGTACAATTTCTCAATAACATCTACATGCTTTTTACTCAAGTTTAATTATAGAATTCATGGTACATATCATATTATGGTGGCATCAAGGGTAAGTGCAAGCTAGAATTTCCATGGTATGTTATGTCATCATTTGTAAATCAATTTAGTTCATGTTCATCTACAATGGAACTTATTCGTGGGTCTTGGGAAGTATCAAGGTGAATTTTATTTTTGTAGGTTAGACTTCTTATTGCTCATTTTTTTGGAGGGATGCATAACAACTAGAACACTCCTCATACAATTCTCTTCACCATGCAGGGTGCATTTGCACTTATTTTTATTTTATTCGGTACACTCCACTTGGGGACTGATCACACCCAAGTCCTTACAACCAGCTCTAAAACAAATTTTAGCAAATCTCCATGGCAATGGTAATGGGAGTATTCTCTCTCCCTTTCTCGCAAAACAATCAGTGTACACTTTCCTTTTCTTTTATTTTCAATTTTTACATATTCCTATTTTCACATTAAGTTAAAATTTTTATATTTAAAGATTGACTTCTTATACTATGGACATTGACTACACTCTTTTCTCTATAGGTACACATCCTAAAAAAAAACACAATTGGAACAAAGACAAATTCCTAGCACAAGAACAAGGCACTCCAAGTGAAGAAAAAGTGTGTCTACACACTTAAGTGACTTTTCCTTTAAGCACACAATTTTTAATTTCATACTTAAAGGGGAGGGGGTAAATGTAGACACTCATTTTGGTAATTCATGTCTTGTAATAACAAAAATTGTACAATACCTTTGCACTAGTCCACACTTGTCCAACTTAACCAATTATCTTATCCCTAACTATATCTCACTCATTCTTTCTTACACACACAACCTATCTATTCACACAATGGTCATATTACTCCATCAAATTAGGCTATACCCTCACACATTGCAATATTAACTTCTAGATAACCCGTAAACACATCTAAGACCATAGTGGATAGGGAGGGCCATAACGCTTATACACTATGGGATGACCTAGATGCTTTGGTCCCTCCTCCTCTATTAAAGGCACATTTTATAATTCAAATTCCTTTGGGTCATTCCTAGTTAGCCTTATTCAAGGTTTTTAGATTCAAAATGCATATATAAGTTAGTTATTTCATCCATTATCAAAGAGGAGATCATACATACTTGACACCCAAATATCCTCATGAGAATACACTAAGAGAAAACATAAGCAAGGTCATTCCAAGACTCCCTTGAGCTCCATATACTCTGCATACTCTTTCTAGGGAAATCATCCACTTAGATATGCAAATACAAAGAACATATCATCACTCCAAGTCAAGCTAGGGAAAATGTGAAAGTAAAATCATATCATTGGATCATGATTATCTATTTGGTTGCATACATTCTAGAGATCACATGCTAGGAAAGAACGATGTGTAATTTGAGAAATCTTCAGAGTAGTGTTAATGTTGGCAGATACATAAGGTTGCCCACCAAGCACTTAATATTTTCAAAATGACTTCTTGGCTATCTAGGGTTTTAAAGATCAAATTAGTTACACATCGAGCATCACAAGGTATCGAAGGCCCAAATTTTAGACACGAGTGGAATAAGAAGCAGTAAGTAGACACATGAAGTTAGGAGTAGGAAACATGAATTAACAAGGGCATATAGGAAGGGCCATAAAATTTATAAACTTTGGCCCGTTCCATCCACTTTGGTCCATCAACAATGTCCGAGACATAATTTAAGCAAAAAGACAAATCGAATCATTTCCATCCTGTTTTAGTCATCAATTCAGCCAGATTATCACATAGAGTAGACAATTAGGTAATTCATCTTCTCTATCTCATTACAAGTTCTTTGTTTCATTATCTATCATTATTCATCATTTTTTTATCATTATTTGATGGTTATTCCTAATATTTATATGATTATCCTTGTAAAATAAGTGATTATGATAATCTACCGTTGGTTGGCTACCCCTAGAGATATTAACCAATTTAGGTTAAAGCACTTTCCTTATGTAAGTGTATGTAAACTATTTGACAATTTTTTTACCAAATGTGAATTTTTGTTTAAAATTTTTGATAAGAAGGTGTACATGTCATATTGGGGTTCTTAATATACAACATTATTAACAACATGTAAACATTTGACTGTTTTCCTAAACTACAACAAAATTGCTCTGTGTAAATGTCATCTTGTTGTCCAAAAATTACAACAATAGTGTAATGTATAAACATTACCTTGTTGTTCTTAAACTACAATAGCATTGTAAATGTACAAACATCAATTTTTGTCCCCAAAACTACAACATTAATAAATTTCATGTTATTTTTACAAAAATATAATAGTGGTAAGTAATATAAAATTCATAATGTTGGCTAAAAATTACAACAATAGTAAAAGGTACAAATGCAATCTTGTTATCCTAAAAGTACAACAAGAGAGAATTTGTGTAGACTTCACCTCACTATCCAAAATTAATAGCAGAAAGGATGGATTTAAATTCCATTTTATTGCCTTGAACTTTAAAGTTCATAATTGTCGAAGAAACAACCACTTTGTTGTCTTGAAGTACTGTTCAATCAATTTTAGCAAACTCTTTATTATTTTTCTAAATATAATTAAATGAATGTTGGATGATTTCACATTCTTATTCTAATCATATCATAGGAAAACTTGATCTAATGTGGTGAAAAGTGAATTTTTGTAAGAGGGTAACATGTCATTGCTTCTTGTTTACTTCTCATTTTGACATACAAGGTGATTTATGGGTGTTTAGGTAGTATTCCAAGTTTTGACCTTGAGTTGGCTCTTAAGATTTTGTATCTTCTTTGTTTCAAGACTGTTTGAACTTCCTTTTATGAGCACTGTCATGAGACATAAGTAAGATCTTGGTCCTCAGTAATAATCCACATGAATATAACTCTCTCTATCTTCTTGATTTACTATTCAAAATTCTTAAATAACTTATGGGATGATCCTCTTAGGGTTTAAAAGATCAAACATAGAGCTACTAGTCTATGACAAGGGTTATAAAGTCTTAAGACCTTATTCAATTTTACCAGAATTAATAATTGGATTTAAGGTTTTGAATGAATAGATAACCTCAAAAATAATGTATCTCTCGCCTGACAAACCAACTTCAATTCACCAAGAATCGTATATAAGGATAAATGGCTAAATATTTTGTCACTGGACTATGACTATATGGTTTAGGGTTTAAGACTCTACACACCCTTCCTTTCAACAATTATCTCAACAAAAACAAGTTTCCAAATTTAGGGAATTTAATCAAGATTAATTCACAACCCCTTCTCACTATCCAATTCATAAAGCGGGTTAATTTAACTCTTGCAAAATAAAACCTAAAACTTGAAATCATTATCTACAAGCATATGATTAAGTCTTATTATCCTCAATGGTACTCAGGTAAGTCTAAAACTTAAATAATTTTTTCATATAAAATGTCTTGTATAAAATATTCAAAAAAATTACCCCGACAACCTAACCCATACTTGAAAATTCCTCTCCCGGTCAATGTAAACCTGTCCTTTAGTCAACTCACTTACTATGGTACCATAATAATGGTCATGATGAATATGATAAATTTATTTTTAAGTGTGTTTCATGTGTAGGGAATTGATTCATAGATTCATTCAAAACCATTAAGAAAGAATTACTCGCGGAGGCATAAAAAAGCCTATTTTAAGGCTTTTCCACATTGGTGTACACCCTTAAGAAGCTAACTGTCGAGGAAAAAACAACTTGGTATTTGTACATGGGATATATAGTATGATTTTAATTGATTTAGGAATATTTAATAAATATTTGGAACCTCAGGAAAATCTTCTTCAAAACCGGGTTATTTTAGTCAGTGATGGGGATTGTATTTTCCTAAAAAGTAGCCTTTCAAGTTTCAGGAGCCTCAAGATGAATCATAAGGTGATTAGATAATAATTATAAATATAATAATTCCTAATTTCATTTCAAAAAGGTTCTAATAATTTTTTTGTAGCGTATTTGTAGATATTGTCTTGATAGGACACATAAATATTCCTGATCCTAGTGGAGATTCAACTGAATATTTTGAGAGTTCTAGGGAAATATAAAGGTTTATTCAAAGTAAAATGTGACATATGTAAGTAACTATTTGCATCAAAAGTGTTGGTTCTTGTTTTTATCATCATAAACCTCGATGGCAGCTTCTTTCACCAACACAAAGGCTTAAAAAACTTGAAAAGGGGGCAAGTTTAAAATTTCAGGAAGAATTAGGTATGAAAAATGGTAGTAATGTTCTCATAAGACCTTTTAGAGTCAAAATCATATAAGTTTTTCCATGGAAAGTCCACTCCTAGATTTGCTGACAAGAAAATGTGTCCAAGTGTCTATTTCAGGTAGTGTTCGGTGAAGGCAAACATCTATTTTTGGATAAAGTGCACTTGAATACCCCCGATGCCCTTTTTAAATTTTACCCTTGATGAATGGACATGGGGGACATAAAAATGTGCCACCATTGTGGAGGGGAAGTTTGTGTCACTTAAAATATGACTTGGTGGTTAGAAAATGTCTTACACTCACCTAACCCACCTACCCCCTTCTCATGATGACCTAACCCTTGGCACATTTTTGAGGTGGTGATGTCACTTTTTCCCATTTCCCAAAGGGTTATGGGAGAAAAAAAGTGTGCCACCATATAAGGGGTTCTTTTTCATTTCTTAAAGCACCAACTAAGTGGTTAGAGCATGTTTTCAACCTCACCTTTCAGATCTGGCCCCTTCCTCATGAAGATCAGACCAATGCCACATTTTGAGAAGGATTATGTCCCTTTTTACCCTTTCCCAAAGGGAAATGGGGAAAAAAATTGTGCTACCATGTGGAAGAGGATTTTTCATCACTTAAGTGCACAACTGAAGTGTTAGACAAGTGTTTTCCACTCACTCTCATGACTTGTTTTAGTCCCCTTTCATGTTGCTTCCACCCTTGGAGAATTTTTGAGGGAGTGATTTACATTCCCTTAATAAATGTGGTAAGGGACATGGGGACATCTCAAACCCATTTGGAAACTTTTAACCCTACTCCTCCAGCCATGAGTCTTCAATTAACTCGGGTTAAGCTAAGTGAGTCAAGTGATGGGTTAATTAGGTTTATGAGTGAGGGAAGGTGTAAAGTTCATACTTAGTAATTTATCACTCATCCTTCATGTTTTTAACTCCATAATTTTTGCTCCCTTTCTGTTATTCTTCTAAAATTTCTCCAAAATCCCTCATGCTAAAAAACACACTACTACTTATATCTCACAAACCCTTGCTCAGATTTCCCTGAGATTTGGACTGTAGATCCCTTGTAAAAACTCATTTAAGGTAAATTTTTTCATGCCTCCATTAATTACCCCCACTATTTTCTACATCCACTTGAAATTTGTAGCCAAAAACAATCATTTCTCATATTTACACAAATATGGCGATGAAATCCTCTCGAAAATCAAGCAAAGGCCTAAAATGAAAAACAAAAAATTCTACAAGTGGTTTCGTTTCTAACCCAGCACCGGGAAGGCCAACATATATTTTTAGTAATAATTTATGTGAAAAAGTATGAAAATATTAAGTATGAGAAAACAGGCATTCATACACCTCATTTCATTCCCCCATGTTCAAGACACTCAAAATTGCCAAAATTGGCAAGATTGGTGAAAATTGGCTACAATGGGACAATAATCACGAATATTATACAAAATAGTAAATGGATGGGCTAAGATAAAAATAATAACCTTTAATTCCTTCATATATTCTCTAATGGTCCCGACACTCACAGGAGCTTCTCCCTCAATTTTCAAGCAAATTCCCGCATTCCCCAATGCGGTGAGCATAAAGTGCCAAAATGGGAAAAATGCCAATTTTATCCTGAAAGGTATTTCAATTCATCCCACATAGAGTGCATGATCAAAAGGTGGATGGCATTGGTTTTGGTTTCATTCTTCTTCCCTTTCTCCGAATTGGAAGGATTTGGTCTCATGTTTCATTCATCATCAGTGCTCCCGTAGTGGTAGAATCATGATCATGTTTGTGTGAGAAAAATGCACCAATTTATCCCATGTGAATGATTGATCATAAAAATGTGATAGTTTCTCAAGAATCAGAATGATTTTATCAATGAGGGAAGCTACCTTTTGATTTTCTTGGTGGTCTACTTTCCAAGTGCTCATCACTCCTCTTCTTGGTATGTTTAAGCAGTGTTGTAGAGGTTCACCATTTTAAGAGTTTTCAAAGGGGGAAAAGTGTTCAAAGGTATTCATCATATTTATTCATCAATACATCATAGTGGAGGGTCATCATGGATCAATTTTTCATCTTCAACATCTTCGGAGATGATCTTCATCGAAGGCAGAGGCATCTTCATCCATGTTTTGGAGCATTTCTTCTTTCCTCTCCTCATTCTTTCTCCTCTTCTCTCCTCCATTTTAAATTTATTTTTGTAAGAAATAATTTTATTTTGTATTATTCACTTAATTTAATCTAATGTTGAAATGTAAATGCCCCTTTTGATTTATAAGAAGGGGACTTATTTTATCATTTCTTAGGAAAATGAAAATTCATAAGTTGAATAAGGGCATAAAGAGGCATGTGGGGTTAGATGAAAAGTTGAATTGTAAAGCTATAAATTAAAATATCCTCCTCACTTCAAAGGATGGTTATTATTGTTTACTAAATCCCATACTCTCTCTAGGAATAAGTGATCGAATTTCCTCTATTTTCTTTGCTTATGTTTCCTCTCCATCTCAACTACAGTATACGAGTATGTACTTGTTGAATATTTTTCATTGAGACTTTGTGCTTTGTGTGTTTTTTTCCTTGTTGATTCTCATGGTGCCTTCTCATTTAATTCATTAATATATTATGGTTTTGAAACAATAAACTCAGTTGTACTATTTATTATGTAAAACCCCTCTTACTATTCTTTCCACATCTCTCTCTCTCTCTCTCAAGTTTTTTCTTCCCTTGTAGTTTCTACAAGCACTTTTCCACAAGTGTAGGGAAGTAATCCTATGTAGTATTCGGTTGAAATACCACCCCCATTGATATAGTAGTGTTCAATAAATAGATCTTCCCCATTGAAGTAGAGGGACTTAGTCTTGCACACTGTTGGTGAGAGTTCACTAATTTTTCCACCCGAAAAATTATTTCACCAACAAACAATAAACTCAAAATATCAATATGGAGTTTTACATATATTATTTAATAGAGGATCTACATGGTTCCATGTATTTTAAGCATCCACGGGCAATTCAAGGAATTAGTAAGGTCACATAGGACCAAGGAGAGTTTAGAAGTGAAAACATGGCATTTTTAGAATTGTCATAAAAATATAACAATTCCTAGAAGTTTCCAAGATCCCCAAAGTTGATTAAGGTTATAAAAACCCCAAAGATTCTATATAAAAAGTTTTAGATCTTAAATCAATCAGCATGAACATTTGCAAGTAATAAAAGTAAAAAAATTACCATCTCTAACTACGACACAAACAAGGCAACAATGAATACCGTCATGAAAATATCAACCTTCTAATCATTTCCATATATCATCCACTCTTTTATATTATATTAAGACACCAAGGAATTATTCTAACAATTTTTGGATCCATTGAAGGTCATCTTGAGCATCAATATCATGACAAAATGCATGAATTGTTTGTATTTAGGTACGTGGATAGTTTAAGGAATTTCATAAAAATATAATATTTTCTAGCCTTTCCCAAGCTTCTCGAAGTTTTTATAGGATCTTAAGACCTATACGATGATATTTAAAAATGTTCAGGTCCCAAATCAATCATCTTGGATAGTCGCAAGTAAGGTAAGTGAAAAAATTGTCATCTCTAGCTACATGTGAAAACAACGCAACAAGGAGGACCGTCAAAGAAATATTTCCCTTCCAATCAGTTTCAAGAGTCATCCTTTCTTCCACATTATATTTAGATGCCAAGGAAGTATTTTATCAATTTTGGAGCCATCAAAGGTCATCTTGAGCATCAAAATTGAATGAAAAATTTAATATTGGTTGTCATCTTGATTTGTGGGTAGTTTTCAAACTTCCACAAATATCTCAAGATTTCTATCCTTTCGAGGGCTCTTCACAGTTCTAAAATATCTCAAGAATATTATGATGATATCTTCCAATTTTAAGATCTTTACTCATTAATAGTCAATGTCAAACAATTGGTAGAAGTCAACATGTTTACATCCTAAAAATATATGGTGAATATTTATTATGTAAGGATAAGGTATGTTACAAATTGAATATTATAAATAAATTATTAAACATTAATAATACATGATAGAAGAAATATTTTGATACTTTGCACTATGATAAAATGATATAATGATTTCTCAAAACATAAGAAGGGATAGGTATTTAATCGTGCAGAGTGGTATGACAGTGATCCGGGTGTGTAGACTAAGTGAAAAGGAAAATATGAATCTAGAAATGCTTCATCTATGGAAATGTGCTTGGTAAATTCTTGTACATAAAACCATACAACTCTATCGGGGGTGTAATATGGTGTGAACCTTCTTTGTACAGTTTTAAAATTATGCACATTAGGGTTCTACAAATTTACTTGCCCACCATTGATTTGAAACTAGTTGTCGCCATATGTTGTTAGGGCATATATAAATTTGACACCACCTGCAATGATTTGCAACAAATAAAAACCCTAGATACTTGCAAAAACTTCATGAAGTGATTAGATAACAAAGGGAGAAATCCATGTTTGGGTGAGGTTTGACTGAACTTAATAGTTGACCCATGCTCATCCAATATAGGTGTTTCACTACATTCCCTTGAGTGGGAGTAAGCCTCATCTAGTTCTCTTAGTGTTTGTGTAAGTAGTGTATAAAATCTAACCCAACCCCCTATGTTTGCACTCTTATCTATTAAAAAAAGATACCAAACATAAATATAGATAAAATAAAAATCTAAATAGTGTGGTATTAGTGTGATGTGGTGTGCTTCATATGCTAAGATTGGTCCCCTTTTTCCATCAAGACATTTGACAATGTTTGGACTTCCTTTATCTTGCTAACACATGCCTCTAAGACATTTGCATGCTTATAAATGAAGGAATATAGATTCGTGAACCTGGTTTAAGTTCTTCAAACATGTGTAGTGGTTTCTCTTAAGGATGTGCAATTGCTTTAGGAAGATTTAAGAGAGCCTTGAGTGTTTTAGTGTTGATATTGTGCAATGTATGATCATGAGAATTCTAGGTGAGTTATAAAGTGCAATTAAATTGCTTATATAGAGATCCATAGTTTAGATATTCACATTATTGATGAGCTAGGGAAGTCAAACCAATGCATATAAGATTTTCAAATTTGAAAAAGGGTTATTAAATGACAAGGTATGAGACTATACAAGATGAACCATACTATAGTACAACCTAACCCTATTTATTAGAGTCCTAGATAGGTGATTAGTGATGAATGATCCAAAGTCCAGAAATATTATTGGAGATAGATTATTGCTTTGGATAATTTAAAATTACAAGGAATAATGACAAAGTAGTGTGTAACTATCAACAAGTCATGAGACAAAGAGAAGTATATATTAAGCGAGACTAAATTGCGAGCATTTGTTTTAGCATAAAAGAAAATCCAAACTTGTCATTTCGAAATGATAAGTTACCAAATTTGAGTACCTATAGTCTCTCATGGGTTAGAAGTAAAATATCTTTGAATGGAGAAATCTATGCGTAGGATTAATGATGTTAATGTTTAGATTAGAAACTATCATGATTGAATAAAATCGGTAGACAAATGCAAATAAGATGATATTAGGAAAATCAAAAGCAAAAAGGTGTGATGAAAGAGTAAAATATGTGTCAATATTCTACGTGTTTCAAAGTGTGCCAAACATGGCATTTTTAAAGTGCCTTAAACCAAATATAGGGTATTACAAATTGCTTCCCTTTTAATGTGGTGTGTGCATAACATTAAAATGAAAAACATACATATGTGGTGTAGATATATGATTTTTTGAAACTAAAATGTCACATAGTTTGATGTCATACTTACAAACTCATGAAAAAATTAGATTAATGTCTTTATAAGGATGCGCAAATTTCAAAAAATAAAATTTAAACTGTGAAAGAGAAAATAAAAAATACACTTGGTGGTGTGTGAAACAATATGTTAAAGTTGGAACATGTTAGTGAGTTCCATGAAGTACACATGAACTTAGTGTAATTGTTGAACTAGAGAGATGTCAAGGGTGTAGATGCCTCAAAAGTATCTGCTCAACTAAAGATGCCCCAAATTGAGAAAGAGGGCCACACTAAATACTATTGAAGTATGGAGGTAGATGTCATAGGGTATACATGCCCCAAAAGAATTAATTGTTGAAACTGGAAAGTGATAGCCATGTAAATGAAAGTGAAGCAATTTAAAAGATGCCTTTAAAGTTGGAGAGTGATGCCCTTAGATGCAAGGTGGAGAAACTAAGGAAATTTCATGTTGGTTTAAATAACCCAATGATTTAACTCAGAATAAATAAATAAGTGTGAGGAGATTAAAGAGGGATTCCTTATTACTAATTTAAATTCCAGACTACGTTATACACTAGATGTATGATTTAAACATTGGTTTTATAATATTAAGAAGGAACCTCCTTATTTTAGAAACCAACCAAATACTATATGTTTTTTCATTTATAGATTATATTTAAAATATAAGCATGATAGCCCATAAAGCGAGTCAAATTTAAGAGTGGATCATGACCACCCACCTTGTATATAACAAGTTGATCTCATTAGAGATTGGTTACAAAGGTGATGGTAACATTTATGTGAGCTATATAAATGCGCTAATAGAGAAATAGTGGGATTGCTAGGTGAAAGTTTATTCTTGATAAAGATAAGTGAGTTTTAAGTGGGATTTTACCTTCCAAGGTTTTCCCACTTATATCTTAT
This sequence comes from Taxus wallichiana var. yunnanensis, assembly GCA_018340775.1. NCBI lineage: Eukaryota > Viridiplantae > Streptophyta > Pinopsida > Cupressales > Taxaceae > Taxus > Taxus wallichiana. The sequence continues at coordinate 612,280,878 of CM031240.1, forward strand.
GTTACTATTTTTATTTACTTTCATTTTTATGTTGTTTACATATTGTAATATGCAATATAAACATTTGGATCTATGTTTCTAATTATTGTACTTCATAAACTATAATATTTGGCAATCTATATTGTGGATATATAATTTATAACATTATATATCCCTTAAATTTCCTAACATGGTATCGAGCCTACATTTATGCTTGTACATGATAGATCTGGTTCTTTGTAAATTGTAGGTGCAAAAAGACATGAAGATTTTTAAATCTTCAAAACCATAGTTGTTTTATGGGTTTCTTCAAGTTCATTAGGTACACAAATCCTAATTTGTATGTTTTAAAATAAATGCCGTATGTTTGGATGCTCTAGATAAGTGTGATTGATCGTAATCTAAGTTACCATTGATTATGCATACTTAGATTTTTTTATGATCCACAATTATTTTTCACTTGAATTAGATTTTTTTAACTTATTTAAATATTTCACACCTTTTATAGTCATTTTATATCCATTGTGTGACTTATTTGAATAGCTCATGATTTTTTAGGCTTGTGTGGGTATTTTTAGTGTAACACAACTTTTTTAGTATTATGCATTTTTTAGGATTGCACGGGTTTTTTTGTGTTTTGTGGCTTTTCCAAGACTTCAACGACCTTTTTTGACTTGTGCGACAATATTTCTTGTTCGCAACTTTCACCGCTTATTGCACAAATTTATTTGTTCATCATCTTTTCACTTACTTATGCATGTTATTTATCTTGTGACTTCATTTTGTTTGTTACACGGACCCATGTGTTATGTAGATTTTCGCTATGTTACGTGAACTTGTAGTATTCTATGGCTCTCTTTGTGTTGCGTGAATTCTTTGTTCGCGAACTCAAAACTAATTCAAGTATTTTCTCTTTGTGTGGCGTGTCGTAGACCTTTTGCGACATGTTTTTCATGCTTTGTGGCTTCTTTTGAAGGTCTCCTTTATTTTTAAAATTTCCTTTATTCCACAGACTTCTAGTGTCTCGCAGAATTTCTTTTGTTTCACGAATTTTTGGTGTATTTTTCGTGAAACATTGTTTTAGTGTACTACTTCATGTCAATTTTTTCAAAAGGACATTTCTTTTTCTTTAGTGCCTTGTGACCTTTTACGAATATTTCTTTGTGTTTTTCAAACCTCCATATTTGTATTATAACCTTGTTTATGTGTTTTCATTAAGTTACAAGTTATTTTATTTGAGTTTTAATCTACTGTAGTTTGTTTCCTTTGTACCAAAAATCTTGGTAACTTCTAAAAACCCGCATAACACTCTATTTTTCAATTTTATAAAAATTTTCCTTAAAAATGGACAGTTATTCTAGTTTTCCATGGATAAATCTCAATTTTTAAATGGAACTAATTACAATATTTGGAGAATTAGGATTAAGGCCATTATTATGGCTAGAAATCTATGGGATTTAGTTAGTGGTGTTGAGAAGAAACCCATCGGGAGAGAAGATACTCCTGATAACTTAAGTTTATTCTCTCAAAAATCCCAAGAGGTCATGTTAATTCTATTGCAAAGCATCAAGGATGTGTTTTTATTGCATATAGGACACATGGAGTCTCCCATGAATGATTTGACGTAATTTTAAGCTATGCATAAAGGTATTTGCCTCTCCAAAATAATTAAGTTTATCATGGAATTATTTACAACCCCTATAAAAGTGGATGAAAATTTTGTTAAATACCTAGCTAAAATTAAGGATATTAAATCTCAATTAGATGGATGTAATTTTGAATTATTTCATGATAAGCTACTATACTTTATTATTAAAATTAACACTCATTGGAAGTTTAGAAACTTCATCTCTATTCTAAATTCTTAATATCAAAATGAAGACAATCGACCTGATTTAGAAACATTGTCTTCTATCCTTATTTAAGAACAAATTGTCACAAAGAACTTTGAATCAAAAGAAAATGCCTCTCAAGAATTGCTCTCTCAAAGTCAGAAGTCTTTTAAAAATTAGGATAATAATAAAACAAATCAACAATCAAAATTTAGATCCAAGTTTAAACCTAAGCACAATTCAAATAATTAGAAATTTAAAGTAAAGTTTGATTGCACTTTCAGAATTGTGGTAAATTTAGTTATAAAACAACTAATTATCATGCTAACAAGTGTCGTAAAAATCCCATGAATAAGAACAACAACAATAAAAATAAGAACAATATAAATTAGAGACATACTAACAACCAAGCTAATAATGTTGAGCAATCTATTTCTCTTTACTTCCCTTTCAGCCTCCAATGATAGTGAATGGATCCTAGATAGTGGTGCATCTAGACACATGACATATATGCATGATATCCTTCATGATGTTGTTGAATGTCATGAAAATATTTATCTAGGAGATAAATCTTTCATCCATTATGAGTGTTGTGGAAATGTTAAGTTAGCAAATGGAATCATTAAGCAATGTGTTATTTGTTCCTAATTTAAAGAATAACCTTTTATCTTGTTCAAAATTAACTAAAGATGACTGTAAATTTGTGTTATTACAAGATAAATGGTATGTTAAAAATGAGCTTGGTAAAGTAATTGCTACTGGTTTATAAAAGAATGGATTATACATTTTTGATGGATATGTTGCTGAATATTGTCTTTCCACTTATTCTTGTAATGTTGTTTAATTTTGGCATGAAAGGCTTGGAAAGTAAAATTTAAGAGTTTGTATGAGATGTCCCACCTTAAAATTATTGTGAGTCTTTCTAAGATAAAATCAGATCATGAATCTTGTGAAATTTTCTTGCATGGTAAGTAACATGTGCACCCATTTCACAAACACCATGAGTCTAATTCTATTACTTTCTTGAGTTAGTTCATAGTGATATTAGAGGACGTTTGGAAGTACCTTATCTTGGTGGTGCTTTATATGTTGTTATTTTTATTGATGATTTCTCAATAATGGTTTTATCTTATTACATTAGGAAAAATTCTAATGTCTTATCTAAGTTTCAAGGGTTTAAATCTCTTGTTGAAAACATGGATAATCAAAAATTAAAAGAATCAAATCTAATAATGGAGGTGAGTACATTAATAATAAGTTTGATGAGTTTTGTGTACCTAGTGGAATTCAAAGAGAGCTAACAACTCCCTATTCTCCTCAGTAAAATGACATAGTTGAAAGAAAAAATAGAAGAATCATAGAAATGACTAGGACTATGCTTCATGCTTCTGTGTCTAAGTTTCTATGGGTTGGAACAAGGTTGTTCATATTATTAGTAGAGTCCCCACAAAATATTTACATCAAACCACACCTCATGAAGTATGGACTAATCAAAAACCTGATATCTTTTATTTTAAGATATTTGGTAGTTGTGTGTCCCTTCTCAGTCTTAGAGTTAAAAGACAAAAACTTGATCCTACTTCCCACCCTTACATTTTTGTTAGGTATGGGAGTAGAATAAAAGGATTAAGATTCTATGATCTATTTAAGCATGTGATTGTAGAAAATAGAAATGTGCATGTTCTTGAGAATTTTTTTGGTAAATTTGCCTTTTTCCCTCATTTGAGTTTCCTAAGTCTGAAACTAATTTTCTGGATGTTAATCCTTGGTTAGATAATATGGAAACTGATTCACAAGGTACCAAACATACTTATACTAATATTATAAATGTATACATTGAGGGGGAGTCTTCTCAATCCTTGTCTTAGTCTAGGATTTCTAAATGGGATAAAAATTTAGTTTCAAACTCTCAACCTTATGATTTGAGAAAGATGACCCATAGTCAACATTATTATCATGCGTTGTCAACTATTTATGAGTTTGAACCTCAATATTTTGAATAACCCAACCTAGATGAAAGATCAATTGCAACTCTGAAAGTTGAATATGATGTTCTAATAAAAAATCAAACTTGGGAATTAGTCCCCCTTCCTTCTAAAAGAAGCATTGTAGGATCTAGATGGTTGCATAAAATCAAATATAACTCTGCTAGTAAGATTGATAAATTCAAGGCTAGATTAGTTGCTAGAGGATTTACTCAAAAACCTAGTTTAGATTATGTTGAAACCTTTTCTCATGTTTCCAAAATGAGAACTATTAGAATTATTCTAGCCTTAACTGCTCAACATGGTTGGAGATTCACCAAATGGATATTAAAAATGTGTTTTTAAATGGTGACTTGAAAGAAGAAATTTATATGCACCAAAATAATTTTTTTGAAGAACATAGAAAATAATTATATGTGTGTAAACTTAAGAAATATTTGTATGGTCTTAAACAAGCTCTTAAAGCTTGGTATGTTAAGATAAATAGTTTCTTTCATGAGCTTGATTTCTCTAACTATTTTGTTGATAATGATTTATTTGTCAAGTATGAAAACAATCATGTTATCATTATTGTCTTATATGTTGATGATCTCTTGATTACTAGTAGTGATAAAAAATCGACTCTTAGAATAAAAGAGAAGTTAAGAAAACATTTTGAAATGACTAACTTAGGAATATTAACTCATTTTCTAGGCATGATTATTTGTAAAAATCACAAATCTATTATTGCATCACAAACCCCATATGCTTCTAACCTTCTTAGAAGGTTTAATTTGATTAATTGTAAGCCTATATCGAATCCTATGGAAGTTGGTGTTAAATTATATTGAAAACCTTTATGTGATACATTTAATCCTACTTTACATAGAAAACTAATTGGTGTAGACACAAAATCACGCACTTTGGGTAATTATCTAGTCCTAATTGCATATTATTATTCATATGATTCTTAAGTATGAAAAGAACTAATTAACCCATGTCTTTACTTCTCTCGGTCTTACATCTTAACTTTCTCGGTCTACCTTTTTATCCCTCGACATTTATCATCCTGGACACACAGATTACCCACCAAGATTCCAACACTAGAGCCCTCATTCCCTCTGGGTGCCCTTGACCTCAGTATACTTTGTTCACACTTTTGTGTCCTTTCTATTGAATGTTTTATATTTTTGGTAGTCAACCTTTTCAGGGTCAATTACAAAATTCAAGCAAGGGAATCATATAAATATAAAGTTATGTGATCATAATAAAGGACCAAGCACTAAGAATTAGCTATCACCACCTAAGGTTGCATTCATCAAGCATTTAAGAGCTCCATTGCATCAATCTAGCACCATCTAAGGGACACAAGGGCTAGTTACTCTACATACATGGTTCATAGGAGGGAAGTTAATTCTATTCCATACATACATCTATTACATTTCTTTACATCTAGATTATTTGCTCACTATCAAGTGCGACATGCACAAGAGCCACCTAGGGCACAATTCTACACACACACAAAACTATATTGGGTTTGAGATGTAGTACATCTCTTAATTGTAATTTCACCATTGTGATAGCTGAGGATAATCCAACCCCTTATTCTACATCTTTATTTTTTAGGATTTGATGTCTCTTTGAGGGTTTTGTAGGTCAATACTTCATTGCAGGTTTCCAGTGACTTGACGATCATTGTGTGACCTTATAATGATCAAATGTGAACAAAAACAAATACCTTGCAACCACTCAAAGGAGGTTTTCTGAAAAATTCCATAGGCCCAGCACAATCAAAACAAGTCTAGGGCACCTGCAGGCACCCCTATCCCTCTCCAGGCACCTCGTTCTAGCTTATTCTTATAGATGTACATTTTTGTGAGCTTTGGTATGACAATTAGTGCTTCGTATTTCCTAGTTTTCCAACTATGTACACCTCGGGGATCTTTAAAAATCATCTAAGGTTTCTTATCCACTCTTTTCACTTAGGGTTTTTACTTTATTACTTAGTTTTCTTGGGTTAATTTTTTTACTTAATTAGTTATTTATTTATTGCTACAATAACAATTAGATTAGGCATATAAATTCACATTTTAGCTTAATCATTTTGGTGAACTGACCTCTTCAAACACACTTTGGATCTTTATTTTTGTTTCTTCTTACATCTTTCTAAGATCCTCTCATCATGAATATTTCTATTCATGATTTCTTACTCCTCCATCCTGAGCTAAGGGCTAAGATCATCACTCTCTTGACTACTACTCACGTTCCTTCTAACATTCATCCAGACTTAGTCTACAACACATTTGTAGATGCATTTTCTCAGCACATTGCTTTTCAAGCTAATCCTACTGCTGATCTTGCTACTTTTGAAAATGATCCTCCTTTATACATCATGATGTGCATCCATAATATTGGTGTCAAGCGAGTTTTAGTCCACGCATCAACCATATTACTTTACCTATTACTATTGAGCCAAAAAAACTTAATAACGTTTTTTTTTTTTTTCACTGAACTTCCTAGTTTTGTACAATTACTTACTTGGTAGACCATGGCTTCATGCCATGCAAGAAGTACCTTCCACAGTACATCGATGTGTCAAATTATTACATGAGGGTATTGAATACACCATTCTTATTGATCGCGAGCCATTCAAATATTGCAAACACGATCCCACCACTACGATCCCTACTCCATAATTTTTTACTATGGTTGAGCTGCAACCTCTAGACCCTCTTCCTAACTTAGAACCTACTATTTGCATGTTGGATGTTGTTTCATCCATCTCATCGCCCCCCTCGCTACTACAAATGATATGGTACTTTATCAAGGGCCTATCCACACATACAATGTTGTTCCACCTACTTCACTATCACATGTGCATCCACCATTAGTACACCATCCCTTTACATGTACAATTTTCATGAATGATTCTTATTGGGATCATATTCCATTTGATCCTACTTGTGATGACACTATATGCACACATGATGGCTTGGCTTGGATAGGCTTTATGGTTGACGACATCTTTCCTTCACCCTATGTTCCTCATCTTTATCATGGTTTCATCCACATTACTACTACTTATGGGATTTGCGTATTTCATCTCACGGTGTTTCTTGCACAAGCTCCTCATGCTGCTCCCCTTACACTTGGACAGTCTTGGCTTGACTATATTGGGGGAACCTTAGATCCTGATCATATTGACATTTCATTTCCTATGCCTTTTGGTCATGTTTTCATTTGCAATGATTCCTTCCTCAGCTATTCAAAAATATTACATGTTGGTATGCACATGGTTGTCCACTACCCCCTTTCACTGACAAAGAATATGCAATGGGCATGTACAACCTTCACGTAATGGCTCACTACATGATCAACCCGACACTATTTCTTATCATGTATCAGATGCTTTACCTTTCAGTTTTGATCATGAAAATGACAACCTCCTAGATGATGTTACTTGATCTCTTTTCTCATCACACACTTGGGGGCATAACACCTCTTTCTCCCCCTGTAGCGTTAAAAAACATCTTATTTTCTCATCACATCACACTTAGATATTTACACACAAAATACACTAGTATCATCATTTCCCAATGATGCACTCTTGTGATTTAGTTTACACTTGATTGTTAAGGGAATAATATATACATGAACCTCACACACCACACGCTACACATCACATTACCTACCACATTACACATCATATTATTTATCTCACATAGTCATCACCATCAATACAACACACAACATACTACGCACCACATTATGCACTTTACATCTTGTATATTCATATCCTTATCGCATCATCAACTCTGGACATTCGTGATAAATATTTTTGACATCTACTTTCACATGCAACAATCATTACCCTATGCCACACTCTAGTTCTGCGGTTCATATTGGATTCTTTGAAGGTTCAATCTGAAATGAACCTCATCCCAATCACATGTTTAATAAACTCACTCATTCACTCACACGTTTACACTCTACACTTTGCATTTTGACAATCACATATTTTTAGTACACACATTTAGACCATTTCCCAATGACGCACTCTTGTTTATGGTTCATTCTTGACTATTGAGGGGGCATAAACAAATAAACCTCATTGCATAAACATCCATTTACATTCACTTGGGGAACGCAGCTCTATCACACTCAATTTTTATTACATTTCATCTCATCCATCCATATCATCTTTGCATATCTTAATTACACTTAGTCTTGTTTACATTTACTTGTTACATGTTTGTCTTATTACACATGCTAGATAGATGTATTGTATGTCATTATATTTATCATACATATATGCACGTTCACTTGCATTTCTAGTTATGATCACAGATTATCTAGATCTCTTGCATGCAAGCATGGATGCTTGGCATATTACCTATTACCGATCCGATAGTGGCTCCTAGGGCATCCAATTCTATACACTACAGGTACTATTATTTCATTTTGTTTCATAACACATTACATTATCGGATTATACACATTTTGAAATACTTTTTATCTTTCTAACATGCTATTAGGTGCTTCATGTGTAACATTTGATATGTAGGTCTATTTGTTTCCATGGCTATCCGTTACATTTCTTATCATTGTTTGCTCTTTGTATGCTCTTGTATGCAGATTTTTCCTTTGTCTTGTGTGTACACTATTTGCTTTTGGCTTCGTCAACCTTGATTGTCTTACAACATCATGAGTGGTGTCCCATGTTTGCAACCCGCTTTTCATGGTCTACATTTTCTTCTTACGTGTTTACATTAACTTATTGCATCTTAGCTTACATATTGCATGTTTAGCATATATTTATATTTTACATGTGTGTTTGACTAACACTTGTTTCTAGCCACTTTGTTTGTGTGTGCCTTGGTTTCTACCAAGTACATTCCCTTTCCCTTGTAGGGCACAATTTCAGTTCAGTGGTTGGTCCTCCTTTGGGCTGCATACTCCTTGCAACGTTACATGCACCCCAAACAAGGGGGCATCATTTGGGTGAATTAGTCACCCCATACAACAGTCTACAATCATTACATAGCACACAAGTACCAATACAACACAATTTTTAGTTTTAGGGATCAGAATCATACTTGGGTCCTTAGCACATCACAACCCTTCCTAGATGCCTTTAACTAAGTGCAGGTTACATAACATTTTGGTTCAACATAGTCTACATAACTACATACAAGTGACTTTTACAGGGCATATAGTCCTTAGCACTTTCACGTTGGATCAAATTGTTCAAATTTTTCACACCATATGCAATAGTGTCGTACATTGTGGGAAGAAGTTAAAGGTTGGAGGATAACACAAGAATTTTCTCCATACTCTTCTTCCATATCATTGGTGTGAGATCACCCCAAAAACTTGCAGCCAACACAACTGACATGAGATCACCAAAAAAACTCATTCATCTACAACATTTATAGGATCCTTTCTACACCCTTTTTCTCATCACAGATTAGGTGCACATGTTACTTTTTCATTTTAATACTTTCTTTACATACTTTTTACATGTTTTAATCATATACATGTGTATTTGAATACTTGTTTTTTATTCTATTTTGTAGGTCCATCCGTATGGGAAGCGATCCTTAACATCATCAACATCTTCATGACATCACATACGATAAAAAATCGACATCAACAATAGGAACATCATGACATCCACACATGCGTTTCCACTGCAGGCTCATTTTCATCATCACTTTTTGCACTTTCTCCTCCTTAGCATCCATGCTTCACATTTTTATCACTCCACATTTTGTCTTGTCCCTTGGCACACTCTTTCTACATCAATCTACATGGTTATCAGGTACACATCTCTATCTACTTTATGTTACCAAGATTTTCGCTCACCAACATAAAGTGGGGGAAAATGTAGACAAAAAATCACACACTTTGGGTAATTATCTAGTCATGATTACATAATACTATTCATATGATTCCTAAGTAAGAAAAGTATTAATTAACCCATGTCTTTGGCCACCTTTCTTTGCTTTATGTTACTTCTCTTGGTCTTACACCCTTACTTTCTCAGTTTTCCTTTTTATACCTTGACATTTATCATCCTTGACATGAACGCCTAGTGAGGATGCCAACGCCATGCGCCCTCATCCCCTATAGGTTCCCCTGACCTTAATATACTTTATTCACACTTTTTAGGTCCTTTCTAGTCATTTGAGAATTTTATCTTTTTGATAGTTGGCCTTTTCGGGGTTAATTATGAAATTCAAGTAAGGAAATCATATAAATATAAATTTATGTGATCATAATAAAGGACCAAGCACTAAACATTAGCTATCACCACCAAAGGTTGCATTTATCAAACATCTAATATCTCCATTGCATCCATCTAACACCATCCAAGGGACACAAGGGCTGGTTACTCTACATACACACTTCATAAGAGGGAAGTTCATTCTATTCTATGCACACATCTATTACATTTATCTACATCTAGCTTATTTTATTGCTATCAAGTGTGACACACACAAGAGTCACCTAGGGCACAACAACACACACACACACACACACACAAATAACTACATTAGGTTTGATATGTAGTGCAACGCTCACTCATAAGATAACCATTGTGATAACTAAGGATAGTCTGATCCCTCATTCCACATCTTTCTTTTTTAGGATTTGATGTCTCTTTGAGGGTTTTATAGGTTGATACTTCATTGTAGGATTCCAATGAATTTGGTGATCATTGTGAGACCTTATAGTGACCAAAGGTAAAAAAATGAATACCTCACGACCACTCAGAGGAGGTTTCTTGAGTATTTCTGCAAACCCAAGCACCTAGAAATAGGTCTAGGGTGCTCGTAGGCACCCCTATTCCTCTCTAGGTGCCCCATTCTAGCTTATTCTTCTAGATCTACATTTTTTGAGCTTGATTGCAATGGTCGGTGATTCTTTTTCCATATTTTATAGCTATGTACACCTTTGAGATATCTGCAAATGAACTAAAGCTTCTTACCCTCTCTTTGCACTTAGTGTTTTTACTTTATTGCTTAGTTTACTTGGGTTAATTTCTTTACTTAATTGATTATTCATTTACTACTACAATAACAATCAGATTAGGCTTATAAAGTCACATTTTAGTTTAATCAATTGGTAGTTTTATTTATTTAACTATTGTTAGGCCTGTTATATCCTATGCGGTTGGAATTGTTTCTAGATACATGTAGGATCCTTATGAGGACCATTGGAAAATGGAAAAAGGATTTTAAGGTATATCAAAGGTAAAATAAATTATGGGTTGTGTTATTATTCTTATGATAATGTAATTTTATTTGGCTATTGTGATTGTGATCATACTTGGTGATATTGTTGCTTGAGGTTGCTACTTTTTCCTGGGGAGTGAAGTTAGCGGAAGAGAAAGGTTTCAAGTATTTGGTTGTGGAAGGGGAATCTTTGTATGTTATCTCTTGTGTGAGTCTCATACATCTATTTTCATATTTGAATTCATTAATAAATCCAAGGGTAAATTATCCTCCTTCGAAACTATATCCTTTCAACATGTGTTTCGTGAAGGAAATAAACTAGCTGATATTTTGGCTAATATGGGGGTGGATGCTAAGGAATTAAAGGTGGTCGAGGATCTTAAAGAGATGGATGCTAATTTCATAGACACCTTGAAAAGGGAAAGAATCCCTAATAGCACACCTTTCAATGAGGATGTAATTATTCCTTTGGTTTGATGTCTCATGATTTCATGTATCTCAACATCATTCAAACATTTATTTCATATCTTTGCATGTTATGGAATCTCACCATCAAGTCTAGTATAGACGTTCACCCTCAGAAGAAAAAGAAGAATAGCATTAGCATAATGGGAGGGGATTTAGTATGTACTGAACCAAGCAAGGTCCCGGTGATGTCAAAAGAGGTTGAGGTTTTGCTCGAAAAGGTGGGATTGTTACATTTCTTTAGCATTTTTGATGGGCATGATGAAAAGTTGAGTGAAGCTGTGGTGAAAACCGGAAGGAAGGCCACATCCGGGTTGGAAATTTATCTTTCACCATTTCCCCAAGCTTATTGCTAAATTTTCTGGTCTGTCCATGGAGGGAAGAAGCATTTTCAAACCTAAGTCGGATTACAACCAGGAGATTGACTGCTTCATGCAAGGTAAGGGTGTTCCCATCTCTCTCCATAATGGTTATGCTAGAGGTAATTTTCCCCACCCTTATGGGGAAATTTCTCAGTTAATTATGGCCTATATTACTCTTGAAGGGTGTTACAAAGTGATATATGGGTACCACTTTCCCATGTTAAACCATGTTAGAAACAACAAGCCCTATAATTTCCCATATTTTTTGTTCTCCTCCTTGTCCAAATATATATCTCTCTGGTTGAGAATGGTAATTTCTCCTTGTCATTGTATCAAGGTCTCATTAAAGCTATGCTCAGGATGGGAACTCCCCTCATTGGAAAAAATGAAAAATTGGGGGCCTCTACGTGCGTAAATAATGATTCTTCAGAAAGGAATTCTGAAAGCATGGATGTCAAGGAGGTTATTGGTAGTGAGGTTTTTCTTTCTAGGCCAATGGAAAAAATAACTAGATCCCACTAGGTAAATGTCGGCCTTAAGAAGCAACGTAGGGAGGAGAAGGTTTTGGCTTCGGTTGAGAAGGTGGAAGTTATTTTGGAGTCGAAGAGAATCAGGAAGGTAATCATTTTTCTTCTAGTGAAATTCAGGAGGAAGAGGATTTGGAAGGGGATCACAGTGAGGAGATGGAAAGTGGGAAATCTCCTAAAGAATATGAGGGAAAGAGATCAAAGAACTCGGAGGAGGCTATAGAAATCTTGCATGCTCTCAAAACTACCCAAAATAAACTCTTTAATGCTCAAGACTGTGTGGTCAAATCCAATGTTTTTATGAGGGAATTTGAGAATTACAGGTTAGACATTGACATTAACAGACACAAGATCAGTATGGTGTCTATGGAATTGAGGGAATTGAATGAAAAAGTGGAGAAGTTGTCTTCTATTGTTTTGAGTGAACAATTAAAAAATGCTAATGAAAGATGCCTGTCTATGGAAAATGAAATGTTAAAAATGAAGGAAATAATTCTTCAGATAAGAGATGTTCACATTATCAATGTTAAAAGTACCATTCATCACCTTAAAATCCTTACTGAGATGATCCATTCTATGGAATTAGCTAAGGAGAAAGAAAAAGAAGGAAATGGCCCCAAAGTACAGATAGTTGAACCGAACTACAAGTTCTGGAAGTCTACTATAGCCACTTAGTCAAAGAATGGAATGGATGCATGAGTACTATGGGGGAACTGGTAAAAGAAGGATGAAGGGGTATGATCTCCTAGATTATGTTTTCTTCTTGCTTGTTAATACTCTATTGCTTCATAAGTTTTATGTTGTTAGTTACTCGGACCCTCTTTGTTAGTTACTCTTCCATGGGTTATCTATGTAGTTTCTTTTTGATGTTTTGAACTTTCTTCTTGTGGTTCTGTATGGGCTTCAATGGTTAACCCCTTGGCCTTTGTGTTTATCAGGTTGTAATCTTTGTATGGGGTAGGGTCCCCTCAACCCTCTTTTACCTCTAATAAAAAAAAATATTGTGGATAGAAAATTTACTTGGATATGTTTTCAAGTTGGGTGTAAGTGCAATAACTTGGGAGAGAAAGAAGCAACTAAAACTATCTATTTCTTATATCGAAGTAGAGTATAAAATTGTTATGGAAGAAAAAAAAGAATCCATGTGGCTCAAAAGACTATTGGAAGAAATTCATATAGGCGTCAAAGGAAGCACTCTAGTTATATGTGACATCCAAAATTGTATTACTCTTGCAAAAATCTCATCCAACATAAAATAACTAAGCATGTTGAGATCTATAAGTACTTCATCCGGAGAAAATTTCTCAATGGTGACATAGATCTCAAGTTTTCTCCATTCAAGAGCGAGTTATAGAAATTTTTACTAATTCCCGAGTGCTTTATAAAGTTATACAAATTCCATGCTATGTTGGGAATTTTAGATATTAGCTCTTATGATCATGTGGATGACATTGATCTCCACCTCTAAATCAATTGAGTATATGTTTTTAGCTCTTATGATCATGTGAATGACGTTGATCTTCACCTCTGAATCATATGAGTTTTGGCCTTTCAAAGTTGCCCTTGAGGGGGAAATAAGAAATGAGCATGTTGTATGTTTTTCATGTATAATGCCATCTCTTAATGGCTTGATTATGTCAAAATGGATACTCCCTAGACTATTTCTATGTTGTTTAAGTAAATTTTCATGTATGTGAAGTTTACTTGTAATCCCCAACAAAGCATTAGATATGAAGAGTTTATTAACTCCATAATCTTATGTAAGACTTCATCCTTAATCATTTTATCTTGATAATTTTTAATGTTCCTTTGTATTTTGTTTTTATAGAATCCACAGAACATTGCTTTAAACTACAAATAAATAATGTATTGTGACTTCTCTAAAACTCATAATGCAGTTACAATTGTTTGTGGCTTGAATAAGTACGTGAGAGACTATGGTAGTGTATTGCAGAGTTGAAAAATAAGCGTGACACCGTTGTAGTGCAATCGTAAAACCGTAAAACCCGCAAAAAAAAAGTGTTTTTTGCATGTTATCCTAAATCACTTATTGATTTATGGATTTTAATTCCTTTTATACCAAAATGTGACTTATAATTTGTTATTTGGAATAAACTTTGACATGTAAAAGCAATTTTGCATGTTTCTATACTTAACATTGAGGAGTGTGCGGTTTATAATATTAAGTGGGGAAATTCTTATTTTGAAACCCACCAAATATTAAGTGTTTATTTATTATATTTAAAATATAAGCACGAGAGACCACAAAGCGGGACAACTTAAAGAGTGGATCATGACTACCCAATTTTGTATATAACATGGCAATCTCATTAGAGATTGGTTACCTTTGTTGATGGTAATATTTATGCAAGCTATATAAGTGAGTTGATAGAGAAATAATGGGATTGCTAGGTGAAAGTTTATTCTCAATAAAGATAAGTGATTTTCAATGGGTGTTTTACCTTCCAAGGTTTTCCCACTTATATCTTGTGTCACTTTGTGTTCATTTACTTTCGCTTTTTTACATCTTTCGTAATCGGGAATATACATGTATGGATCTATGTTTCTAATTATTGTACTTCATAAACTATAATCTTCAACAATCTATATTGTGGATCTATAATTTATAACATTATATATCCCTTAAATTTCCTAACATTAAATGTATTAATTAATACTAACATTTAGGTTTGAAAATAAATATATAAAAATTACAAGATAGATAAATTGGGACATGTGATTAATAGAGTAATACATGAGAGAGTGAGTGCACTTAACTGTTTGGATGGTATGGAAGTTGATTTAGCTATAACAGAGTGATGAACTAGTTATAAATTTGTAGTAGAAGCTTTGTTTCGATTTTAGCTTTAGACTTTGCTTATTGATATGAAATCATGAGTTTTAGACCAAACTATTTGTAGTTATGTTGTACTTGATAACTTACTTTGGGATGCTAATAGATATTTACAAGCATTTCTAAAAATGGCTAGAACGTTTTTATTAAGAATTAGGTCTCACAAATATGTGAAAACCTATGTAATCAACTGAATTGGCCCAAAACCCTAACCATGGGTGATGTAGACAAAATCATAAACAATGGGTAATTATCTAGTCTTGATTGCATATTACTATTCATATGATTCCTAAGTAAGAAAAGTACTAATTAACCCATGTATTTGGCCATCTTTGCTTTTGTTCTATTGTCACTTTGGTATTACACACCTTTTGCTTAGCGACCTCGGACCCTTTAATTTCTCTCGAGTCCTGGACACTAGCACTAAGCCGGGATGCCGGTGCAAGTGCTCCCATCCCCGAGTGCCTCGACCTCTTTATACTTTACTCACATATTTTGGGTCCTTTATAGCCATTTGAGCATCTTATATTTTTGGTAGTCAGAATTTTCAGGGTTAATTATGAAATTCAAGCAAAGAAATCATATAAATATAAAGTTATGTGATCATAATAAAGGACCAAGCACTAAGCATTAACTATCACCACCTAAGGTTGCATCCAAAGGATATTCAAGATCATTCAAGCATCCATTCTAGCATCTATTCAAGGTTAAGGGACTGCATTATTCTACATACACTTCATAAGAGGGGACTAGCATCCATTCAAGGTCAAGGGTTACATCTCCTGCTATCAAGTGCGACACGTCACAAGAGCCACCTAGGGAACAATTCCGCACACACACCTAGAACTACATTAGGTCTGAAATGTAGTGCAAAAATCAATCGTAAGTTCACTCATTTGATAGTTGAGGACAATCTAACCCCTCATTCTTTTATTTTCTTTTTGGGATTTGATGCACTCTTGAGAATTTTTTAGGTCAATATTTCATTGTAAGTTATCAACAACCTCGATGATCATTGTGTGACATACTAGTGACCAAAGGTGAAGGACAACAAACACCTTGTGACCTGCAAAGGAGGTTTTCGAGCATTTTGGTAGTCACGGGTTCCTAGAAATAGGTCCAAGGCACTGTAGGTGCCCTTGCCCCTCTCCAGTGCCCAAGTACGGGTAGATTACCAATTTTCACATTTTCTCGAGGCTCTGTGCAACACTTCTCCCTCTCTATTCACCTAGTCATCACTTTAACACAATCCAGGATTAATTGTGAAACAACTAAGTCATCTTATCTCCTCTTTGTAACTAGGGTTTCAATACTTAATTGCTTAATTTGCTTGGGTCTATTTTGTACTTAATTGTTTATTCATTTATTGCTACATAAAAATTAGATTTAGGCATTTATTTCAATATTTGCTTAATCATTTTGGTGAACCCCATGCTTGAATCTACCTTCTTTCTAGGGTTTTATTCTTATGCCCGTCACCCTTAGTGGTTATTTTTGGGTCTTTTGAGCATCTTGAACTTCCTCCATTTTTTTCGTAGGGTTTCTTAATCAATGGTTGAGGTTTCTACATCAATGGATGAAACTAAAAACCCCTTTGCCAACTCTCAAAATGTTCCTCTTAACAAAATTGAAACATATGATAGTGAAAAATCATATGATGAGGATACAATGTTGACAAAGATCAATTAGAAAAACCCAAAAATTTCATCAAGCCTTGCGTTATAATCTTACTCATCTTCCACATATTCTACATGTTTTGATAACTACTAAAAATACTCATGATGTTACTTTGACACCTCTTGTAGGTTCTTCCTTGTCATTTGTCATAGCCTCTACTCGATCTCTTCATGTTCCCAATTCCATTCCTATCACTACCACTCCCATCATTCAACCTAATAATCTCGATGCACAACCTAGTTCTTCTTCAAGTACCACTTATTTAACTTCTTTATATTAGGATATGCAGATGTAAATTTTCCAACTTCAATTGGCTACTTCTCGGCCATCATGGATTCCACTTCACTCCTTCACACTCCTTTCATACCCATTATCTCCGCTTATTCATTTCCTCTCAATTTCATCACCTAAGTTTCCTACTTTCAAAGGCCATGACGACCCTCAAGAACATCTTCAAGCTTTTCATGTAGCATGCCTAGACTATGCGGATGATCACACTTTACTTGTAAAGTTTTTTCCTCATAGCCTCCAAGATTATTTGATGCGTTAGTTATATGACCTACCTGTCTACTCAGTAACATATTTTGCACATCTAGTTGATGATTTTCTCACGCATTTCTCTATCAATATGGGCTCTAAGATCTCATATGATCATCTTGCTCAAATTAAACAAGGATCTAATGAACATCTAGCGAATTATGTCTTACAATACAAAAACAACTTAGTCAAGATGTCCAATGTTCTTGCAGGCTCCAAACTTCAAGACCTATTTATTCAAATTCTATTGCCACCCCTCCAGGAGAGTGTTCTATTTGAGACGTCTCCATCATTCGATCAAATATGCCATACTCTTAATCTACATGAAACAAAACTCTTATCTATAGGCAAGTTTAAGTATCAAGAGAAAGCTTCATCTTCAGTGTGCTTTCAAAGTAAATCAAATTTTAATCCATCTACTAAACCTAATGAAGCTAAAATCACTCTCAATGTTGTATATAATACTAAGAAACTTCAATAGAAACCGCATAAGTGTACATATACAAAATTAACTATCACTCCACATATTTTACTTCCATAAGTTGTCAAGAATAATCTTATTACACTTCCTCATCTAATCAATTTAGATCCATCTCATCCTAAAGGATATAATTACAATGAAAATCTTAGATGTGACTATCATCAATACATTGGAAATTATACAGATCGTTGTTTCAAACTTTGTAATCTCATTCAATATCTGATCGATAATAATGTAATTGAGCTTCCAGAGCCTACAAATTCTGCACATGTCAATGAAAATCATAAGCTCAAAATATTTAACAATCCTCTTCCGAACATGAAAAATAAGTGACTGAATCCTCAACAAATTATACATATCGCAAAGTGCCTCCTCCTGCATTAGGGCTATTGATTTTCTAGTTTCTCATATTGAGACATCCCCACCACTTATTACTTTCTCCGATTATGACTATCATGCTACATTCTCTTCTAATTACTTACACATTCAGTGTTTCTATTGGATCCACTTCTATCAATAACACTATGGTTGATCCATCATGGCACATCAACACGTGTTCTATCATACTCCTTGTTGCTATCGACTATCCACTCTTGTAAATTTCATATCCAATCCCTAAATCATATGGCGTTGTCAAGATTCTAGTCATTTTTGGTCCTCTCACCGTGCTTGTGCATTTTATTTTGGTACCAACAATCAAAGGGTGTGACATTATCTTAGGTATCAATTGGATTCACACATCCAAATTTATAATTTATTTGAATCACTTGTGTTTGAAAGTAATTCACAACAAACAAGTAAAATCTATCAACGATGTTCCACCATATACACCATGGTTGCAACCTCCTCTTGAGGTTTCCATTACATTAGCTAGAGCATCTAGGTCCCCGTGGCCTCTCAAGATTAATTCACAATATTCTCCTAGTTTGCATGTTCACACATGACCTACACGGTCTCATTGTTATGCCAGTCCATCACATCAAGTATAGGTCCGCCATTCGGATAACTCCTTTAGCATTTTGTTTGACATAGGTGTTTATCACTACCACATTTCGCTTCACATAGGTATCCATCGCCTCCACATTTTGTTACACAAAGGTGTCCACCGCCTCTATAATATAATCATCATCCGCATGCATATAGGCTTCATTCACATACATAGTGGCTATCTCATATACCACAACTCTTAGAGCACGATCACACAACTTTATTTCCAAAAGCATCGGGTGGAGGACCCTTGTATTTCACTTTTATCAGATAACACATTCATCATCACACACTTGGAGGGCATCACACTATTTATTTCTCCCCCCACTATGTCAAAACAAATCTTATTCTCTCATCACTTCACATCTAGTCTCTCACATATAACATACACATCTTGATACATGCTTGTATCGTCATTTCCCGATGACGCACTCTTGTGCTATGATTCACACTTGATTGTTGAGGGCATACTATACACATTAACATCACACACTACACACTATATACACTACACATGGTCACACACTTAACCATATCACACATTTTACACTAGGAACATTTACAACACATATCTCTACCATTGTTTAGTCACACTACACCCTACACATTACATTCCTCACACATCGTGCATTATTTACACCTCTTTCTCTCACAGCATCTACTACACACTTTGTGTCTTAATCAATCTATACATTCACATGATATCTTCCTCTCGCAACTTTTATCACACACTAGACACATTCATATTACATCTACTTCTACATGTTGCGGTCATTACCCTATGACACACTCTAGTTCCATGGTCCATACTCAACTACTGAGAGTATACATATTAAATGGATCTCACCAAACTCACGTGTTTAATTACTCACTTATTCACTCATGTGCTTACACTCTACATTTTTTTATTTGACGATCAAATATTTCCAGCAGCACACATTCGAACCATTTCCCGATGAAGCACTCTTGTTCTATAGTTCATTCTTGACTATTGAGGGGAATGTATAAATGAACCTCATCTCATACATACACATCCACTCGGGGCACACAACTCCTATCATTCACTCGTATTCCACTCCATATACACTCCACAACATACTACATATCTTGGTAACATTTACACTTTTTTTCTTATGCTTACATGTAAATTTTTTTACACATGCTAAATAGATATCTTGTATGCCATTATCTTTCCATATACACATGCATGTTTACTTGCTTTCTAGTTGTGATAAAATATTATATACATTGATACATGCAAAACGGATGCTTGGCACAATACCTATTACCAGTCCTACAATGGCTCCTTGGGGCATCCACTTCTATATACAAAGACAGTGATATTGTTTCATTTTTCATAGCACATTACTTTATCAGATTATACATTCCTTTACATACTTTTTATCTTTATAACATGATAATAGGTGTTTCATGTGAAACATTTTATTTGCATGTCTATTTTCCACCATGGTTATCTGTTATAGTGCTTGCTATTGTTTTCCTTTGTTTGTCATTGTATGCCATTGTTTTCAAGATTTTCCCTTTTTTGTGTGTACACACTTGTCCACTTTTTCCTAGTCATCCTTTATTGTCTTGTGACATCATGAGTGATGTCCCATGTTTGTAACCGACTTTTTCGTGGTCTACATTGTCTTCTTGCATATTGTCTTCTTGCACCTTAGCTTACACATTGTTTAATTATCTTACATATTGTCTATACATACATGTTTGTCTTTCTTGCACTAACACCTTGTGTCCTAGAAAATTTGTTTGTGTGTACCTTATTTTCTACCAAGCACACTCCCTCCCCTATAGGGCACCGGTTTCAACACCACGGTTGGTCCTCCTTTGAGATGCATACTCCTTAGTGACATCGCATGCAACCAAAACAAGGGGGACATAATTTAGGTGAATTAGTCATCCCATACAATAGTTTATAGACACAGTTCGACACAACACAAAACTGGTATAACATAGTCATCAATCTCAGAAAGGGATCAAAATTAGACTTGGGTCCTTAACACAACACAGACACCAACACCCAAACCTAGAAAATTGTGTGTGGGTTCCCTTGACCCTTCCTAGATGCCTATGACTAGGGGAAGTTACAAAACATCTTTCAGTGTAACACAATCTACAAAACTTCACTCAACGGATTTGACAGGCATGCAACGGTCCTTAACAAACAATATATAACATTTTATTTTTCAACATTGGGTCAAAATTGGTTGAACCGGATTGGATTTTTACACACCATATTCAATGGTGTTCCATACATTGGGAAGCAGTTAAAGGTTAAAGGATGACACTAGACTTTTCTCCCTACACTTCTTCTAGTTCTTGGTGTGAGATCGCCCAAAAAACTCACAACCAACACAACTGGCGTGAGATCACCCGAAAAAATCACTCTTCTACATCATTAACATGATCCTTTCTACACTATTTTTCTCATCACGAATCAGGTGCACATGTTCCTTTTTCACATTTTCACATTTTACATGCTTTCTTACATAATTTTTTACACATTTTGATCATATACACACATGTATTTGAATACTTGATCGTTCTTCTCTTTTACTGAGTCCGTCCTTATGGGAAACGGTAATCAAAATTATCCAACATAATCAAACACCAAAAACATCAACAACATCAATAAATTCAACATCGACATCAATAATAGGTATAAATGAGACATCTACACTTGTGTTCTTGCCATAGTGTCATGTCATCATCATCACTTTTTGCACTTTCTCCTCTCTAGTTTCCACACTTCACATTTTTATCATTCCACGCTTTTCCTTGTCTCTCAACATGATTTCACCATTGATTTACATGGTTATCAAGTATGCATATCTTATCTACTTTATGTTATCAAGCATTCTCTCAACAACATAAAGTGGGGGTAAATGTAGACACAAAATCACACACTTTGGGTAATTATCTAGTCATGATTGCATACTACTATTCATATGATTCGTAAGTAAGAAAAGTAATAATCAACCCATGTATTTTTCCATATTTTCTTTCATTCTCTAGTAGCCACTTTTGGTCTTGCACACCTTCTTGCTTAGTTTGACCTCCAACCCTTTAGTTTCTCCAAGTCTAGGCACCAACCCAGCCAGAACACCAGCACCAAGCACTCCCGTCCCCTCCGGGCATCCCCGACCTTTTTGAAATTTACTCACATATTTTTGGTCCTTTCTAGCCATTTAAGCATCTTATCTTTTTAGTAGTAAGCATTTTTGGGGCTAGTTACAAAATTCAAGCAAAGGAATCATATAAATATAAAGTTATGTGATCATAATAAAGGACCAAGCACTAAACATTAGCTATCACCACCTAAGGTTGTATCCAAAGGCTATTTAAGAGCATTCAAACATCCATCCTAGCATCCATTAAAGGGCAAGGATTGCGTTATTTTTCATACACTTCATAGAAGGGGAATTTCATTTATTACATGCACACATATATTTACATCTCTTACATCTAGTTACTTTCTATCTATCAAATGCGACACACACAAGAGCCACCTAGGGCACAATTCCACACACACACACACACACTAGAACTATATTGGATCTGAAATGTAGTGTAGTGCTTAGTAATAAGTTCACTCATTTAAAAACTAAGGACAATTCAACCCCTCATTCACATTCTTTTATTTTTGGGATTTGATGCGCTCTTGAGGTTTTTATAGGTCAATATTTCATTGCAAGTTATCAACAACCTCAACGATCATTGTGTGACATACTAACAACCAAAGGTGAAGGACAAAAACACCTTGTGTCCCTATAAAGGAGGTTTTTTGAGGGTTTTAGAAGTCACAGGAGTGCCTAGAAATAGGTCTAGGGTGCCTAGGCAAGCGCTCCGTCCCCTCTCCAGGCACCCCAGTCCATGAAGATTATTAGTTCACACATTTTTTTGAGGATCTTTACAAAACTTACCTCTCTCTATTCACATGGTCATCACTTTACACAGTCCATGATTAATTGTGAAACAACTAAGTCATCTTATCTCCTCTTTGCAACTAGGGTTTCAATACTTAATTGCTTAATTTTCTTGGGTCTATTTTGTACTTAATTGTTTATTCATTTACTACTACATAATAATCATATTTAGGAATTTATTTCAATATTTTCTTAATTAGGTGAAAACTTGAAAAGTTAGTGTTTGGGTTGAAGTGTAATATGTAAACTACCTACAATGGAAATAATACGAAGAGGCCTCAAACTGCATGTAGTTCTCCACCCGAGAGATATAATACTATATGGATATAACCATATTTGATAACATGATTTCTTGATAATGCTTTGTAATGGATTAGATTCTTTATGGCTGACTTGGTTTTGAGGGATATTTTTAGGAATCTTAACTCTTGAACTTAGTTTACAATACTTCATACCTATATTGGGGCTACTCCTAATGTGTAATAAAAATTCAGGTAAATTTAGTATATATTTACATGTCTTTTGAGTGATACTTGCTAGGGATATCTTGAAAGTGCCAACTATTACTAAGTGAGTAAATGAGTACATTTTATTTGCTTATATAGGGTTTAATAGGCATAATTTTTCATTAAGGCTAACTTATATGGAAATTATTGACCCATAAAAATATATCAAATTAAGAAATCGGCCATTGGGTGGCATTTGATGAAACCGCTATTTTCATACCAAACCATTAAACAATTTGGTCTATGAGGGAGGTATGACATTCTACATTTATGTACATAGTAATTATGAATAATGTATTTCTTGTGAGTGATGTAAGCATTTATGTGAGTGATTGAGCATTTGAATGAGGAGAAAAGGTATTGTAATAATACTAAAAATGGACTAAGATATGACAATTAGGCTTAAAATAAGTGAAGTAGTCAAGATTTTAGAAGTAATCCAATCGACATTATTAAGCGATACATTACTAAATTCAAGTGTTTACATTTATCCCCGAAGCTAAGAATTGAAATTTTATTACTTAAACTAAAATATACCCAAATATGTTAACACATTATATATTTTCTCGATTGTTTGATTTCTTGAGATGCCGTGGGGTGGTTGCAAGATCATACAAGTAAAAACCTACAATATAGAGTGTGGTCAATATCCATATAGAAAGAATTGGGACTTAAACCTACATTAAATTAAACTTTAAATTTGAAAATGAAAGTGAATAAACCATGGAAGGAGTACACCTACTTCTTGTATTAGAGGAGATTCCTATTTGAAGCATATAGAGAGAGGGATTGGAACTACACCAATGTAGGATTAGGATTATTAGTCCCTAATTTATAGGAGTAATAAAAACCAAGAGAGAATAAAATTTACCACCATAAAACGTGAGAGAAGAAGGGTGTCACGGGGCATTTAACAATCCCAAAATCCTTCAAAAGAGAGTGAGAGGAAGGTTTTCACATGGACTCTCATCAACCCCAAAAAGTTCTTCCCATGAAACCACACAACTACAGATGGATTTATGTATCCAATGTGAAAACCCATGTAAATTAAAAAGGGAAATTAAGACTCATGACCCCTCACTATGTATTGTATGGGTAAATATGAGCCAAATTTTGTAAGTTGAAAGGGAATGAAAAATATCATGCCCGCCCACCATGTATTGTAAAAATACTAATGTTCCAAATGTGAAAATTCAAAAGGGAATGAAGTACACTCATGACCCTCATATTCTATACCAAAATGTAGTGAAATCTACTCGAATTGTATATCTACCCTTGAACTTATATCATAAAATTTTGAAAGCCTATATGTTCTCAAAAATTCTGAATTGAATGTAAAAATCTTCTTGTAATCTATTTTGTGTTCCTGAATTGCATTAAAATTCATGTATAATAAGTGTTTTCATAGAGGAAAGTACCTTTTGGGGAGTGGTGTGATGACTCCCCTTATAACTGAAAAAATTACACTCCTAGGTTGTGGGTTACCTAAAGTTGGAGTGATTCTCCGAGAGGGATGGCTCCCCTATTATAACACCTAAAACTAACTTATATTATACTTTATGAGATGGGAAAAGGGAGAAGGAAAGACTGAAAATAATAATGGGTGATACACCATAAAGTTTTAGGATCTTCAAACTTGTTTGAACCTGTGTTCATAATAAACTTGCATTGCTAATCAAAAGAAGCTAAAACCTAATAAATTCAAAGAAAAATCAAATCTACCATGGAACCATCATGATAAGAGCTTATAGAAACTAACTTCTTCAATGCATAAACAACTAAATGCTAAGTTCTTTCCTACTCTTTAGATTGCTAACTAAACATGAACCTAGTTAGATCATTTAGCAATCAAAGTTGATGTTGGTGACCTCAAGAATTGAGGATGGAATCTCACCAAGAAATGGCTACAAGGCCATTTTTGGATCTTCCCATACTACTCAATTTTGAGTAAATGGATGCAAGATGGAGAAGCTATTTCCAACAATGGAGAATGGCTCAAGATCAAAATGCCTATATTTTTCATTAGAGAAAATGAGGTGTAAAAAGAAAGGTAAGGAGGAGGTTCCTTATATAGCTTTCCATTTCAGGCAAGGCTAGCAAATTGATGAATGTGGGATACACCCCAAAGAGGAAATACAAAGGCCATGTATGTTCAATAGAGTATGTGCACTTTGTGGGAGTTGAAAGGAGGTTTTAATTAATCAAAGGTGATTAATTAATAGAAGGGGTATGCCTATAAAGGCTTATTAAAGGAAAATTAGTATAATTCGGGGTTTTAAGAGAGGAAATTGGTTCAATAAATGGTTATTTATTGATTTAGATTAGTGGTACTAATTAATTAAGAATAATTAATTAACCTAGGTAGAAGTGAACGTTAATTAACAAAATGTCATTAATCGGCATCCTGAATGATAGGAAGGCTAATTAATTAGTGAAACATAATTAATTAATGATGATAGAGGGACAATGGTGGTTCATTGATGAAGTGTCATCAATTTATGGGAAAGAGGATAGTTAGTGCAATTTAAGTATTAAAATTGCTTGACCGAATTCTAGGTGTCTACATTTTCCCCTCTTTGGGGTGGTGAAGTGACGCCACTTCAAAGATAGTAGACAAGTACAGACAAGTGAATTTTGAAGGGATAGAAGAAAAATTAGTAGAGTGAAGGATGCCCCCTTGAGTGTCGATGGGGTGATGAAAGAGGTCGATCAATGATCGAAAAGATGAAGGAAATGGATAGAAGAATAAGGAGGGGAAGGGGGATAAAAGGTGATCCCTATTGCCCCAAGTGAGTTGGAAGAATAATGTTGATAGAAGAAAATGATATGGAAGAAAAATGAAGATGAAGGGGATGGAAATAAATTTCATCCAACTGATGTAAAAACAAATTTATTTCATCATATTGCTTGTGATCTACATCATCGGTCCTTATTAAAATATACACATACAACAAAAGTGTATAATAACATGAAAAACTATAATATGAACATTTTTTCATTGCTAAAATGCTAACTCAATGCAACATATAGAAATGCAATGTAATACAAGAAAGTAAACAAGCTAACCTAATAGGGAAACAAGTACAAACACACATACTCAAACAAACAACATTCAAGATAGTTGCACAAATATTTTTGTTATCAAGCTTTGATTCGACTTGTGTGAATTAACAAGGGTTAAGAATGGCACCCCAAGTAAGGATACATGTGAGGTAAATAAGTGAAGGATGTAGAATTCCAATGGAAAAGAAATTGTGCACTAGGAAACTTCCCAAGCAATGCGTTCATGCAAAGGAAGACAGAGATAGTGAGAAAACCAACTTTTGTTGATGGAGGGTAGATCTAAATGATCCGTGAGCTATACACAAGAGCATGTGATAATCAAATAAATATATTTTGTAGGATAATTTTTGATGTTTGAGTATGATGTATTTGACATGGGCTTGATTGCGTGCGGCATGCTTGTTACCTAATTTTGGAAATATTTTGAATTTTGTGATGATTTTACCAAATTTTTGGATTTTTAAATGATTTTATTAAGTTTTTAGATTTTTTGAAAATTTTAAACAATTTAGAATTTTTAGGATTCTTGATTTTTAGGGTTTTCTGAAAATTTCCCAAATCTATGTATAGGAAAATGAAGATGCAAAGATGCCCCCAACGAGAGGTGACAATGTACAAGGAAAACTTCACACGTATATAAAAGAAGAACACAAGTTGGATAAAGGACAAGATGGATATGTTCAACATTATGATGAACTCAAACTAATGAAGTGCTAGGAAGGAGTGATCATACCCCAGTGCAAGATGGCCAAGAAAAAGATGATAGATAGAAGTGGAAGATTGTTTATTGAAACAAGGGACAATTTCTCTCAAACATGGTAAAAGTCAATCTTATACACATGGATGTTCTGAAAGAAGCAGAAGAACATAAAATGTCATGAAAGGATATGGAAAATGTAGCTAGAAGACTTGCAATGAAAAAGTGATTAGCCAAAGGAACAAATTGTGAGTCAAAATAAGGACTAAAGTAATAGTTTGAACAAGGTCTAAAAAACACATGGTAACATATTAATCTTGTTTACTCATAATCTATGTACAGGAAAATGAAGATGTAAAGATGCCCCCAACGAGAGGTGAGAATGTACAAGGGAAAATATCACACGTATATACAAGAAGAAGATAAGTTGGATCAAGGCCAAGATGGATATGTTCAACATTATGATGAACTCAAACCAATGAAGTGCTAGGAAGGAGTGATCATGCCCCTAGTGCAAGATGGCCAAGAAAAAGATGATAGATAAAAGTGGAAGATTGTTTATTGAAACAAGGGACAATTTCTCTTAAACATGGTAAAAAGTAAATCTTATACACATGTATTTTTGAAAGAAGTAGAAGAACATAAAATGTCATGAAAGGATATGGAAAATGTAGCTACAAGACTTGTGATGAAAAAGTGACTAGCCAAAGGTAAAAATTGTGAGTCAAAATAAGGACTAAAGTAATAGTTTGAACAAGGTCTAAAAAACACATGGTAACATATTAATCTTGTTTACTCATAGAGACCTAGTGTGTGCACATGGAAATTAATTACTTCTTGAAGGGAAGATTTGATAGAAAATAAGTGAAGACATGCTATCCAATGTGTGGGAATGATTTATTTTGAAAGGAGAGTCGTACATTACTCTATTGCCAGTCAGATGTCCATATCCCCGATGGAGATGTATTTGATTCTAATCACACCATTGCTCTACTGCCAACCAGGTGTCCATAGGCCTAGTAGAGATACTGAAAATACCCAAAGAGAGAGTTATATGTTGCTTTGATTTTTCTTTTTTACTTTTTTTTATTGATTTGTTTGCTTTCGAAAATTATTTCAGCTCTCTCAATTTTTTTGATAAGGGGTTAAGAACCACTGATGGATTTATGGAAGGATGTGAAAGTGATTGTGATGATGAAATTAACTAGTGTCAAAAAATACACCCAAAAGTTCTTCACAACAAGTTTATTAGATGTAGATAGTGATAGGATCTCTAAGAGGTTAGTCGTTCTTTAATTTACTAAGGTGATAAAAGACCAAGGTCAAACAGATACTATAAAGATAAATGTTGCATAATGAGTGTGAATAAACTAACCAAAAGATCACCGAAGGGATGAAAATGGTTGGTGGTTTGCAGAAGAATATGAATAAAGGAAGGAAAGAACATCCATGTGTATGCAATACTTGATTACAATGTTTGATCTTTGTACCTTTGATTTTTTTGTAATGTTTTAATGTTTTCTTTTTTTTTTGTATTTTTGAATTTTTTAAATTTTTTTGATTTTTTTTTAATTTTTGGGAAATCGGGACCAACAATGTCACTCTACGTGATAAGATCCAACAACGATGTTCGCAATTTATTTTATAAGGGATAATAGGAGTGTTTTCTTATCAAGAGTAATATTATCTCCAATATCGATGACTGTGGTGAGCTCATACTCAATAAATGATCTGTGACTTATCTTGAAACATGGATTTTGTATGTGGGAGCTTAAGTTCCCTATCCATAGGTTTCTGCACTTTACACCATACTTGATGGTTACGTTGGTGTGTATTCTTGAATCACGTTTGATTTTTAAATTTATGGTTGTTTGACTTGTTGGGAGCTTTGGAGCTCTTTGGAGTTTTGATCTTAGCTTGATAAATAAATTGTTTGGGTTTTGTATAAGCTAATGTGTGATTTTTTTGATCCCAAGAAGTGGGAGAAGAAAGTGGATGTTTAGGATTGATGATAGGAACATGAGGAATGATGGTGGGCTTGCCCCAGTCATTGATAAAAGGATGATATGATGGACAAATAGGATATGGTCCAAGGATTGAAGAGGATGGGATACCAGGAGGTGTCCCATAGATGGAAGATGAAGGACTACTAGGATGTGGCCCAAGTATAGAAGATGATGGGCTACCAGGAGGTGTCCCATAGATGGAAGACAAAGGACTACTAGGGCATGGCCCAAGTATAGAAGATGATGGGCTACCAAGAGGTGTCCCATAGATAGAAGATGAGGGATACTAGGATGTGGCCCAAGTATAAAAGATGATGGGCTACCAAGAGGTGTCCCATAGATAGAATATGAGGGGCTACTAGGATGTGGCCCAAGTATAGAGGATAATGGGCTACCCGGAGGTGACCCACAAGTAGAAGATGAAGGGCTACTAGGAGGTGGCCCACATATAGAAGAAGATGATGGGATACCAGGTGGTGACCTAAGATGAAATTGTGATTGAGGAATTTTGATATGTAAAGAATGATTGGGCGATGAGAAGATATGCTAGGGATCGATAGAAGTGATGATCCATGGGTTTCTCCATGTAGTGGGGATCATATAAAAGAAGATGATGGGCTACTAGGTGGTGACCCAAGGAAAGATTGTGATTGAGGAATTTTGATATGTAAAGAATGATTGGGTGATGAGAAGATAGGCCATGGATCAATGACAAACCCAAGATTTTCTCCATGTAATGGGGATGGTGAAAATGGAAGAATAATAAGAGGATAAAGTTTGATGAACTCATGATCTTCTACTAAATTCGGAAAAAGGAAAAAACCTCTTCCCCATAATACATGAATGCATTGAGGTCAAAAGAGAATCCTTGTTCATGGCCTTCTAGAGGGATGTCATCATGTAGCCCTATGAATTATTTGATTGCTTCTTCATTATGAAAGAAATCGATCGGTATGGGTTATTGTTATTTGATGATAAATTTTGATTAGAAGAAAGAGATCCAACTGGTGTGGAATATTTAGAAGATGATGACTAAAGAGATGAAGTAGATTTGAATTTATATGTCTCGTAAGTGGAAGAAGATGTAGATTTGGAATGGGTTGGTATTGGTTTTCTTAGAAGGCATCATAGTGCAGAGTAGATAAAGAGGATCACATATCCGGTCAATGGATTGACGTGGACGTGGGGGTCGACTTGGATGATTGATAAGAGTAATTTTGAGTCACATGGATCTTTGATGGAGGAAGAGGTCATTGAGGTGACTGATAAAATGGGTCTTGTGAAGAAAGGAAGGATCGTGACTCATGAGTCAAATTAGGTGAATGATTAGAGGAACTTGGAGTTGCATGAGATCTTAAAAGAGGAAGATGTCGTTGAGGTGGTGATAAAGGGGGTCTTGCGAAGAAAGGGAATACCACAACGTAGGAGTTGAATTAGAAGAATGATGGGGAGATTTTGTGGTGATGCAAATCCCTAAAGGAGGAAAATTTTGTTTAGGTGATTGATTACTCCTAGAAGAAAGTTGATTAGATGAGGCTCAATATACTGAGAGGAATCAAAGATAGTTTGGATTAGAATCATTAGAATATTGAGAGGAATCAAAAGAATAGTTTGGATTAGAATTAGAAGAATAACATGGATTAGAATAATTAGAATATTGAGAATAATTAGAAGAATAGTTTGGATTAGAATCATTAGAATCATACCAATGACCATGAGATGAAGGTGGGGAAATGGGTAACCGAACCGGTTCTCTAGCGTGAAGAACCAAACAAGGTTTAGTCATGATAGGCATATTTTGACGTGAATTCCTAAATTTAGGTTCCCTATTGTCATAAGCATGAGGAACCATGTGATAGTTAGTCATTGTTGGCATTGGGTCCAAATGCCTAGACCTAGATAGTGTGATTGAACCCCTTTAAATGGAAGGAAGTTCCATGTTGATTTGGGTAGTGTAATGACAACAAAATAGACATTTTGTAAGTATGGAGATGTTTGTGTGATTTTCCAAAGGGAATATAAGGAAAAATACATTGTGATGACACAATTTCAACAATCCAACAAGGTTTGGAAAATAAGTTGAGTGCAAAAGGATCAAAGGATAAAAAGTATTGTCCTTAGAAAAACAATTTTAAAAGATGAACAATCACAAGGAACAATCACGCAAGTTTGAAAAACTAATCAAATCTATAAAGAAATACTCTTTATGTAAATGTGTCTCAATGGTAGTTTGATGTGAGATGATCAACACAATGTCAACATTTAAGTCAAGTTGAAAATAAACAAGGTGTAAGTATTAACAAGGGGTTGAAGTGACTTCTAATGCAAAGTATGCTATAACCAATCTACATATAATCAAGTCTTGAATCCCAAAAAGTGGAAGTTACAAATGCGAGAAACGTAATAATACCACTTAGATACATTAATCAAGATTTATAGAAAAATGAGATATTAATATCAAAATAATATTGATACGACACGAACAACGTAACAACAACACTTTTCAAGGTTGAGGAAATGTTTGGAAGGAGACAAGGTCAAAGTATACCAAGGAGTTGTTAAGGTGCGAGTAACATAATAGTACAATCTAGACACTTAAATCAAGTTTACGAGAAACAAGATGTAAGTATCAAAATTGTATCAAGATGATGCGAGAAAAGTAACACCTCAAGGGAAGATTGATGATGAAGCAAGCCTAACTATGATGAAATGTATTGACATGGGTATCAAGACAAGGCTACTCAAGATTTATGAAGTAACAACATAGTTTCAATGCTTACTATCATATTCATAATGAGGAAGGATGTAAGTGGGTGAAAAAGTGGTGGACACAATCTTAAGTAACACTATGTATGTATGCTTTCTTTTTTCCCAAAAGGAAACAAGAAAACAAATGAGTAGACTAATTAGGGGTGAAACATACTTGGCGTCACTTCGACAAATTTTTGTATTGTCTTGGACAAGTGAAAACTCGAGACAAAGTAACACTTCACAAATTTTGTGATGAATAACTCTAGGTTCAAACTTTAATAGACTCTTCCCTTATTAGACTAACAAGGTTTTGACTTTGGAAAAGTTCTTCCTTCATGGGATTTATTTGAAACACGATTGGTTTTGGTAAAGTTGGCTCATGTGCAAAATGGTTTCCTACTAGTTCACTCTCTAGGTGTCACAAACTATCTCTATAAGCGCAGTTTACCAAGAAATTTACATTGACTAAATCAAGGAGGATCCCGGCTTTACTTTACCCCCTTTGATACAATGAGCAATAAATTGTGTTCAATTTTATCTCATTGGGGTCATGTGAAGATAATTTTGACACTAATCTCACAAAGGCGTACTAGTCAAGTGGGTAAGTGGAGTGCTTCCCATTTCGTCCACCGGTTCCCTCAAGGTGTGGAATACTTTGGGGTTCTTAGGGTAATTATCATATTTAGTTTTATGGCTTATGCTAAGGCACTTCCCCCATTTTTAAGTGGACGATCCATAGCTCTTAATCAAACCTGCAAATATAATGTTTTGAATAGTGGTGTTTTTTTAATCTTTTGTCTTAGTTTGGTTTTGCATGTCGTTGGCAACTTGCAACAAACTGTATTAGTATTTGTTTAGATCATTTTCTTTGACAAGTGAATAAGGTCATGCACTCAAAAGTTAGTAGTTCTCCATGAAAACTTATAACATTTTAAAAAAGAGGATCAAATGTTGTTTCTAATTCTCAAGATTGTCTAAAAGACGCAAGAGAAGAGCATACACAACAAGTAACCCAACATGATAGTAATGGAAAACTCTAAATCAAAGGACCATTAAACATGTTTTGCAAATTACTCATTCCCTTAAGCAATAATGAAATTAAGTTTCCAAATTAATCCAAAATGTTAGAAAATAAGACCAAAGTTGTTTTTGATTCTCAAGATCGCAAAAGGTGCAAGAGAAGATCATACACAAACTTTGATCTAACTAAGTAAAAATAGAAAAAAATTAAACCACTGACCATTAAATGCTTTAAAATATTAATTCCCTTAAGCAACTTAAATGATGAAATTTTCCAAGTAACCACAAAATGTTAGAAAAGAAGACCAAAGTTGCTTTTGATTCTCAAGATCACCAAAAAGTGCAAGAGAAGAGCATACACAAGCTTTGATCTAACTTAAGAAAAATGAAAAAATAAAATTCATTAAAGAATTTAAATGTGTTAGAAAAATATCCATAATCATATCCATTTCTGATTCTCAAGGTTTCTTGAAAGCACAAGAGAAGAGCATACATGGTGTTGATCAAAAATGAATCTAGCATGCAACGAAAATGACAAATTTTACAATAAAGGAAAAACCTGTACTTTATGTAAGCCTAAATCTTAAATTTATGTTTTCATTTCATATTTCACTTCAATACCTTTCCAACACAAAAACAAACAGATTTGTTTCAAGTTCAGGGAGTAAAAATTATGTCCTTCGGAAGATGGGTTACACATATACTCTTATGCTCACCAGTACGCACTTAACATGTACTAAAAAAATGTCAAAAAGTCCCTTAATCTACCAAAAAGTCAATTTTTTCCAACCAAGATTTGATTTTGACAACCCATCTCACTAATATATGAATAGAAGACTCAACGCTATCAAACATTAACATTCATGATTAAAAACTTAACATTTTCAACAAATTGACAAAACTAGCATGCAAAATGATGAAAAATGAAGCTCTAAAAATGTAAACATGGAAAAAAATTGAATATTTCTCATCAATATCTCATTTTGAAATCAAAACACATCATTAATATGTGAATATAAGACTCAACACTATCAAACACTAACCTACATGCTAAAAAATTTAAGATTTTCAAGAAATTGACAAAACTAGCATGTAAAATGTTGAAAAATGAAGCTCAAAACATGAAAACATGGAGAAATATTGAATTTTTCCCATCAAGATCCAATTTTGATAGAACTTATCCTCCTTTATACCTACAAGGAAGAATCAACACATGAAAACTTAACAAAACATGGTTAGAAACACAAGTTATGTCAATATATTAAAAAAAAGGGTTAGTATGCAAAAACAAACTTAACCAAAATAAAGAATGCATGTGAGACAAAGGGGTGTCCCATTGGGAGCGAAAAATATGAACATAATAAACTTGGAAAGGTAATTGAAATATAATAACACCTAGTAGTCTAAAAGCTAATCCAAATCTACTATAGAACCATCAAGATAAGAGCTTAAGGGAAAACAACTTCTACAATGCATAAACATGATAAATCCATTAAATTTCAAGCCATTCCTACTCTTTGATATTTATACCTAATAAATGAACCTAATTATATCACCTAGAAATAAAATTGGTGTTTTTCCTCAAGAATTGAAGATGATATCTCACCAAGAAATGGATACAAGGCTATTTTGGATCTTCCCATATTACTCAATTTTGAGTAAATGGATGTAAGATGGAGAAGCTATTTCTAATAATGGAGAATAGCTCAAGATAAAAATGCCTATAGTTTTCACTAGAGAAAATGAGGTGTAAGAAGAAAGGTAACGAGGATGGTTCCTTATATAGCTTTCCAGTTTAGGAAAGGCTAGCAAATTGATGAATGTGGGATAAACCCCAAAGAAGAAATACAAAGGCCATGTATGTTTAATAAAGTATGTGCACTTTGTGGGAGTTGAAAGGGGGTTTAATTAATCAAAGGTGATTAATTAATAGAAGGGGTATGCCTATAAAGGATTATTAGAAGAAAATTAGTATAATTCGAGGGGTTTTAAGAGAGGAAATTGGTTCAATAAATGGTGATTTATTGATTTAGATTAGCGGTAGTAATTAATTAAGAATAATTAATTAACCTAGGTAGAAGTGAACGTTAATTAATGAAAGGTTGTTAATCGACATCTTGAATGATAGGAGGGATAATTAATTAGTGAAACATAATTAATTAATGATGATAGAGGGATAATGGTGGTTTATTGATGAAGTGTCATCAATTTACGGGAAAGAGGATAGTTAGTGCAATTTAAGTATTAAAATTGCTTGACCGAATTCTAGGTGTCTACAAAACCAAATAGATAGACCATAGGAACCATACACACCATACACAACTTACAAATGGATATGTCAATGCAAAAGTGTTTTAGAGAAAGGTTTGAAGCTATGACAAAATAAAGAAGGGAAACAAATGGCTCTGGAAGGGCAATTTGGTAAGCTCCACAACTATATCCTATACACACTTATGTTAAACACAATATATGACCTAAAAATTAACATATAATTGCATAAAGGCATGGAAATTAAATTGTAAATAAGGGATAAAATAATATCATGAGATAAAATCATCTTAAAAACACAATATTGCATAATAAACATGATGTAAGAAGGTAGAAATAGCTCCTTTATTGATCCAAGAGGTGAAACTAGTACAAAAGATCACTCATGACCCCTTATCTTTCACTCAAAATGTTAGATAACTCTAAGATAATGAATAAAAAGTGCTGATATTGATTTTTACAATGAATTCCATGGAGTTTTATAGATAATTAAGAGAGAGAAGAAGAGGAAAAGCGTAGACATGAAAGTCTTGTCGGTTAAAAATAGAAAAGTATATGAATGTTTGATGTCCATTCTTCCCTTCTACTCCAAAAATATATGAAACATGGAAATCTAAGTATGGAAAAAGTAATTCACACTCAAAATAGGAAGTCCAGCGCTTATGGATGAAGTTACATGCCCAAAAATAGAATTTGGTGTCTTCTTGCATAATCATGCTATTTTAAAAAGATTGTGTTCGATAAAAATTGAGTTCTCTTGCATGATCATCTTTGTTAGCCTCAGAATGATCTAAATTTACAATCTTGAGTGGAAATACAACTAAAAATAGCTTGTTTGGACGTTTTTGGGGTTGTTGGTCGGTCTTGTAGGCATTGTGGAGAACTCATGGAATGGAGGAACAATTCCTCATGGGCCTTCAAACATCAACTTAACCTTTCAATTATCCATGGAGGAGATGTAGGGAACTAGAGGAATTGATGAACAATTCCTCCTATTCCTCCAATCATAGACTGAATTGATTTCCTTTACCTTTTGTGGCTTGGACAATGTTTTAGAGAATGAGAAGAATAAAGGAATAATTCCTTGTGTTCCCACAAGATCCAAACTATCTAATTTACTTGGTTTTGGGTAGAGATGGTGGATGGTCAAGGAATATATGAACCGTGGAACTTATTCCCACAATTCTCAACAATTTTTGATTTTACCGATTGTCGTGTCCTTTTTATTCCTTATCGGTAATTACATAATTTTAGGGCACATGTGGAATAAATGAATTGTTCCTCTAGTTTTTCTAATGTCTAACTTATCGATGGTGAGCTCTACGTGTTGATTTCGGTGATTACGGGTAGTCGAGAATGTAAGGAACCATGGAATTGTTCACTCTATGCCAACAAACACCAATTTATCCTATTTCCAAGTATAATGCGGCCATGACGGGGATACAAGGAACTCAGGAATTATGTAATTGTTCCCTTAGTTCCTCAAAATGATGATTTTCTGGTTTCTCCCATTTTTGACCCATATTTTTTTATAAAATTTGACTAGCTCCCTATTAGTGAGACTTAACAAGATGGAGGCCGATGCCTAAAACACTTAAACTTTCCCATACTTGTAGAATTTTGAAATTTGACCAATCCATGACAACACCATGACTTGTTAAAACATCAAAATGACATGGGGTTTGATTTTGATAATAATTTGGTGACCTCCGAGGGGACATCCGCCTACTAGATATAAATCTATATGCCTTGAAGGATCCATTGGGAACAAATTCATATCAAACTACTACAACTTCTTGAAACCATGTGAACACTAAAAATACATTGCCTAGAAAAAAAAAACTATTCTAGAGCACTTATTAGAAAAAAAACATACCAGAAAAATACACAAGGAACACAGAGAAATTAAACTAAGACAATAATGTGCAAGAAGCACTTGGAGTAAAGTAAAAACAACAACCTACTACGTATAACGGTGAAACATGACCTAAATAACAAAGTTTGAGGTATATCTCATTAAATGGGATTGATAGATCTTCTTCATTCAACTTGGAGAGCTGAAAAGCATTGTGTTATTTGCAACCTATAATCAGATATGGTCCACTCTAGAAAGAGTCAAAATTAGTGTGTCTTCCATGCTTGGTTCTTTCTTCATCCCACTTAAGCATTATGTCTCCTTCTTTGAAAGTTCTTGCAACTTTTTTTTTTCAAATTATCTCTTGACTTGAGCATGATGAAACTCCATGATATCCATTGTATTATTTCTAACTTCATATAATTCTATTAACTCTATAAGTTTGATTGAAGTTGAATCCTCCTCCATCATTCAATTTGTTTTATGAGATTTAGAGTTAGTAATTCATAAGAAATAGGCAACCTTGATTCCTTCCCATAGACAAACATGAAAAGATAGTTTCCAACTAACCTCTTAGGAGAAATCCACATCATCCATAAGGATGATTTCATTTGTGTGTGCCATGATATTTGATTTTCCTCCATAGTTCTTTTGATAAATATGAGAATATTTTTGTTAGTTGATTTTTCTAATCCATTCCCTTGAGGATAATAATTGGAAGATGTTGAAAGATGAATTCCAAGATTAATTTCCCATAACTAATTCTTATTCCAAGGAAATATAACGCATTTTCTGAAATAATTGTAGCAGGGACACTAAACCTTGTGATAAGACTTCCATAAAAGTCCAACACTAAAGTTTCATTTGCTTCTCTCAAAACACTACTTCTATCCACCTTGTGAAATAATATTTAGTTATGAGAATCCATTTATGGCATGTATTAGAAGGTGGGTTAATCATGATAAAAATCCAAACCCCGTTGCATGAAAGGATGATCTACCTAAATAGGTTGAAGAAGAAGAGATGTTAACTTCATGTTTTCCTACAAAAATAACACACTTTGAACACTTCTTTACTTAGGGATTAAAATCTTTGAATAAGTATGGACAATAATAGCCTACTATCATGATCTTTAAGGATGTATCTCTTGGTACAAAGTGAACACCTTGTAATCCTCCATAAAAATCTTTTAAAACATGCTCAATCTGATCTAAATCAATACGTCTTAATAGAATATCCGTTGATATATTTTCTAAACAATATGGCATCTACTAGAACATAAGGAATAGATTGTGGTCTAAAATACCTACTTTTTTCTTATCCAAATCTTGTGGTAATTGTCCAAGTATGAAAAAATGGACCATGTCATGAGCACAACTCGAGAGGAAATGAAGGAGAAACCATTCATTGACCATTTTAGAGTACTAAAACCTGATTTCTACCATCATATTAATATAAAGCTAGTTTTTCACACAAACATCTTCCTCTTACAAGTTTGGTAACCTCAATTTCAACATCATACTCCATAAATTTTTTAATCTAGCCTAACCTTTTCTTATTTAAATCCTTGCTAAAAAGAAACTCTTGAACACTTGGATGAGAAACCATTAAATGAATCTTGTTATTAGAAACTAAATGTCTTTTTTTTTTTT
This sequence comes from Taxus wallichiana var. yunnanensis, assembly GCA_018340775.1. Classification (NCBI taxonomy): domain Eukaryota; kingdom Viridiplantae; phylum Streptophyta; class Pinopsida; order Cupressales; family Taxaceae; genus Taxus; species Taxus wallichiana. The sequence continues at coordinate 612,319,546 of CM031240.1, forward strand.
AGACTTTTAATGATAGAAAGGACCTATTTTTCAACAAAAAAATACCTTACCTCATAATATTATAATTCTTGACTGAAAAAAGCAATTGACTACTCTAACTTGTCATCATTTTGTTATACCAACATGGATGAGATTGTGTCAATTGCACCAAAAGCATATAAAACGAAATCTTTGCTAAAACTAGGATTAGTAATCGTTGGAACTTGTGAAATAACATGTTTTATTTCTTCAAAAGCATTCTTCCCCTTTATTTTCCAACTAAAAACCATGTTTTTCCTTAGCATTGAAGTTAGTGGCTTTACTAAATTTACAAAATTTGGAATGAATCTTCTGACAAAATTAATTCTACCCAGAAAAATATGTAATGCCTTCTTATGATTTGGAAAAGATAATGAAAAATTATACTTACCCTTTGGGATTAATGGCAAGACCTTTCTTAGACACAACGTGACCCAAAAATTTATCTTCATGGATTGAAAAATACAACTTTTTGGATTTCGAGATACACCATACTTCCCATGTACCTTACAAAATTAGGTCTAAGATGAACTAGATGATCTACAACATGCTTGGAAAATATAGTTTTGTCATCCAAATATATAAGAACATAATTATTAATCAATCCCTAAAATGCCAAGTCCATTACATGTTGAAACATGGCTCCCGTATTTGACAAAGTCAAATGGCATTTTCTTGTATGCATACATGCACCATTTTGTGGTAAATGTAGTTATGAATATGTATTATTCTTGAACCATAATCTGATTATGCCTAGAGTAACCATCCAAGAGTTAAAAACGTTTTGAGCCACTTACCATTTACGAAATTTGCTCCATTGATGGTAACAAATAATGATCTTTTAAAGATGCCCTGTTCAAATCTCTAAAATACACACACATGCATATTTATCCATTTTTTTCTCATAGGAACCAAATTGGAAACCCATGATGAATGCTTCATAGGGAAAATGATGTTATCTTTGATCAATTTATCCAACTCTTGTTTCATGAGAGGCTCAACCTTAGGATTGATGGGTCTTTTCTTTTGTCTAACTGGTTTTGCATTTAAATCTAACTCTATTGTGTGCTAAGATAAATTTGGATTGAAAACATTTAAATCACCATAGATCCATGCAAAAGAATCATCAACTTCCTAATAAAAGTTAAACAAAAGTAGGTTTTTCATCTTGATTACATACATTTCCCAACTTGAGTGTTTTTTCATTGCCAATTTTGATTTTCTCATAATCTTCTTACTTGATCAACATGTTAGATTTATCACCTATGACCTGATCATATGTATTAAATATAGACTCAAGAGTGACTAATCCCTGAGGTATTTTATTATATCTCAACTGAATAATATGATTTTCATACTATTATTGTAATTTTTCTTGATTTTTATTGAAAACTTAGCTTCCTCTTGAAAAACATTATCTTCTCTTGATCCGATTCGGATAATTTCTAGTTAACATTGTTAGCATGGATAGAATCCCTTACAAATATCTTGATATGTTTCCAATTTGTGTCCTTATTGATCTAATTTGGAATGTCAACTTGAGCACCAATTATAGCTAACCTATCTACATATTTATTCTTTTATCTAGGAATAGATTGTACATTGAAAGCAACAAAATCCTTTATCGGACCATGCACTACATTTATATAATATCTTAAAAAATTGTTATTGGTTGCACTTTTCCCTTTGATTTGATTGAAAACTAACTCACTATCTCTTAACACCTACAATTGTCTTACCCTCTTTTCCTTACCCACTAAATACCATGTACAAGAGCTTCATACTCAACTATATTGTTAGTGTAACTAAAATGAAACATTAAAGCTGAGAAATAATTATCTTTTATAGAAAAAAATCAACATGATTCCCCCACCTACTCCATTCCTTCTTCTTGATCCATCAAAGTATAATTGTCATAAACCTTCATCATGTTGATATGATCTAACTAGATTATGAGTAATCAAATTTTATTCATGTAGACAATATGTTTCAAGACTTATGTCTTTAATGTTATTATAAGGATCAAAATAATGACCTTTAGTATCCCATTCATCAAGTAATAAGTTTGGAATCCCCTCAAGAAGTGTTCCCAGTTCTTTTCCATCTATCCGATCTTCTTCATTTATGATTATACAATTAGAATTGATAACACTAGAAATATAAGGCTCTATATGATTTGTTGAGATGGTATTATACCTTATTGTAACTTTGGTACCATAGCTTGTTCTAAACACCATGTGAGACCAATTTTATGATAAGTAGCCTCCATTTTGGCAACAAAATATGTAGAAAGACACAGAAGGCAAAATAGGGAGGAAGATCAATAATGAAGACATCTTGAAAAGGAAAATATCAATCAATTCCCCGTATGGGTTCATCTTCGTGGCTTAGTCATGGAGATGTGGGATATTGATGTCTTTAAAGGGATTATTGGTACTTTGGGTACCTTTTTCATAGTTTATAATGCCATCCTCACTAAAACAAGGCTGGTATGTGCTATATTTTGTATTTACTCTCTTATGGGAACATCCTTACCTCAAACTATTGTTTTGAAATCTAAGTGAGTAAATGGGATCAAAAGATTGAGTTTGAAAATTTCCCTCATAAGTGTGAAAAATTACAGGGGCAGGAGATGTCAAACAATAATGTAAAATTAAAGTATCAATGACATACAAGGAAGTACCTAAACCAGAAAAAGATTGAGAAGGAAAATAGATTGAAACTCTAGCCCTAAACTCTAGGACTATCAGGACTCTTTTCCCAAACAAAGGGGTTATTATCAATGAAAAGAAAGGAACAAAGGATCCTTCTAAGATGAAAAAAACTAATAAGGAATAGCTTAATTGATGTAACAACTCTCCCTCCATAGATGTAAAAGGGTTTACAAAAGTTATCTCTCAGAAAAACCAAAAAGGAAATGTCAGAACCACACTTTCAATCGACAAAGAAACACATCCAAGTTGATAAAATGATGGCATCAAAATATTTGGAACCACTTTGTTGAATGTGGAGATGAAGGAAAACAAGATGAGCATTCGAAAAGGGGCCATATGGAAAGAAAATATATAGAAGAAGAACTAGGGACTGATATCCAACATATTTGAAAACCTTAAGGTTATTAATAAGTAGTTGTGATGTTTGGATATGGAATAAGGGAAGACATAGAAGCTAATAGGATCAAGAATGTTATACGAAACTTGAGATCTCCAAATGATAAAGTCCAACACTCGAAGCTGAACAAGTCTCACATGAAGGAATGAAAAGGGAGAAAGGAAAGGAAAATACAAAAATGATGACATGAGAACATTGAGAAAGGTAGGGGAAAATTATAAATCTGCGAGTAAAACCCAACCACTCCGAGGGATAAGAAATCTTGATTAGGCATGTCAATTAAAAAAATATCCTAGAAAACGATTATCCATAAATACATAGATGATGAAACTAAGTCTAAGCTTGATTTGAGGATTTTAGAAGAACAAAGAATTAAGTTTTTAAATGAATACCATTTCATGGAATGTCGGGGGCTTAAAAACCCCACCAAATTTAGGGTAATTAAGGATTTGAGATTAAAATATAAGATGAACTCTATTGCTCTGTAGGAAACTAAGATGAGTGAGGAGAAGTTTTGATGGTTAAAAATAGTTTTGGAGTAAGGATGATACGAGGGTGTTAGTTCTCGAGGTACTACAAGAGGAATATCTATCATGTGGGATCCATAAAGGTTTAAAGGTATGAATATATTAATAAAGTGTAATCATTTTATTATTAAGTGCTCAAAAAGTGAGAGGAAAGTGTAAAGAAGATCAGGCGCTTGAGGCGCCCCACTCTTGGCTCGTAGTTAGAAATAGGGAAAATGCGGTATAAAATTACAAATTGGGAAAGTATGGGTGCAAGATCAAAAGTAGCAATATAAAAGATGCAAGATGTCCAAAGACATGAGTTATTTATTACTATTTTTCACTTAAGAACCATATGAATAGTAGTATGAGAATGGGATTGAATAATTATCCAAAGTGTGTGATTTTGTGTCTACATTTTCCCCTAATTTATGTTGGAGAGAAGAATTCTTGGTAACATAAAGTAGATCGATATGTGTATCTAATATCCATGTAAAGTGATGTATAAAATGTTTTGAAGGAATAGAAAAAATGTGGAGTGACAAAAAGATGGAGCATGGAGACTAAAGATGCAAAAGCATAAAAAGTGATGAAAGTGAACCTAGGGAAGAAACATGTGTGTATATGTTGATGTGTGTGGTGTACCTATATGGTTAATATCATGTGTGTGATGTACTCACTATGTGTGTGACGTTGAATACTTGCTTCCCATATGGATGGACGTGCAAAAGAGAAGATGATCAAGTAGTTAAATATGTATATATAATGTGTAAAAATGCATGTATATATGTAAAAAGTGTGTAAGAAAAGTATGAAAATGAAAAAATTAACATGTGCACCTGATCCATGATGAGAAAATGGTGTAGAAAGGATCCTATAGATAATGTCAATGCACGTAAATTTTTTGGGTGATCTCATGCCACTCGACGAAAAAGTGTAGGGAGGAAAGTCTCATTTATCCTCCAACCTATCACTACTTCTAGAGAACCAAAGAGATCAAGATATGCTGTTTGGTTTTTTGGGTGATCCGACAACACTGGATGAAGTAGTGTAGAGAGGAAGGTATGGTTTATCCTATAACCTATAAGCGATACCTAAAATGCTAAGGAAAATCTACCCTATAAAAGCTGTTGTGTATCGAGTTCTATAGATTGGCCTAAAACCAATTCTTTGTGTAACCTACTTGTGTCATGGAAAAAAACTAAAAACCCAACTGCACAAGTCTTACTATGCTATATAGTGTGTGTAAACCCAAATGTTTCCCCTCTCTTTGTGGGCACATGCTATGTTCTTTGATAGGAGAATGCAGCCCAAAAGAGGACTAACCACCGTCATTGTGCCCTGTAGGGGGAAGAGGATGTGCTTAGTAGAAACCAAGGCATATGAAAACAAGTGGCTAGGAAAAAGTGTTAGTATGAACAATCATGTATATAGAGAACAAATATAAGATACCAAAACAATGTGTAAGCTAGCACATAAGAAGATAATGTAAACACCCAAGAAGATAGTGTAGACCGCATGAAAAGTGGGTTCAAACACGGTACATTAATCTCAATGTCGCAAAAGACTCAAGGCTGAAATGGCCACAAACAAACAAGTGTACACACAATATAAAGGGCAAGGCCCACAAGCAATAACAAACAATGTAACAAACAAGTATGGAAGCAAATATCCCTGCATGACAAATATTGCACATGAAACACCCATTAACATGTTAGAAAGATAAAACGTATGTCAAAGCATGTGTAAACCAATAAAGTAGTGTGATATGAACAAAAATGGAACAATAAGACCTGTAATGTATGAAAGTAGATGCCCCTAGGAGCGCTATGGGACTAGTACTATGTCCAAACATCCATGTTGCGTGTAATGGCTGTATAGTTTGTGATCACAACTAGAAAAGTAAGTGAATAAACATGGGTGTATGTTAAAATTAATGACATACAAGACATCTATCTGGAATGTGTAATAAGTTGAGCATGTACAAGTAAATGCAAACAAGATTAAATACAACCATAAAATTCGGTATGTTATAGATGGGTGGGATGGAATGCAGAGTGCATGATAGAGTCGTGTGCCCCATGAGTGAATGGAATAGTATATATTGAGGTTCATTTTTTATGCCCCCTTAATAGTCAAGAATGAGCTGTAAACGAGAGTGCGTCATCGTGGGAAATGTTTGATCTACGTGTTGTGTGTAGCGCACTGTGATGAGTATGTAGTGATGAAATCGACCTAAAAATGATGTATGAAAACATGTTATGATTAAACCTAAAGTGTATATTACAATTAGATGATCAAAAGGGGTGGTGATGTAGCCTACGACGTATACCACTAAGTGATGCAAGTGGAAGTGAGTGATGCATGCAACCTATGACATATATCACTAAACTAGGAATATCACATGATGGAAAGGATTGAATGATAAATACGTGAGTGTGACAAGGTCCATTTGTGATGTATACCCTCAACAGTCTAGTATAGACCGTGAGACTAGAGTGCATCATAGGGTAGTGAGTGCAGCATGTAGAAGTGAGTGTGTAAAATGCGTAATATGTGTAGTAGGATGTATAGTATGTAATGCAGATGCATAGATGACCTAAGATGTGTAGATGCATAGTGGATGTAAGACACAAGATGTGATGTGTAAGGTGTAAGATGTAAAATGTAAGATGACATGTATGATATGTGAAAACACACAATATGCTATGGTGTAGTGAGGTATGTGTATGATGTATGTAGGAGAAGGTATAAAGCGTAGGATGTAAAGTGGATGATGTGTGAAAATGTACAATATGTAGTGTCTATGGTGCAGTGTGTGGGTTCATGTGTGTAAGATGCCCTCAACAGTCAAGTGTGAACTTAAGCACAAGAGTGCGTCATTGGGTACCGTTGATAAAAATGTATCAAGAGGTTTATAATAATTCTTAGAGAATATTAGTCACTAAGCATGAAGCATCAAGTGCATGAGATGATATCAACATTTGATAGCAATGCAAGGGATGAGCTATGATGCCCCCAAGTATGTAAGTGATGGAAGTATAGTCAAAAGATACTAAGTGGATCAATATAAGGAGTAGTTTCATAAATAAAAGTGATGGGACACTGAGGTGGTAATGGTGTGTGACCATCAAATGGTTCATTATCATCATAAGCTTCATTTGAGTTTCATTCATTGACATAGGCATTATTTATAACAGACGGTGGAATTACAAGTTTAAATATAGAAGGTGGTTTCTGAACATTACCCAATGATGTCATATATACCTTTAATGGAGGAGGAGTGAGCTCATCCTTAAGAGGAGTTTGCTTAATTTGAATTGATAGCACTGTAGATGACTGAGGAGAAGGAGGTGATGGAAGATAGACCTTGAGAGGTGATTGTGTAATTTGAGTGGATTAAATAAATGGTGCTTGACTGAATGAAGAAGGCACATGAGAAGTGGTAGCAGGATGCTCATTAGACGTAGAAGGAGCATACTTAGGAGCCCATTTGGGTACAATATTTGTAGGTGGGAATGCAAAAGAGTTATGTGTAGCGAATGAGATAAATCTTGATGCACAAGATACTTGATTCATTTTTGTAATGCATAACAATCATTATCATTATGTCCATTGATCCAATGATAATTACAATATGGATGCCCTTGATATTTTTCTAGCCATAACAAGGATAGTAATGAGTAGGTGGTAAAGTGATAAAGTGATGACTAAGGAGCTCAGTAAGGAGGTCATATTGCTTAGTATTACAATTAAAGATGAGAGGCTTTGGTAATGGTATGACTTGAGGCTCATTGATATGAGCACATGTATTCGATATGGAATGAGGATGAGATGGAGAGGGAGAAAAAACATGAGCCTGAGAAGTGTCCTTAAGATGTTGGATTTCATATTTGAGAGATGTAATCATGGATTGCATATCCTGAAATTTGTCTTGAAATAAAGAATGCAAATCTTGAATTGACTTCAATAGGGGTTGATTAGACGAAGGATCATGAATACTAGGGTCATCAAATAAATGACCAAAACAACACTCACTTAATGTGACAATGTATTGCTAGGGAGATACATTGTGTTTAGCGATTTCTTAATAATAGCTTGGAAATTAGGATGCATCTTAAGAAAATCAGACAAATAAATTTGAGGAATTTTAGAATCCATGATAGAGGAAAAATGAGGATCCTAAGTGTGAAAGTTTTTGGGTTCACAAAAATGATTAGCTAAAATGTGAATATTCAAGTGTAATCTAGATGCTATAGGAGTAATAAATAACTGAATAAATGAAATAATAAAGTACTGAAACAATACATAAGAAAACTAAGCTATGAAAATATAAAACCCTAAATGTAAGGATGGTTAGGAAAATCCTTAGATGATTCAAAGATGTCATAGGATTGTGTCACAAAGTGGAGACCGGTTGAATGAAGGAGGAAACTGTCACACATGAGCTTGAGAAAATGCAAATATGGAGGATTTCACTAGACTGGGGTGCTTGGGGAAGGATAGGGGCGCCTGTGGGCACCCTGGTATGAATTATGGGTGCCCTAGTCTGCATAGATGGTCAAAACCCAAATTTTAGGGTCGTAAGATGTCTACACTCCTTCGTTTCTTGTCGCGTGTATGCGCGCATTTCACTAGATGTTGTCGTAAACCTATAATGGAAGAATCACCTACAAAACCCCATGAAAAGAATAAAAACCTTAAAAAAAAAAAGGTGCATATGAAGGGGTCGAATTGTCCTCAACGGCCGTAATGGGACTTACTAATCGAGCGTTCAAAGTACATCTCGAGACCCGATGTAGTTCTAGGTGCATGTGTGCAGAATTTTTCCCTAGGTTGCTCTTGTGTTAGTCACACTTTGTGAGTATTGAGCAAGTAACTAGATGTAGAATGTAATAAATGTGTGCATGGAAACAATAGACTCCCCTCCTATGAAGTGTGATGTAGATGAAACAGATTTTGTGCCTTGTGATGGAGCTAGATGGATGCAAATGTAGCTATAGATGCCTTTGATGGATGTAACCTTAGGTGGTGATAGCTAGTGCTTAGTGCTTGGTCCCTCATTATGGTCACATAACTTTATATTTATATGGTTCTCTTGCTTTAATTTTTAATTAGCCTTGAAAAGGTCGAACAATAAAAATATAAGAAGCTCAAACACTAGAAAGTGCCCAAAAAGTGAGAGGAAAGTGCAAAGAGGATCGGGCGCACTGGGTGCCCCAATCCTGGCTAGGAACTCCAGTCGAGAAATAGGGAAAACATGGTATAAAAGTACAAACTGGGCAAGTATGGGTGCAAGATTGAAAGTAGCAACAAAAAACAATGTAAGATGGCCAAATACATGGGTTAATTAGTACTCTTTTTCACTTAAGAACCATATGAATAGTAGTATGAGACCGGGACTAAATAATTACCCAAAGTGCGTGATTTTATGTTTACATAAACTAAGAGCTATTTGGAACAAGAATTATCTACTATCTAAATGGCCATGGAAGAGACAAAATATGATAGTATTGAAGAAAATCAAATCAAAGAGGAAAATTTTTATCCGATTATCACTATATTTTGGCTAAGGAAGAAACTTTTTGGAAATAGAAATCTAAGATACAATGGCTTAATGAAGGGGACAATAACACTAAGTTCTTCCACATTTATGGTTTGAAAAGAAGGTGTTATAACAAGATATCTAGTATTAAAGGGGAGGGGTATTCCACTTTGATTGATTAAAAAGAAATACAAAAAGTCTGTCATCTCTTTCTACAACAATTTATTATCTTCTCAACATGTTCTTAATATTGAGAATGAGAACCTTTTTCTAGATTTCATTCCAAAACCGGTGACAAAAGCGGATAACAATATGCTTCTAAAGTTTCGCTCCATTGAATAAATTTAATTTATGTTGAAGACTATGAGCCCAGAAAAAATCTCCTAAACCGGATGGATTCCTAGCACTATTCTTCCAATTTTTTTGGAAATTTTTAAAAGAGATGTTTGTTTAGCCATCTAGGAATTTTTCAAAAATAAAAATATGCCGAAGGATTTGAATTGCAACTTTCTAGCTCTCATTCCTAAGAACCACAATGCTAATGAATTTAAAAATTTCATGCCAATAAGTTTGTGCAATTGCATCTATAAGATGTGTTCTAAGATCTTGGCTTTGAGAATTCAACTTCTTCTCCCATCTCTGATCTCTGACCAACAAGGCGGATTTGTGATGGGCAAAAAATTCTAGGATAACATCGTGACTATCGAGGAGACTCTCCACTATGTGAAGAAAAATAATAAATAAATCATGCTTATAAAGTTGGATATGGAGAATGCTTATGACATATTGTCTTGGAACTTTCTACAGAAATTTTTAGAAAGATTTGGGTTCAACGCTAATTTCAGCAAAAGTATGATTCAAAGCTGCATATCCACTATTAGATTTTCAATCCTTGTTAATGGCACACCTTGTGTTTTTATAGTAGTTCTAGAGGATTGAGGAAAGGCGATCCTATACCCCCTTCCTATTCATATTAATGGAGGAATATCTTAGTAAGGCCCTAAATAAGGCCAAAGATGAAGGAAGAATTATAGGGATTGCTCTTGCTATTAATTGCGACAATGTGGTATAACATTTTGTGGATGATACTATCCTGGTAGGTGCATCCATAGTCCCGAAGCTAGATAATTTAAAATCATTCTATTAGATTATGAAGAAACCTCATACCAATTAATCAATTTTAGAAAGAGCTTGGTGTTTTTTGTCAACACCCCGAAAAAGAGAATTCAAAATATTTCTCAGATTTTGGGTTGTGATAGGAAATCTTTTCCTATAATATATTTGGGTGCTTATAGGGACAGAGAGACTAAATAATTCGAATGGAATTTTCGATTGATGATTCATTAAAAACTTGAAGGATGGAAAGGCTCTCTCCTTTCACAAGTCGACAAGGCTACTCTTCTCAAGTGTTCCATTCAAAATATTCCAGTGTACACTATTTATATTAAAAATTCTGGTTGCTATTACAAAAAAACGTGAAAGTATCCAAAAAAAAATCTATGGAGTGGAACTAAGAAAAAAACTAGACTCCATCTTATAGCTTGGGATAAGATTTGTCTGCCTAAGAAGATGGGTGGTCTTGGGATTAGAGATTGGGAGAAGATGAATAAATACCTTCTTTCTAAAATGTCTCGGAGAATGATAAAAAGGTGAGTGTTTGTAATACTATAATAAAAACAAATACTAGTGAGACAAAAATATGTTGTATGGTGCTTTAGCAATCCTGAATTTGAGGGATCCATTTTTTGGAAAGCCATAAATTGGGCTAAAGGATTACTCTCAAAAGGCTGTAAATGGAAAATTGGAAATGGTAGAACTACAAATTTTTGGGAAGAAAAATGGATATTGAACCAACCACTCAAGGAAACTCTCCCTAATTTACAGCAGGCCGCCATTATCAAGTATGGTTCTCTTGTTGAAGATTACTTCAACATGGAGGATCCCTACAAAATTTGGAAAGTCATTAACTTAGAAGGTCAAAATATAAATGAGATGAGCACTCTTAATAACTTATTGAGTGACATGGTTGTAATTAAAAAAAAGAGCAAGATAACATTATATGGTACAAAGATGAGGATGGAATTTTCTTGGTTAAGATTGCTTACAGTGGTGTTAATTTTGAAGATGTGCATATCGAGGAAAGTTTCAAATGGGATAGTGTGTGGATCAAGGAGGTCACTCCTAAAGTCAAAATATTTTGGTGGCTTATACTATATGATAAAATTTTGATGGTGGAAAACCTAAACAAAAGGGGATTTCATATGGTAAATAGGTGTGTGTTATGTGAAGAAGAAAGGGAAAACACCTCTCACCTCTTCCTTGAATTCCCCTTTTTGCTCAAGGTTAGGAACTCCTTACTTTCCCTCTTTGAAATCAATTGGATTTTCCTCCTACCTTAAAGTTGGTTTGGAGGCAGTGGAGCTGCCCTTTCAAAAGCCAAGGCTTTAAGTTTTTATGGATTTTTGCAATTATGCATCTTTGTTGGGAAATATGGAAGGAAAAAAATAAGAGAATCTTCAAGGGGAAAAAGGAATCGAAAAAAGAATTGTTGACAGATGTTATAATGCCATAAATGCTAATTTCTCTATAATCCAAAATAAGAAAAGGAGTTTCATTGAATCAGAAAGAAAAATCTCTAAGAATTGGGGAATCACTAATGGCCAAAATATCCCTCCTAAACCTAACCCTAGGTTGGTTGGTTGGAAAAAACCTACAAATGAATGGATTAAGTTGAATTTTGATGGGGCATCAAAAGGAAATCATAGTAAAGCTAGATTTGGTGGATTTTTTAGAGATCATAATGGGACCTTCATATTGGGTTACTGTTGTAATCTGGGAATTCAAAAAAATCATGTTGTTGAAGCTACAACAACATTCTAGGGGATCAAAATTGTTGTTAAAAGGAAAATCAGGAAAATTGAAATTGAGGGAGAATCCTTGAACATAATAAACAACATTCTCAATGTTGGAACCACATCCATTTCCATTCTTGACTCCATAGAAGGTATAAGGGAGATGGCTAAGAGTTTTGAAGGAATTACTTTCAAACACATATATAGAGAAGCTAATGGCATGGCTGACCTCTTTTCAAATAAAGGAGTTTATGTTGATGGGATGAAATTCACAACTCTTTACGAAGATCTAGAACCCCCTATGAAGGCCCAACTATCCAAGGATTTTAGTGATGATAAAAATGATAGAAATTTAGTTAAGATATAGGGTGGGGGTGAGACTTATGGATATTGGGGTTGTGCATTGAAAGACTCAAAGGATTCTTCGCAATTCTAGGAGCAATAAATGCAAGAATTACAAAGATAGGCTTCAAATCAAACTGGTGGGCAATCCTATTATGCTAAACATCCCTTTTGGCACTAGAACTTATGTGGTGGCTAGACGAAGGTCTTCTTGGTTGCTCGAATGGATCAGAATGCTCTACACGAAGCATAAAATAGTTTGGGGTAGTGAAGATAGATGTAAAATTGGTTTGGGTTTCTTTCTTAGGGTAATTGGAAGAAAGGACGTTGTTGTGGTTAGACCGAAGCCTACTGACTTCAAGAATATAAAGTCTAAAGCTTGGGAGACTATCGCTAAGAGTGGCATGTCTGCGTTTCCCAAGATTGGTGAATGCCCCATCTGCAAGAACTTTGGAAATGCGTGGAAAGATATGTTGATCATGCTGACCTAAACTAGGAATCAAAGACTTTCTCTAATTTCCATTCAATCCAAAAATTTAGTTTGCTAGTGCCTTTTGGTCTAAAACAAACCAAAATGCCACCACGTGTACATTATGTGTCCTTCCATCCTTAACAAGACCCAAAGCTCTATGCAATTGGGTTTATCCCGAGGATTCGAGATCCAAGGGTTGCTTTGGCTTAGTGCGAAATGGAATGATTCCATGTGCTTCTCCCTTGTTCGGTGCATTTATGCCAAGTGGCTACCCCAATACATTATGTGCCTCCCTATGGTTTTGGGTGTTAGCCCATAACCAGCGTCATTCTGATTGGGTTTATTCTGTGGACTTGAAGTTCGTAGAATGCTTTGGCATGGGCATGTAGCGGAATGCCTCCACATGTCCTATTGCTTGGGTGGGAAATTTTCTAAGTGCCGTGTGGTTGGAGTAAAATTGATGGGTGTATAGACGTCTAACACTGCTTGTTTTTTATGGAATTTATATTATATCAGGTTTGATGTTTGTTTAATCTTCCTTATTTGTATAACAAGTATATCTAATCTATAAAAGAGCTTTTTTTGTATCAGACGGGAAGGGACCCTTAACCCTCTTTTACCATTAATAAAAAAATACATCTTAAGTGATGGAGAAATGGGGCATGTATGCAAGGTTAGGGTCATTTATCTAATGACTCCAAGGGTTTCTACAAGTGTTCCATCTAGCTAAACTACTCCTTTAGACAAAGGTTCATATTTTAGACCAAGTTTATCAACAATTTTTTAGGCATAACTAAAGTGGAAGCTTATGAATCAATAATGTAATTATGGACTAGGTTTTGGCATATGATCAAGGAAACATTGAAAGGATATGGTTTTACAATTTTTTTGCTTTGGATTCTTGTAAATTAGGTGTGTTAGTAAGAAAAAAATTTAGATGGTTCTTTGGATGGTTGGCTAAAGAGACCGATATTAAACAAATATTTTTGTAAAAGATCATTTTGAATGGGAAGAGATAAATAATCCCACATTGTCATATTGACCTTAGTTTGCTTCATATGATCAAGAATATTGAAAGATGAAGTACTAACCTTCTGCTGTACTTTATTAACAAAGTAGTACCTTCTTCTATTGGTGACATCAAAATTGGAATCTTTTGCTAATTATGAACTCTTGTAGACTGATTTTTATGAGTTCCTTGATAATTAGAAACTGAAACAACACCTTATAATGTTAGAGAAGGCTGAGAATTAGTTTTACTAGTTGGTTGATCCACTTCTATTGATCTTGTATTTTCTACCACAAAAGTAGAGGACTAATTTTTCTAATTTTCCAGATGATTTACTCCACAAAAATCATCCTCTTGCCAATTTATAAGTGTAACATCATTTTACACTAACTCTTGAGAAACCTCTTTCTCTAGTGGGGTCTCAACTTTTGATTTTGAGACATAGAATTAGTTTTCACCATAAGTGTTTGAATTAGGACACCATTGGGGCAAGAGTTTTGGTTATGGGATAAATTACAAGGATAACACCACTCGTAGTCTTGTATCAGATTGTTTTGGATAGCTATAATTACTTTGGATGAACTAACAGTGTTGGGAATGAATGATTTAGCACTAGGAAATGATTTTGAATTTACAAATTAGGTTGGAATGGAGGCATATTCTATTGATACGGTGGATAGCAGACTCTATAACTCAGATTTTGTTGTCTTTTGAGGGAAACTATCTCATTCCCAAAATATTTTAACATGCTCTTCAACTCTTGTAAGTCATTTGACTAGCTTTGAGATGCATTAGTTTGACTTAAAGGCTAAGTAATAGGTATTGGTATTGGAGCTATTACATGTATTAAAAGGAAATGGAAGGATGAATCTCTAGGAAGATTGGCATAGGGGCCTTGGTGCAATATTTCCAACTTAAATGAGACTATTATTGGCCCTAATGGATACTTCATAGGCATCAAGTAGTGTTCTTCCACCCATGGTGATTCATCACCAAATATCATTGTTTAATGATCTTAGATAATATAAAAATAGTATTCAAGTAAGCCTTAAAAATTGATGGATCATATCCCAAGTCTTTTGAAATCAGTAGTTGAAGTCAAACACGAACTCTTGTGGTGCTCTCTTAATGATAGTCAATTGTTCCACTACTGAAATTTGATCGATTTGTTTTCAAATTTTCGCAAAAAAATTCTCACCTAATCCCATGTCTCGATGGAATTTAATATGAATCCCTAAACCATTGCAATGCTTTGCCTTTGAAAGAGGTTGCTAAAAACCTAACTGCAACATTCTCTTGAGTAATATGATAAGAAGAGCATATGTTGGCCATATATTTAATGTGTTCTATGGGTCTAACTTGATTTTGTAGAGTGAGTGTAATGCCCCGTTCAAATTTTCCTAGTCCTTGACCCGCCGACTGTTACTAATCCTAGGAAACTTGTGTGCATGGGCTAAAGTTGACCATTTTTGACCTTGGCCTGGTCTCAGTGATGTGTTAGCACCTTGCCTCTCCTTGCTCTCTCGAGTCATTATCGACACCTTTGTGTGGGGGGTGTGTAATGTCCTATTCATTGACCTAATTTAAGGAGGACCTTGTTGTTGCCTGGTAAAGCTGGGCCGATAGTCATTATCAATGTAAATAGTAATTACATTTATATATTTATAATATATAGTGATAATAATGTTATTTTAATTTAATTGAGGATTGGCCTCTATTTGATAGTATTATTGTTTACCCTTTTTGTCGAGCGGGCATGTCAGTCTTGTAGTATGATAAATAATCATTTTAAGTGGTAATAATAATAATAATAATAATGATAACAATATTAGTATTTTAATTATTGATGGATGATAAATTCTTCAGTTGATTGTCGATGTGTTACCAATTTCATTGTTGATTATCGATAAGTGATTTTATTCATGTGGATTGGTCACCTCGTTACGCACATGAGAAGAAAATCTCTTGTTGTGACACTATGGTCTGTCCATGTCTTGCGTTCAGTTTCAAACGCCTCTGGGATAGAAGGGGAGTCTTGTTCGTCTCGTTGTGTGGGTTGTTGTACGCAAAGGAAAATTTTAAAAATAAATAAATAAAATAATAATAATAAAAATAAAATAAAAGAACTAAAATTTAAAATAATCATGTTTGTGGGGGCGGATTAGGGCAAGTGGAGAAGGGCAGAAAAATCTCCAAAAACTTTGCGCTAGGGTTTGGTCGTTGCTTTTTGGAATGGGCGGCTGGCTGGGGCGCAGGATCTGTACACAAAAAATGAGTTTGTTGAAACGGCCTTGGAAACTTTCATGCAAACGCTTTGATTCACGTAAATCCAGACTCCACAAATGTTCAACATGCGCCCAGGCCGCGCCACTCACACCCGCGTGGAAAATAATGCAAAAACAAAAAGGTTTTGTGTTTGTTCTTTTTGCAACGCGGCCAGCACCTCTCAGCCCGCGCCAAGCTGCGTGGGCTCCCATCGAAGTCAAAAACGTAGAGGAACTTTTCCAGATGTTGCTGTTGCAAGTGCCCTAGTCAATTCATTTGTAAAAACATGAATGCATGTGAACGGCTCGACTAAAGGCGTGGAAAAAAATGTAGTTCCATGGACTGCAATGATTTCGGGATATGCACAAATGCGTGTGTTGAAAAGGCCTTTGAAAACTTCCAAGAAAATGTATTTAGTGCCCAGTTTGGCATGTATGCAAAATGTGAAGGCATACACAACTCAGGCAAACTGTTTGACAAAATACCTGATAGATATGTGGCCTCCAGCGGCAATGATAGCAGGCATGCAAAAACGGGTCTGTTAAAACAAAAAAAGGGCACATAAACTATTTGATAAAATGCCTCAAAGAAATGTTGTCTCATGGAATGCCATGATGGCAGCATATGCACAACATGGATGTGAAGAAAAGGCTTGTGATTTTCTTGATAGAATGCCTCAGAGAGATGTGGAATTATGGAACATACTTTGACCTTGTAAGCTTCATTTTTGTTTACTTAGCTTTTAGCGAGGCATGATTCAAAGTGTATGAGGGTCAAATACTTTGATGGCATGAGTGCCTCTTGTAGAATCATGCCTAGAATTAATCATTATGTTTGATGGGTCTTGATGAGCACATGATAATTTGCAAAATGTGGGGGCACGCTTAAGGCATGTGAAGTGTTTGACTAAATGCCTTAAAAAAAAAATCATGGTCTAATGGTTGCAAGGTTTCAGGCTACGCACAAAAGGAGGAAGATCTCATCCTATCCAAATAATAGCAATAAGAAACCATTTGATCATTCTCAACAAGTGGTGGGTTTAATCCGAGAAGGAAGGAGGAATGTGATCGAGTAGCGAGAATGGTTTGCAAGTCTGTGAGTTACTGATTTTGTTGATAGACGTGTATGCAAAATGGTGGAGCCGAGGACACTCGTGGATTGGTTGTGAAGTCCCTGAGCATGAGACTGAACCCAAGCTTGCGGCTTCAACCGGATTTGTTCTCCAGGCATGGTCCTTCTTCCCTTACCTCTCATAATTCTCGTGTTTTAGTTCTCTTTTACAACTAAATAGAATTTTAAATTATTAGGATTCTTAAATATAGTTAAATGTCTCTTCAACTCATTGCAAAACAATAAAGTGTCATGTTGCAACTCTCGAAGCCATTATAACCCACCTACTTTAAACCATGAACTATCACCCTCGCTTCGAGATGATTTGGAAAACTCTTAACCTTCTTGATCACTCCAATATCGTTTATCGACTAGACGAATTTGACTCCCCATTGATAAAGTTGACCTTCTCCTTGTTTTAAATAGTTAAATTTTGTAATTTTTGGAGACTCACTAAGTACCCTTCGCAACTCTGGAAACGAGATGTGAAGTTTCATTCATGTACCTTGGTATATGAGGAGTCACCTTGATTTTTGGTTTGACCCGAAATGATCATATGACATCCTTTTGACGCCCTTATAGGAGCCCTGTTACATTGGTTTACAACAGTAGAGAGTTGTTAAAACTAGAAAGTTGGCTTTCGTTTTGGACCACCATTTGAAAACCGGAAGGAGAAACCACGTCCCATCTTCGCAAACCTCTAGCGTTTATACTAGAAAAATGCATGGAACATTCAGTGTAGGAAAGAGAAATTTTGGGATAGTTTGGCGAAGCCATTTTGTAGGCCTCGTCGTAGTTTGACGAGGTCAAACTGAACCAATTTCGTCTTGTTGCTCCAGAAAACTTGACGCCGTTTGAAAATGGTTTACTAGTTCTCAGTCCCGTCGACTCTGATGAATTCTCCTTATATAGGGGAATGAGTAGGAGATGTCTCATTGCATGCTCCTCCATCAAACGTTCATTTTGGATGTGGTTTTCTGGGCCCTCGAGCTAACTTTTGTCAGTTTACAACTGGGTGAACTACGACCAGTGGCCCGGAAAACTAGCCGCCAAACGTAAACCGTGCGCTCTTTTTCAATTCCGTCAGTTGCTATGAATTCTTGGTATATTTGGGGACATGTAGAAAGTTAATCGTGATGTGCATGCTCATCGGAAGATAACCTTTGGAAGTAGTTTCTTAGCCTCCGAGCCCGTTTTGTACGTTTTGTAGCTAGTGAGAAAATGTAAAAGTAGAAAGTTGCGGGACCTCGTAAGGTTGCCAAATCACCCTGAAAACATTTAAACACACTTAAATAACTATTTAAAACACTATAATGAAACTTGTTATGTGTATTAGAACTTTTGGCAAAACGATGTTTTCTCTCTCTTCCCTTCTCTTTCTCTCTCCTGGGTTACAAAATGAAGAAAAATGAAATGCAATGGATACATGTTCCTAGACCTTTTTATTTCGATTGCAAATTGTAATTATTGTTAGATGTAAATGGGAAACTGAAATATGATACTTATGATTGTTTAGGGTGGATGCCATGCCAGTGATTTATCGCTGATATCATGCTCACGTGGGTTTTGTAGGATGGAAGAATGACGACGAAAAAGGTGATGTGTAATTTAATTATTATTATTGTAATTCTTATAGGTCATTGTAAAATGAATAACTGTGTAATGTAGTCTCTTGTTACCGAAAAGTTATAATTGAGATTTGTTAACATGCATGATATGCTAGTTTTAGGGATACTTAGGAAATGTACTTCTAATCACCAGTTCAATTTGATTTTTAGTGGTGTATGGCAAAAAAAAGGGTTTGATTTATATATAGTAAATTGAAATTGAAGTTAATATATTGTAGCATTCTCTCAGTATTCAATAAACGATTAAATTAATTTACTGGGTTATCTTCTTACCTTGTAAACATAGTAAAGAGTTATAATGGGAACACTCAACCTTAATAAAATATTCATGCATAGCTTTCCTGCATGTGTGATTCCTTTTTACCATATAAGAAATTTTAAATCGTAGGACGACCTTAAAACTTTGCACTCGATGAGATCCCTAGGTTAGGTAAATAAAACCCCCAGTTGGGTTTACCATCATAGTCATTAGGTTTAGCGACATTGTCGTGAACCCATATTTAGGAATGTCATGGTCCAACCTACCCAGAGTATGCGGTTTCCTTCTAGTTTTGGTAATCGCGAGAAGAATGCCCTCCCTTCAGGTCCGACACCAGGTTGAGTGTTGAAGACCGCCTTAGAAGGCACCTTAGGAGTCATTGTTCGAAGGAACGATTCAGCGGTGCTACCTTGGTTTCCATCAAAATAACATCTTGGTATTTTCTTGAATGTGGTTCATGTATAGTTACAATTCTTCCGGTCATGTACCCCTTCAAGATGCTAGTCAAATGCTTATGTAACTCCTGATTTCAAAACAACGCTAAGAGCGAGATCTTAGTGTGATGTAAGAGCATATTATATAAATGCTACACATGAGATTGGAGTTTAGGACTAAGGTCAATCTTGGAGGCTTTATAACTTAATTAAACTTTTTCATGCGTTGTAAAGAATATAAGTTACCTTGGTGTGACCAAACTTTGAGGAAAAAAAGATATGTATGTATACATAGCTATATATAAATCTTATAGGAATTTAAATTTTCAAATTATAATAACAATGGTAGAGACATAAATATAGTGTGAATCGAGAAATATTTTGGTGAAAAGCTGCCCTGTATCTAAATCTCCGTCAAATCCTTTGATTGCATTTTGGACATCAAGTCTCTTTCGCTTGAGTTGTAAGGGTAAAACTATAGACATCAAATAAACGTTGGAGAAGAATATTTTTACATAATAGAAGATGATTAAGTATTTTGTATGCAATTTTATTTATGTCAAATATGTATGTCAGTTATGGAAATTTATATAAAGTATAAGAAGCCAACTTGAGAAGGTCGAATTGTATTTTCAACCATGGAATAAGCTTAAGAAAACGTAGGTGGAAAAATGAGAAAATTTATCCTTGCTCGTAATGTCCTTGGAATGTTAACTTTAACCAAAAATACATTTAAGGAAATGATGTGTTGTGGGTTCACCATTCCTGAAGCCATGTTCTTGTGGTTGGGTCTTTACTAGTAACCTTCCATTGGGAAAAGTGTAGCGTCAGCATGCCTACGTTGTTTTCGTGTGTCTATGTGAGTCGATGATTTTTTTGATAGTCGTATGCGAGTCAAGTTCTATACTTGAAGCCCATGTTGTGTTGTGTGTAGTGAGAAACGTAAGTCAAAATTTTTTATCCGGTATTTTCTTGTTGTATTTGTGTGTGTAAAGTGAGGGCACCATAGTGAGAGATGGAATACTATTAAGAAAATAAATTGGGATACCATCATGTTGTGCAAACAATAATGGGATACCAACATGGGAGAAACCACGTCCGTCTTCGCAAACCTCTAGCGTTTATACTAGAAAAATTCATGGAACATTCAGTGTAGGAAAGAGCACTTTTCGGGATAGTTTGGCGAAGCCATTTTACGCTCTCTGGTCATAGTTTGACGAGGTCAAACTGAACCAATTTCGTCTTGTCGCTCTAGAAAACTCGACGCCGTTTGAAAATGGTTTACTAGTTCTCGAGTCTTGTCGACTTTGATGAATTATCCTTATAGGGGAACAAGTAGGAGATGTCTCATTGCATGCTCCTCCATCGAACGTTCATTTTTCACGTGGTTTTATGGGCCCTTGAGCTAACTTTTGTCGATTTACAATGGGTTAACTACGACCAGTGGCCCCAGAAAACTAGCCGCCAAACGCATAAATTGTGCGCTCGTTTTCTATTCCGTCGATTCTATGAATTCCTGGTATATCTAGGGACACGTAGAAAGTTAATTGTGATGTGCGTGCTCATCATAAGATAAACTTTGGAATCAGTTTCTTAGCCTCGAGTCCATTTTATGCGTTTTGTAGCTAGTGAGAAAATGTAAGAGTAGAAAGGTGCGGGACCTCGTAAGGTTGCCAAATCACCACGAAAACGTTTAAACACACTTAAATAACTATTTAAAACACTATAATTTCTGGGTTATCTTCTTACCTTGTAAACATAGTAAAGAGTTATAATGGGAACACTAAACCTTAATAAAATATTCGTGCATAGCTTTCTGCATGTGTGATTCCTTTTACCATATAGGAAATTTTAAATCGTAGGATGACCTTAAAACTTTGCACTCGATGAGATTCCTAGGTTAGGTAAATAAAACCCCGATTGGGTTTACCATCATAGTCATTAGGTTTAGCGACATTGTCATGAACCCATATTTAGGAATGTCATGGTCCAACCTACCCAGAGTATGCAGTTTCCTTCTAGTTTTGGTAATCGCGAGAAGAATGCCCTCCCTTCAGGTCTGACACCAGGTTGAGTGTTGAAGACCACCTTAGAAGGCACCTTAGGAGTCATTGTTTGAAGGAACGATTCAGCGGTGCTACCTTGGTTTCTATCAAAATAACATCTTGGTATTTTCTTGAATGTGGTTCATGTATAGTTACAATTCTTCCGGTCATGTACCCCTTCAAAATGCTAGTCAAATGCTTATGTAACTCCTGATTTCAAAACAACGCTAAGAGCGAGATCTTAGTGCGATGTAAGAGCATATTATATAAATGCTACACATGAGATTGGAGTTTAGGACTAAAGCCAATCTTGGAGTTTTTATAACTTAATTAAACTTTTTCATGCATTGCAAAGAATATAAGTTACCTTAGTGCAACCAAACTTTGAGGAAACAAATGATATGTATACATAGCTATGTATAAATCTTATAGGAATTCAATAAGTTTTAAAATTATAATAACAATGGTAGAGACATAAATATAGTGTGAATCGAGAAATATTTTGGTGAAAAGCTGCCCTGTATCTAAATCTCTGTCAAATCCTTTGATTGTGTTTTGGACATCAAGTCTCTTTCGCTTGAGTTGTAAGGGTAAAACTGTAGACATCAAATAAACGTTGGAGAAGACTATTTTTACATAATAGAAGATGATTAAGTATTTTGTATGTAATTTGATTTATGCCAAATATGTATGTCAGTTATGGAAATTTATATAAAGTATAAGAAGCCAACTTGAGAAGGTTGAATTGTATTTTCAACCGCGGAATAAGCTTAAGAAAACGTAGGTGGACAAACGAGAAAATTTATCCTTGCTCGTAATGTCCTTGGAATGTTAACTTTAACCAAAAATACATTTAAGGAAATGATGTGTTGTGGGTTCGCCATTCCTGAAGCCATATTCTTGTGGTTGGGTCTTTACTAGTAACCTTGATTGGGAAAAGTGTAGCATCCAGCATGCCTACATCGTTTTCGTGTGTCTATGTGAGTCGATGATTTTTGTGATAGTCGTATG
Organism: Taxus wallichiana var. yunnanensis; assembly: GCA_018340775.1. Taxonomy (NCBI): domain Eukaryota; kingdom Viridiplantae; phylum Streptophyta; class Pinopsida; order Cupressales; family Taxaceae; genus Taxus; species Taxus wallichiana. Next base: position 612,342,153 of record CM031240.1, read on the forward strand.
CGAGTCGAGTTCTGTACTTGAAGCCCATGTTGTGTTGTGTGTAGTGAGCAACGTAAGTCAAAATTTTTTATCCTGGTATTTTACTGTTGTATTTGTGTGTGTAAAGTGAGGGCACCACATATGGTATCAGAGCGGAGGTTCATGCTCTCGAACCTCTGGGACAGATTGGAGTTGTGATGATTTTGCATGATGGTGATGGTGTTTCATGATGGTGATAAATATTGGAAGAGTAATGTGATATATGTTGTTATGTGAAACTATGTCATGATTGTGACCTTACAGAAGCACATGTGGTGCATGTCACTTAGTGCATATTTGTTGTCATGTTGATGTGCTTGTGATGAGAGTGTTGACTCTCGTTTTCATGGATTCAACGAGGAGTCCATGTGTGATGTACAACCTTATTTGTGTGAAAGGAATGATATTGTGAGTTGCGGAGTGTTGAAACATTTTGACCTTATGTGATGTGATGATGTGTTGTGTGAAAAATTGGTGTAGAGTGAATTGAATCATATTGTGATGTCGTCACCGTGTTGTTATGAGTCGTGGGTATCACTGTGTTGTATCGCAAAGGGATTATATGTCGTAATGTTAGACATTGTTTTCCTCATACATATAATTCATGCAATATGTGATGGTTCATGTCATGATTTAGGGGCATATGGTGAGTATGATCCCTAGTGTACAGTGATTGCACTTTGGGTGTAGGATGTGGTAATGTGATGTATCGTAACCCATGAAGGTAATGATTGTGTTGTACCCTGTATATTTATACCATGCGCAAGGTGTTATGGTTGTTGTGTGTGAATTACCATTGTGTTTGTGATGTAGTTATGTGTATGTTGTGAAACCTTACACTAGACGACCCTGAGGGGATAAACTGTCAAGAGTGTATGTGTGGAGAGAGGAGGCGGGGACTAGGTTTTCATAATCTTGAGCCGAGTATGAGTGAGGAAGTGGAGTCTCATGTAGACTGAAAATCCACTTCTATCTGTTTAGTATACTTGAGCTTGCTCAGTATATTATGGGTACACACCACCTTAGGCTCAACTTATGCAACCTTGTGTCCCCTGCTCTTTCCTATTAGATTGTTCATTGAATAATCCTATGTGATTTTGACTATGTTGATCCTTGTGGGAGTATGGAGGGATGATTCAGGTAGAGATGATGATAGTTACATTATTTGACATACTCATTTCTAGTTACATGTATATTTTCACGAGCTGAGGCTCGATGTCCGAGTGCCAGCAACTCGATGAGTACCCCTTTGGTGGTGGTATGAGACCACATGGTGATTGTGATGTGCTATTTTCTCATTACATATTTTATTCGTAAATTAATCTTTCTCTTTTTGCTGGAACCAGACGTTTTCTTGATTGACATGTTCTTATATTTTGGGCATTCATTTGATTATTTCATTAACATTTGGATTTTGCACTAACCAAGGCTAATTAGCCATTTGTTTTTCTTGGTTTTAAAACTTTCTGTTCTATTTGAAAGATTTGTAGCCTAGCCCAAGGCTTTTGATTTTGCCATTTGGCATTTGAATGGATTGTTATGCTGGTTCTAATGTCGTAATGTCTTAGATTAGGGTCATGGGATTAACCATGGAATGGTTGGACCTATGGACCCGCTTCATTGTATGGGGGTACGCCCCAAGGAGTTACAGATAACTAGCGGGTTGTTGAACCACGAGTTATTATGTCACTTGGGTTGGGGTGTGGGGCTCTATGTGCCCAGGCAATAGGGTGACCTGGCCTCATTAAAAGGAGAAAGGAGACATGCCTCTATGGTTGAGTGACCTATTATTCTTTATGACACTCTATGGTTGAGTGACCTGAGATTTTGATGGGGCTCTATGGTTGAGTGACCCGACTTGGTTCTGGCGCTATGTCTCTTCCTCTTGGAAGGTATATGGAGATTATCTGGTGATGCTTTGGGGAGGTATATGGAGTCATATTCTGCTGCTTTTGGAGATATCTAGAGTTGTTTCGTGATGCCTTGTGATGTGTGGAGATTGGTATAGTGAGTTATGTATACCTGTGTGAGTATTCTTGACACCTGGTTATGTATGAGGCTTGACTCTCCCCTTGGTTGGTATGGACCTTTGGATATTGGATTGGAACTATGTTGTTATAGTCATGAATTGTTTTGGGTCATGTGATACCCGTTGTATATGTATCAGCGTGTTGACCCAGTTTGTCAGTCATATGTGTGTACTAGATCTATGTCTAGGGCATAATTGTTGGAAATTAATTGTGATGTGGTCTACTCATTGTCATTTCATGGTTTGGTGAAACCCTTGTGATGTGGTACGGTCGTGAAAGTATGTAAAGGTATGCTTGTGAAAATTTGGTGTTATGTATGACCCTAGTAGGGTGTCGTGATTATAGTTCATGATGGGAACCCACAGGAATGAATAAACCAAAACTTTACAAAAATGAAAATTTAAAGGACTTGAATTAAGGATAATGTCAATGGAAAGAGATTAATGAAATAACAAATGAGAGAGAACTGCCAATCTTCACAGAACCTTGAAAGTTGAAATTTCTACCAAATGTTTCTAAGACTACCCTGTGGCCATGCTTTAAGTAGCTAAAATTTTAAACCATAGGGTGTACTTTTCCCTTTACTTGTTAATGGTTGCGTACCATTTCTTCCCTCTGTGTTATGTCGCATCAAGGACGATGCTTTCTTAAGGGGAGGAGAATGTAATGCCCCGTTCAATGTTTCCTAGTCACGACCTCGACCACCTGTTACTAATCATGGGAGACTTGTGTGCATGAGCTCTCGTTGACCATTGTTGAACTTGGCCTGGTCTCAGTGATGTGTTAGCACCTTTCATCTCCTTGCTCTCAATTCGTTATCGACACCTTTGTGTGGGGACTGTGTAATGTCCTGTTCGTTGACCTAATTGAAGGAGGACCTTGTTGTCACCTGGTAAAGTGGGCGATAGTCATTATCAATGTGAATAGTAATTACATTTATATATTTATAATATATAGTGATAATAATGTTATTTTAATTTAATTGACGATTGGCCTCTATTTGATAGTATTATTGTTTACCCTTTTTGTCGAGCGGGCATGTCAGTCTTGTAGTATGATTAATAATCATTTTAAGTGGTAATAATAATAATAAGTAAATAATAATAATAATAATAATGATAACAATATTAGTATTTTAATTATCGATGGACGATAACTTCTTCAGTTGATCATCGATGTGTTACCAATTTCATTGTTGATTATCGATAAGTGATTTTATTCGTGTGGATTGGTCGCCTCATTCCGCATGAGAAGACAATCTCTTGTTGTGATGCCGTGGTCGGTCCGTGTCTTGCATTCAGTTTCAAATGCCTCTGGGATAGAAGGGGAGTCTTGTTCATCTCATCTGTGTGGGTTGTTGTATGCAAAGGAAAATTTTAAAAAAATAAATAAATAAAATAATAATAATAAAAATAAAATAAAAGAACTAAAATTTAAAATAATCGTGTTTGTGGGGGCGGATTAGGGCAAGTGGAGAAGGGTGGAAAAAGCTCCAAAAACTTTGTGCTAGGGTTTGGTCGCTACTTTTTGGAATGGGCGGCTAGCTTGGGGCACAGGATCTGTACACAAAAAAATGAGTTTGTTGAAACGGCCTTGGAAACTTTCATGCAAATGCTTTGATTCACGCAAAGCTAGACTCCACAAATGTTTAGCATGTGCCCAGGCCGCGCCACTCACACCCACGTGGAAAATAATGCAAAAATGAAGAGGTTTTGTGTCTGTTTTTTTTGTAACGTGGCCAACACCCTTCCAGCCCATGCCCAGGCCTGCGTGGGCTCCCATCAAAGTCAAAAATGCAGAGGAACTTTGCCAGATGTTGATGTTGTAAGTGCCCTAGCTGATTCAATTGTAAAAATGTGAATGCATGTGAACGGCTCGAATAAATGAGTGGAAAAAATGTAGTTCCATGGACTGCAATGATTTCGGGATATGCACAAATGCGTGTGTTGAAAAGGCCTTTGAAAACTTCCAAGCAAATGTATTTAGTGCCCAGTTTGGCACGTATGCAAAATGTGAAGGCATACACAACTCAGGCAAACTGTTTGACAAAATACCTGATAGATATGTGGCCTCTTGGGTGGCAATGATAATGAGGCATGCAAAAAACGGGCTGTTAAAAAAAAAAGGCACATAAACTGTTTGATAAAATGCCTCAAAGAAATGTTGTCTCATGGAATGCCATGATGGCAACATATGCACAACATGGATGTGAAGAAAAGGCTTGTGATTTGCTTGACAGAATGCCTCAGAGAGATGTGGACTTATGGAACATACTCTGACCTTGTAAGCTTCATTTTTGTTTACTTAGCTTTTAGCCAGGCATGATTCAGTGCATGAGGGCTGTAAATACTTCGATGGCATGAGTGCCTCTTGTAGAATCATGCCTAGAATTAATCATTATGTTTGTTGGGTTTTGATGAGCACATGAGAATGTGAAAAATGTGGGGGCATGCTTAAGGCATGTGAAGTGTTTGACTAAATGCCTTAAAAAAATCATGGTCTAATGGTTGCAAGGTTTGAGGCTACGCACAAAAGGAGGAAGATCTCATCCTATCCAAACAACAACAATAAGAAACCATTTGATCATGCTCAACAAGTGGTGGGTCGAATCCAGAAGGAAGGAGGAATGTGATCAGAGTAGCGGAATGGTTTTCAAGTCTGTAGTTATAGATTTTGTTGATAGACGTGTATGCAAAATGGTGGAGCTGAGGACGCTCGTGGACTGGTTGATGAAGTGCCCGAGCACGAGACTGAACCCAAGCCTGCGGCTTCGACCAACTTCATTCTCCAGGCATGGTCCTTCTTCCCTTACCTCTCATAATTCTCGTGTTTTAGTTCTCTTTTGCAACTAAATAGAATTTTAAATTATTAGGATTCTTAAATATAGTTAAATGTCTCTTCAACTCATTGCAAAACAATAAAGTGTCATGTCGCAACTCTCAAAGCCATTATAACCCGCCTACTTTAAACCATGAACTATCACCCTCGCTTCGAGATGATTTGGAAAACTCTTAACCTTCTTGATCACTCCAATATCGTTTATCGACCAGATGAATTTGACTCCCCATTGATAAAGTTGACCTTCTCCTTGTTTTAAATAGTTAAATTTTGCAATTTTTGGAGACTCACTAAGTACCCTTCACAACTCTGGAAATGAGATGTGAAGTTTCATTCGTGTATCTTGGTATACGAGGAGTTGCCTTGATTTTTGGTTTGACCCGAAATGATCATATGACATCCTTTTGATGCCCTTATAGGAGCCCTGTTACACCGGTTTACAACAGTAGAGAGCTGTTAAAACTAGAAAGTTGGCTTTTGTTTTGGACCACCATTTGAAAACCGGAAGGAGAAACCACGTCCCATCTTCGCAAACCTCTAGCGTTTATACTAGAAAAATGCATGGAACATTCAGTGTAGGAAAGAGCACTTTTCGGGATAGTTTGGCGAAGCCATTTTGTAGGCCTCGGTCATAGTTTGACGAGGTCAAACTGGACCAATTTTGTCTTGTCGCTCTAGAAAACTTGACGCCGTTTGAAAATGGTTTACTAGTTCTCAGTCCTGTCGACTCTGATGAATTATCCTTATATAGGGGAACTAGTAGGAGATGTCTCATTGCATGCTCCTCCATCGAACGTTCATTTTGGACGTGGTTTTCTGGGCCCTTGAGCTAACTTTTGTCAGTTTACAACTGGGTGAACTACGACCAGTGGCCCCGGAAAACTAGCCAAATGCAAATTGTGCGCTCTTTTTCAATTCCGATTCTATGAATTCTAGTATATCTAGGGACACGTAGAAAGTTAATTGTGATGTGCGTGCTCATCATAAGATAAACTTTGGAATCAGTTTCTTAGCCTCCGAGTCCATTTTGTACGTTTTGTAGCTAGTGAGAAAATGTAAAAGTAGAAAGCTGCGGGACCTCGTAAGGTTGCCAAATCACCCTGAAAACGTTTAAACACACTTAAATAACTATTTAAAACACTATAATTTACTGGGTTATCTTCTTACCTTGTAAACATAGTAAAGAGTTATAATGGGAACACTAAACCTTAATAAAATATTCGTGCATATCTTTCCTGCATGTGTGATTCCTTTTTACCATATAGGAAATTTTAAATCGTAGGATGACCTTAAAACTTTGCACTCGATGAGATTCCTAGGTTAGGTAAATAAAACCCCTAGTTGGGTTTACCATCATAGTCATTAGGTTTAGCGACATTGTCATGAACCCATATTTAGGAATGTCATGGTCCAACCTACCCAGAGTATGTGGTTTCCTTCTAGTTTTGGTAATCACGAGAAGAATGCCCTCCCTTCAGGTCCAACACCAGGTTGAGTGTTGAAGACCACCTTAGAAGGCACCTTAGGAGTCATTGTTCGAAGGAACGATTCAGCGGTGCTACCTTGGTTTCCATCAAAATAACATCTTGGTATTTTCTTGAATGTGGTTCATGTATAGTTACAATTCTTCCGGTCATGTACCCCTTCAAGATGCTAGTCAAATGCTTATGTAACTCCTGATTTCAAAACAACGCTAAGAGCGAGATCTTAGTGTGATGTAAGAGCATATTATATAAATGTTGCACACGAGATTGGAGTTTAGGACTAAGGTCAATCTTGGAGTCTTTATAACTTAATTAAAAATTTTCATGCGTTGCAAAGAATATAAGTTACCTTGGTGTGACCAAACTTTGAGGAAAACAAAAGATATGTATACATAGCTATATATAAATCTTATAGGAATTCAATAAGTTTTCAAATTATAATAACAATGGTAGAGACATAAATATAGTGTGAATCGAGAAATATTTTGGTGAAAAGCTGCCCTGTATCTAAATCTCCATCAAATCCTTTGATTGCGTTTTGGACATCAAGTCTCTTTCGCTTGAGTTGTAAGGGTAAAACTGTAGACATCAAATAAACGTTGGAGAAGAATATTTTTACATAATAGAAGATGATTAAGTATTTTGTATGCAATTTGATTTATGCCAAATATGTATGTCAGTTATGGAAATTTATATAAAGTATAAGAAGCCAACTTGAGAAGGTCGAATTGTATTTTCAACCGCGGAATAAGATTAAGAAAACGTAGGTGGAAAAATGAGAAAATTTATCCTTGCTCGTAATGTCCTTGGAATGTTAACTTTAACCAAAAATACATTTAAGGAAATGATGTGTTGTGGGTTCGCCATTCTTGAAGCCATATTCTTGTGGTTGGGTCTTTACTAGTAACCTTCCATTGGGAAAAGTGTAGCGTCCAACATGCCTACGTCGTTTTCGTGTGTCTATGTGAATCGATGATTTTTGTGATAGTCGTATGCGAGTCAAGTTCTATATTTGAAGCCCATGTTGTGTTGTGTGTAGTGAGAAACGTAAGTCGAAATTTTTTTATCCTGGTATTTTCTTTGTTGTATTTGTGTGTGTAAAGTGAGGGCACCATAGTGAGAGATGGAATACTATTAAGAAAATAAATTGGGATACCATCATGTTGTGCAAACAATAATGGGATACCAACATTGAAGGAAAAAACTAGATGTCTTAGGATGGCCATATTGAGATTCAGATTGGATATGGGGAAATAGGGAAGTAAACTCTAATTTTTTGGGATGGAGGGATATTTAGTATATGGTTTGGAAATCAATAATATCTTTCTCTTTTCTAAACTCAAAGGTAACTCAATGAAATCAAATGGAATGCATTTTGTAGATGATCTAGTTTTAACTTTTGACATGAAACATGCACAACTATATTACTAGGATGTAATTTAAAATTATGAAGCCACTAGATGCTAGATGAATGTGTCTAAAACATTGATACTTGTCAAGAATATTATCAAATATTTAGAAAATTCTTTATTTTGTTCTGTCGGGCATGCCAAAAACCGTTATCATGGAGGAATGTACCCTTTGGGGAGTGGTGTGATGAATCCCCTTCTAACTGAACAAATTAAGACAATCCTAGGTTGTGGGTGACCTAAAGTTGGAGTGAATCTCTAAAAGGTTTTGTTCCCTAGTGTATCCCCTAAAACTAACTTCTACTCCACTATATGAGATGGGGAAAGGGAGAAGTAGAGATTAAAAATAAAAAAGGGGTGATACACTAGAAAGTTTTAGGATATTCAAACTTATTTAAGTCACATGTTGGTTCCCAATCTAATACCCAATTAAGGAATTTATGCAAAGGGGGAAACAATAAAAGACAAAACTCTTGATATGTCATTTTGTAGTCGGGGAAAAATCTATCTGTCTATCTTAACCATGCCTTATAGGAATTATAGGGACACACTTGACTAATGATGTGGTTGTTCTCCTGCTACAATATGGATTTGCCTAAACCAAGGTGAGAGAAACTAAGGGGTAGCTCAAAAGGGAGAGGGAGATGGTATGTTTCAAAACCTTAAACTTGTTGGAACCTCAATTTGAGATCAAATGCAACCAAAAAAATAAATTCTCATTCTAAAGAATGGCCACACAAGCATTGCAATCATTTGATACGTCATACATAAGCCACTAAAGACAGATAAAATGCAATTACAAACATCATCTCTAAAGAAAATATTAATAACTTAGGATAATATAATGTTGTGATGTTAAATAACGGTAACTACACTTGAAATATGTAGGATAGGTGTGATTTACAAGCATACACATGTAAAATAGGAAAAGTTAATGTGATTTTCAAGGGTGGGACATGATGATTCTCGGTTAAATGAAGGGGGTGGTGGATTTAATGGGGAGAAGTACCAGTGCTAGCCATCTTTGCCTATTACTTCCAAAATGCAGTAGGACAAATATCAAGAAAACATAACCCTCAATGGGGCATTTGCATTCATTAATACCAAATTCATGCGAATCTACCACATAATATATGAGATCTTAAAAAAAACTTGTGCATAAAAATCAACAAAAATTTATTGAATAAATTAAATAACATCCAAAATACACTCAAGGGATTTAAGCAATCACCTCCAAGGTGATATTGTAGAAAGGATTAAAAAAAATAGATATTACAAAGTAACACTACAACACAATATTTACTCAGTGAAAAATATCATGTAATAACCAAAAGGATCTCCTTTGTATTTCATTGATTCAATAAACATAAGATTACATTAAAAGCTATATCCCTTAACTATGCTCTCATTTACATCCTAGAATGTTTGAATAAAGGATGTAAACCAATTATGTGTGCTTTAATTTAGATAAGGGAGACATATACAAAATGCTTTCAATGCCTACTAATGACTATTTGTACCTTAGGACAAACCCAAAATTAAAACCCCTAGAATAAATACATGAATTTATCCTTATACAAATTTCCCCCCTAAGGGAATATGCCTATATACCCACATGAGCTTAGAGAACAAGAAAACCACGAGGATTTCAATCCTTTATCCACCAAGTGGATGGATGAGTTATTCCAACTGAAAATATCCCATCTTGATGAGCTAGGTTGGAATGGTTTTGAACCATGATTAAATTCCATGGAGGAGTGGAGAATATTATTTTTGTAAACAAAATCATTTTTTTCCTTTTCTACTCTTTCACCATCATGTGTATGCTTCCAAGAAGATTTTGTTACTCATTGCAATCATTTGATTTGATTCTTATTTTGAAAGAATAATGAATGGAAAGGAATAAAGAATAGGGAGGGGAATAAATAATAAATAATACCCTCAAGGAGGGTCAAGATTTATTTGTTCACTCCTTTCCTTCTCCTCTAATTTATTCCTATATGCGTCCAGGCATTCAAACATCCCCAAAATGGGGTCCTCATCTTGCCCTATATGATAAAGGAAGATTATTTCTGCTTGGATAGAACACTATCAAACTCAGCTGAAATAACTCTCCTTTTCTTAATTATTTTGGCCAATTTATTAATATAATTCTCCAAATGAATGAATTTATGAATACATGAATAACTAAAATCCTGTGGATGCTCCAATTCCCATGTAACATGGTTTTGAAGGATTTATATTAATTTGTCTACATCTGTAGATCATGGAGTTTATGTACCTACTAGGGGACACACTTTTTCAATTTTTGATTTAATATCATCAACACATTTTGTCTCCTTCTCTCTCATGTTCGGAGATTTCTTGTACAATACCCTAGGGTATCCATTCTTAATAGCTCCTTCATATTCATACTAACTTCCTACACAATCTAAGGGGACTATTCCCTCCTTCTCCACCACCTCATCATCCATACTTGTGATGGCTTCAAGCTTTGGTAACATCCCATCCCAATATTCAACCTTGTCTTGATATTTCTCAATCAATGTTTTTCCTATTTCCATTTATTCGGATATCGATAGTAGCATTTAATTTCCTCCTTGAGGAAGATCATCCTCCCATTTTATAGTAGTTTCCCCCTCTTCCTAAAATATTTAACATTCTTTAATACCTTTGGAGTGAGGGAGGTATACGTATCCGACTTCCTAAGGAGTTTGCACCAATATTTGCACATAAGTCAACAAGATGTCAAATTTTTCTTTAAGTTGTTTCTTGGTATCTTTGTCCTTATCTATCATCTAGAAGAGAACCCCATTACGGGGTTACTTCATGTTTGATACCCTCGGTGGTTAGCTCTCCAAGTGGGATCTTGGTGTCTTGATAATCAGATGGGGAAACTTCATCCCTTAAGGCATCGATTCCGGGAGTGGCCACATCCATGAACCTTTCTCTTTAAGGACCTACCATTATTCTTGATAGAATCCTTGCTTTCTTTGGTATCTTGAATGGCCTCAACGAGATAATAATTTCTATTTCAACTTCCTCCACCTGCAATCTAAACCTTTTATTTTTTGTGAGGGCTACGTCCAATTGAATTTCATCTTGAGTGATACCTACTTCATGTTCATGCAGTTGGGTATAATCATTCACTATGATTTATCCTTAGGGTGTAAGGATAGCAAGAATTGAGGCCTCAATTTCTATCTCTTATTGATCAAAATACTTGATGAGCTACTCTTAAAATTTTTCCTATTTTTTCTAAAAGTCTTTCACCTCTTTCTCTATCATAGTCAAAGAATATTGAGTGTGTATATAAGTATTTTTGTGTCCTAAACCTTTTATTATCTAAATGGAGGAGGATTCTTAGTCAAATCAAATTGCTGCTACTCTTATTTTTGGGTTTCATGTTTTGTAAGTTCATGAGTTGCAATTCATGTTTTACTTGTTTCCAACATTGGTTGAGTAGGTTTTAGAACACTAGATTTCTCACTCTCAGTAGATGTGAATTTTTTAATATGATATTTCTCAACTTATTATTCAACAACCTCTTCCCTTACCAATTCCCCCATATCACCCGCAAAATATTCCAAATTAAGTGTTTCATGTACTACTTTGTCTCCCCCAATTTCCCAACATATGTGACTTGTAAAGTTTCATGGGGGAGGTCATCTCTAACATATTGGTCCATTTTGTCTAGTAATTCAAGTAAATTTTTCTCCATAGATGGGTTTGGCATTTCAATTCTTACTCATTTTTGGGCCTCTTGTTTATGAATTCGAGTAAATTTTGCTCCATAGATGGGTCTAGCATTTCAATTCTTACTCATTTTTGGGCCTCTTGTTTATGAATTTATCTAATAGGCATAGTAATAGGGACTTCTTACACATGTGCACTAGTAATTCCTTCATATTGCAAAGGAAGTGGGGTGGTATGTATGACCTTTGGGATTTGAGAAGAAAAAGTAGGTATTTGTACTATTGGAGTTTCCCCTTGCGGTATTACACTATTATTTTTCAAAAGCCTTGCTTCTTAGCCACACCAATGTTCTCTTGATAATAAGGGAATTCTGTCGAGGAGAAAATTGTTCTCGATCCTTTCCCAATATACACTTAGGATGGGACATGATATAATGTTATGATCAACATAGTATTTGCTTGCTAGATTCTTATCACCCAGAAACCATTGAGGAATACGGGTAATTTGGTAATCTATCACCTAGGTGAGGGTAATTCTAGATTAATATCTCAATTTGAACTCCTCCTCATCCTTGTGATCCATCCAATAATCCTCATAATGGGCCTCATACTCATATGATATAGCTAAGGCTCCTTAAAGGTATCCATCTAATATCATACTTGGGCCTAGGGGAGAGCTTCTGCAATGTCACTCTGCCCATTTTTTATGCTATAGAAGTTTGGATTTGACTAATGTAGGTGAAGTTTATTTTCCAAAAGTGATTGGGAACTTGATGTTGGATTTTGGTTTCCTAATCAACTTGTGCACCACCACTAGCTACCTTGACACCTCTAAAAGTGCCCATTTTCATCTAAGTACCTTGGGAACATATAGGGAGCATCGTGAAAACCACTTACTTTGATATATGTGAATGTAAGGAATTGCATGAAGTAACACCCAAACCTAGGGATTACTTTATTGGCTTGTTTATATATTCTATTGTTCTCCTAGTCAAGCTGAAATAAACAGTGAGGGGGAAAATAAGTTGTTATGTAACTCCAGAAGGAATTGATGTAATTGATTAAGTTAATCGATGGTACATATCATAGACTATAAAATTACCAAAGTCCCTTGCTCCACTAAACCCATGGAATATTCTATGCCGAGAAATATTATAAACTAGGCATAAAGTCATATAGAAGTCTATCTTGTTAGTGGATCCCTCAATAATTTGGACTTTACCAATGAGGATAATTTGGATGAAATTGTACATATAATCACTAAAATAACAAATAAACTCTTTCCCTATGACCCTATTTAGCAATGTAACAATATCTCCAATTTCTTCACAAAATCTACCCCGCTCAATTTCTTAGGGATCCTAGTGACAAAAATTATTAGCTTATCGAGCCAATTGTTGTTTAAAATTTTAGAACACTTGATAATGTTGGAATTAAAATATTATTAAACAATTTTAATTGAAATGTTTGCCACATGATTTGTATCAAGGATCCCTAAAATCTCCTCAAAAGTGTTAGAAGTTAAGGATAAAATCAAGGAATTAATTTCATCCCTAATTTCCCTAGTTACTGGGTTGTAGTGTTGTGTGCAAACTAATGCTAACTCCAAATATTGTGCATAAGGAAGAAATTAATCTACTAGAATGATCCCACTCAAATCAATTTTCTCTATGGTGTCATTTTGGTCAATGGTATACAACCTCTATTGAAATTATGCTAAGTCCTCATTAACTAGGTTGGTGTCCGTAATTTTTCCAACTTATATGAGAGGTGAGAAGTGGCATGGATACTAGCTAGTTAGGTCTTCATCTTTGTATGGTTAAATCTTAAAAAATAATGAAGAGTGGTTTTTTTGTAATTATTTACACTTGTTCAATCTTCCTACATAGTCTGCCAGGGCACCATGAGTTTACAATTGATTATATGAAAAAGAAAATCTTACATGCGATAACGTCATTTATTGCTCTTGTTATCACTATAATACAACACCTAACTCATCACTGAAGCTATAAAACCATCATTCACGCAATTGAAATGCAAAAATATGATCTCTCGGTTGTTCAAGGGCTTTATAATGCAAATCAAGCTCAAAATTTGAAGGAAAAGTAATGAATTTTACTAATTGCATCTCTACATTGCCCTTCATATGTTTCCATTAATAGTTGCATCTAATTTCATATTTTTTTGTTATGACCATTGATCTCCACCTTCAATTGTTAATTTTATCCTTACACGTGGACAAATATTCTACTTAGTTTTTTTGGGTATTAGGGATACACGAACAATTTGTAGTTTTACAAAAATTACAAAGTTGTGAACTAAAAAATTATATATTTACCTTCCTTAGCCTATGTTGTTAAATTGTGCCACGTGTGATTTTGTGGGCTATAGGGATGAAATCACGTTTTTAGTTTTACAAGAATTACAAAGTTGCAAACCGAAAAACTATATCACTTCCCACCTTGATTATAACTCTGTTGACATGCCACGTGTCCATTTCAGATTTAGAGCCCAAACACGGTTGCAAAAATGTCGTAATTGCAAAACTACTAATTGCAATCTTTGCGAGGCTGCATGTTTGCTTTGCGTGGCTTCAAGATTATGAGAATATTCCTTTTTGGGCCTTAGGGATTGAAATGCAACATGTAGTTTTGCATCCATTTCTTATTTTCAATATAAGTGTTGGGTGAGGAAATATTCCATGAAATTTTATTATAAGTGTTGGCTTGAGGTTTGTATTTTCAATTTATAATTTTTATACGTGGTTTAGATTTGGGTTTTTATTCCTTCTTGATTATGGGGGTAGAGTTACGGTTTGTAAACGTACAAAAATGCAAACTTGCAAAAATACATAGTGCTAAGTTTCAAAATCCAGGGGCCTTATCTTCGAAGGTGTGGGTATGAAATTAGATCATCAATAATGTCACCTATGCCATTAAACTGCAAAGTATCAAAATGTCAAAAATAGAGGAAGCGTTAATGTGTTAGAAAAAATCACAGACAGTTTGATAGAAGAATGACATATTTCCAACAATTAGAGCTTGGGAAGACACATTGTGACTTTAGAAACTAGTAAGACAACCAAAATGGCCATACTAGATCAACATTCACATGTATAAATACGTAATGTTTTGTGAATTCAGTAGGATCAAATCGGGAACCAACACCACATATATTGACCATATGAACTATACACACATAAAAAAATTACAAATGGATATGTCAATGCAAAAGTGTTTGAGAGAAAGGCACACTATTAAACATAATATATGAATTGCAAATTAACTTATAACTATATAAATGAATGGAAATTAAACTACCAATCAAGGATAAAATAATATCATGATATAAAATCAGCTTAAAAACATAATATTACACAATAAACAGGCTATAAGAAGGTAGAAATAGCTCCTTTATTGATCCAAGAGGTGAAACCAAGTATAAAAGATCACTCATGACCCCTGCTCTTCCACTCAGAACACTAGATAACTCTAGGATAAAGAACAAAAAGTTTCAAGATTAGTTTTAGAATGAATTCCATGGATTTTTATATATAATTGAAAGAAGAAGAAGAGGAAAATCATAGACATTCAATTCTGGTTAGTTAAAAATAGAAAAGCATAGGAATGTTGCATGTCTATTTTTCCCTTTTCTCTAGAAATAGATGAAACATAGAGATCTATGTATGGAAATAACAATTCACACTAAAAATAAGAAATCCCACACTTATGGATTAAGTTTCATGCCTAGAAATAGAATTTGGTGTTCTCTTACATGATCGTGCTATTTTTAAAAGCTCGTGTTTGATAAAAATGGATTTCTCTTGTATGATCACCCAATGCTAGCCTCTTAATGATCTAAATTTGTAATCTTGAGTGGAAAAACAACTAAAAATAACTCATTTGGATGTTTTTGGGGGTTTTTGGCTAGGAATCTCAAAGCATTGTAAATAACTCATGGAATGAAGGAATAGTTCCTCATGGGCCTTCAAACACCGACTTAATCATTTAATCGACCATGTCAAAGATGCAAGGAATGGAAGAAAAATTCCTCCTATTCCTATAATCACCTACTTAACCAATTTCATTTACCTTTTAGCTTGGGTGATGTTTCAAAGAATAGGCGAATAAGGGAACATTTCCCTATGTTCCTGCTAGAGCTAACATATCCAATTTCCTTAGTTTTGGGTGGAGATGGCGGGTGGTAGAGGAACAAAAAAATTGTGGAACTAGTCCCATAGTTCCGAACAATGTCGATTTTATTGATTTTCATGGCCTTGTATTCCTTGTAGGAAATTGTAGATTTTAAGGCAAAAGTGGAGCAGAGGAACTATTCCTCCGGTTCTTCCAATGTTTGACTTATACGATAGAAAACTCTACGTGATACGTTTGATGATTGCGGTGGTCGAGAACATGAGGAACCATGTAATGTTTTCCTCTTTCTTGACAAAACTGATTTATTTGATTTCCAAGTGTAATGTATCCATGACGAGGATGTGGGGAACTCGGGGAGTGATGGAACTATTCCCTTAGTTCCTCAAAGGGTTGATTTTTCCATTTTTGGCCCAATTTTTGTAAAATTTGACTAACTCCCTAACAATGAGATTTAATAAGATGAAGGACGATGCCCAAAACACTTAAAATTGCCCATACTTGTAAATTTTTTAAATTTCATTGATCCATGACAACACCATGACTTGTCAAAACATAAAAATAACCCAAGGGTTGATTTTGATAATAATAAGTCCTCTGAATTCCCCCTCTTTTGAGGTGAGTGATATTATATAGATCAATTCTATAAAATATTTGATGTGTGTCCATGTAAAATGTAACATATAGTTATCATTGGATCACATAGAAGATAATTATAGGTGGCCACCATTTAGAAGCTAACCCTATAAGAGATTGCTTGCTAAAAACCAAGACATAAAGAGATAACACACATAACAAACAAACAAGTATACAAGCATATAATTATGCAAGCATAAAATTACAATAAACATTATCATATAAAAATAATAGAAAATGCTAAATGCCACATCCAAGGGATATAATAATGTTACACACACAAATGAGGCATGCATGGATGCATAAGAAAATGTAATTATGGCAACAAACAATGACACTAAGTGTCGCATACACATAAAGATGACCAAATGTTACACAAAAAGAAAATCAAATAAGCAATCAAATATGTGATGGTAAGAAGTGGAAAATAGCCATTAGGCACATGGAACAAGATATACTAGTCTTGCATAATACATATGTACTAGTCATAAAAATATGGATAAATAAAATATATCACACCATATAATACGAGCATAACTAGGATGTAAAAGAGCACCATGTAATGAAACAATAACACATGATAGCATAGAAAATGAATTTAAATTATTAAGGCCATTTGGTAAGAGGGAAATTCCAACATATGTAATAATGTAGATTCTTTTGTATCTAGAATCATGCACATACACCTTATGAAAAACACACATGTATATAACATAAAATGTGATATCTATTAAACTGTCTGAAAATAAAAATATTAAAATTAGAGAACTTGTAAATCAAGTCATTCTCAAGTCTCGATTTTGTAATTTTGAGAATGCTTGAATGTTTTTAGACTATTAGAACATTTTAATGTTTTTTAATTTTTAACATATTCAAAACAAGGGCTACCCTTTGATAGGATCAATAGAGTGAGAAGAGAAACCCACAAGTGTAGGATATATATATCTTAAAGGAGCACTATACATAATATGAGTAGGAAGTTTCATTTCAAGTTAAGGTTGTGGGGAATTTGTGGGAGATAGATTGTATGTAGGAGGATACCTAGGATAATTCCATCAAAATGATGAAAACAAAGGAAACGCTAATGCATTAGGAAAAAACACATACATTTTGATAGGAGGATGACATATTTTCAACAATTGGAGTTTGGGAAGGAACATTGAGACTTGAGAAACTAGTAAGATAACAAAAATGACCATGCTAGATCAAAATTCACATGGAGAAATATGCAATGTGTTGTGAGGTTGGGTAGGCTCAAATCAAGCACCAACACTAGTTATTACTCGGGGATGGGCACCCCACCGGGTGCCACAAGAACCACAAAAAAACTTATGGATGAGGTATGCGGATGCCTAATCAAGCTGGGTAGGGAGTCACATACAATTACACCTAGTTAATTACAATTCAAAACACCATGAGTTTAAGACTAAAAAAAACTAATCACAATGAATCAAAAGATAACAAATAACAAACAAAAGAAAGGGCAAACCAACAAGGCTATACACTATACAAAAAAATACAAAGAGATACTAAATTAATCCAAATAATGCTTAAAATTTCTGCCATTAATAGGTAACTCAAGTAATCCTCGATCTAAATATATTAAAAAGAAGGTATTCTCTCCAATCCTGATATCGATGGAATAAGGACCCATCCATAATGCATAAAACTTTCCATGTTTTCCTTTATCTTCATATCTGTTATCCCATAATAGAACCAAATCACCAACATGGAAAATTCTTGGAGTGACCTTTCTATCAAATATATTCTTAAGTTTTTATTTGAATTTAATGCATTTTTGAATAAATTCTCTCTTGACCTTATCAAGCTCAATGATCTAGTTGAACCTTGTAATATAAGGATCAACTCATTCTTCATCTCCCAATTGTTGCATAAATTGATAAGATGACAATTACAAATAGAGAGGAGAAACTGGTTGGACACCATACACCAATTCAAATGGGATTTTTCCATTAGATCTCTTTGATATAACCCTATCAGCCCACAAGACAAATTTAAGCCACTCACCCCACTTTCTCTTGTTAACTTCCAATGTTCTCCACAAGACAAATTTAAGCCACTCACCCCACTTTCTCTTGTTAACTTCCAATGTTCTTTTGAGTATTTTGAGCAAGTTCTTATTACTTGTTTCAAATTTCCCATTCCCTTAAGGATTGTAATTGGGAGCATATGTGAGGATTATCCAATACTCATCAAACATGGTTCTTAAGAGTCTAGCTCTAAATCTCATGGCATTATCATCACTCAATTTGGTAAGGACACCAAATGTTAGGTTGTGGAGCCTGTTTTCATGTGAGAAAGTGTTGAAGACTGTACACTTTCCACAGTTGTCTCGTAGGGCCTCAAGTGGGGGTCTAGGGGCAACATGATCCCGAGAATTTTTTTTTGGCCTTAAAACTTGCCCGATATACCAGAAAACATGTTTTTTCTCATATGGGTAGGATTTTGACCCATAGGTTTATGGGGACGATTTTGGCCCATGGTTTTGATACCCACAGTTTTGTAAAACTGCTTAAGTAGTTGTCTACTTATATGGTTTTATGCATATGGTAGGTATAATGTAACATTACAGATGTGTTTTGAATTTGGGTGTGAATTCTGTAGAGTTTGTTGAGCATAGCTCCAAACAGATCTAGGTATTGTATTGAGAGAGCGGTGGCTTGTAATAAAATCTGAGCAAGTGATTCTTGGTGGACGTAGCCCAAATTGGGTGAACCACGTTAAATATTGTCTCTTTGTGTTGTGTTATTTTATTCTGCACTTTTATTTAAGATTTGTAATATTTTCTGCATATTAGTTTCTATTGTTGCGATTCTGTGAGGGATTATTCCACATATTTTATCCCTTATTTCCTTACAATTGGTATCGATCCTAGTTTGGTTTCTTTGAAGTGTTGAATCATAGGAAAGTTTTATCTTGAGTGGGAGTTATTGCAGATGATGGAAGATTAAGGGTTGATAAATTCAACGGGTAGAATTTTAGTCTTTGGAAGATGCAAGATGGAAGATTACCTTTATCAGAAGGATCTTTATATTCTATTGTATGAGAAGGTGAAAAAACCCTCGAGCATGATGGATGCGGAATGGGATTTGATAGATAGGAAGGAACTTGGGACAATCTGGTTGTGTCTTGCATCTTCGGTATTATTTAATGTTTCAAAGGAAAAGACTACAAAAGAACTGATGGATGCATTAGGGAAGTTGTATGAAAAACCCTCGACTCAAATAAGATATTTTTAATTAAAAAGTTGTTTAATATGAAGATGTTTGAGAATGGTTCAGTAAAAAATCATTTAAATGATTTTAATATGGTTGTAAATATGCTAGCTTCAGTTACAATAGAATTTGATGAAGAAGTTAGGGCTTTATTAGTTTTGTGCTCTTTACCTGAGAGTTGGAATAGCCTGGTAATGGCGGTAAGAAACTCGGTTCCAGCTAACTCAAAGTTGAAGTTTGAGGATGTTGTAGGGGTGATTCTAAGCGAGGAAATGTGAAGAAAAATCTTTGGGGAATCTTCTACTTTAGGGAATGCTTTGATAGTGGAAACTAGAGGGAGATAGAAGAATAGAGGAAGCTGTGGAAAATAAAAGGATCGGGAAAGGTCAAAATCCAAAAGCAAGATAGTATGTTGGAACTGTGGAAAGTTTGGGCATGCTAAAAGGATTGTTGGGAGCTTCGGGACAAGAAGAAACAATAGGAAGAAAATAAGGAGGTAAATGTGGCAACGGGTAATGTATGTCAGGATGCTTTGATTCTTTCTTTGTGTTGAACCCCTGGAATATTAACCAAGTATGAAGGCGTGTAGGCACACAAGGTCCCAGTTATGAAAAAGTGCACAAGGAAAAAGTGCACAAGAGAAAGGTTTAAGGAAGCACATAGCAAATGTGACATGTGAAATGAGGTTCGGGACTTAGTCAATTTGAGAGCCCAGGGAAGAACACATGAAAAGCATGATCGGTTATCGTGGATAAGATGTTAGATTGGCGACAGGTTGGCCCCGATAGGGGCATGCCTTGGAATCTTCTAGAAGAACATCATGAGATAAAGTGGAAAGCTCAAGCTTGGAGAAGCATGCTCACATGAAGGACCACATTCGAAACTTGGCACCAGATTTGAGGGCACTGGAAGGTGAGTTGGTAGTGTAGGAGAATTATAAATACAAGTGCTCGGAGTAAAAGAGGAGACACTAGGAGTTGGGGAGATAAGGAGTTTGATATACATGGCGAGTTTGAGATATAGTATGGGTGGAGCTCAGCAGAATTACTGCAAAGAATCTGTTAGTGGATAATTGATTAAGGAGAGAATGTACTAGGCATGGAGTTGTAAATTTTCTTTTTGTAGCTTAGTTACATAAGTCCAGTGAATTGCATGATTACGGTCTACTTCCTGTGACACCCTGTAATGGCTCAATGAATGTAATGAGGTTACCTGACATAATATATACATGAATATCAATGGTTCTAATGCATATTTCTCTCTTATGAGTTATCTTTCCTTTCATGCCATGTATGAATGATTGTATAATTCTTTCTGTCATAATATATGTTCTAGATTTTGTTAAAACACTCAATCTGAAGTGACTGCAAGGATCTAGAGGCTGTTCTGAGCCCTATGGTTCTTGTATGTCTTAACTTCCCTCCTAAAAATCTTACATCGATGATTCTTCCCACTAAACTCACATAAAAGAGAGACTCGGTACCTGCGCGTGCCTCAAGTGAGCACTCAAGCCTCGCTGGGTGACAAGTGCTAGTGCGCATGGGGCTTCCTTCCTTTTGTGATGGGAGTAAAATGACTACATCTTGGTTCCATCTTTGGGACCTCTTTTCAAAAGTTGTAGTGGGATATAACATACATCAGATATTTGTAATGAGTAATGATAGAGAAGTTAACATTGGAAAATGTTGAATCATGGTTCAAGATCACGAGAGGATGAATTTTCTCAGAGATTCAACACTGGACCTGAGTTTAATGCACGTAGATGGGTAGAAGAGAACTTCTACCACGATCTATATGAGACCTTCTTCTGCTACTTCTTAGTATAAATATATGAATGGATTTTAGCCTATGTGTCTAGACCAAGTTGGCGTTATGGATCAAATATATGGACCAAAGAAGACTACCAAAGGTTGCAAGATGTAGATCTGACGTGGACCCATGTTGTAGATCATTGGTGGAGAGGAGTACTGACTAGTTACACTCTAGAGTATGCCATTTCTACGTACTCTTGTCCAGAGGTTGCTGAATTCAAATTTCGTGAGAACCCGAGAGGAACGTTTCTACGTGCTATTCCTCTAGCTATGAAGATATTAATGGTTACCATGAGTCTAGAGGCGTTCCCAATGACCGGCTAGACATTTCGAGCACTAGATAAGGAAGCTTGGGTGGAGGAAGATGACATATATCATGATAGAGAAGGAGAGGGAAGAGAGATGGCTCAAGTATAGTGAAGCACGTGAAAGGGAGATTGCTAGATGATGTGAAGCTACTAGTGTGATGGATCTATGGAGACAGACATTGTGGGAAGGAGTTGAAGTTCGCGCGGAAGACGTCGAACCTAAGTAATCTGTGCTACCCCATCTTGGAAAGCACGTGAGGGATACCCCTTTGGCTTCTGGTGAGAGTTCATCGCACAGAGAAAGGAGATTCATTGGTGTATATCTGAACCAACCTAGTGACCGAGCCCTGGCACTTGGTTTTCCCAAACTAGGAAGAAGTGTTGTTGACCTAGTTATTATTAGTGGAAGAGATAGATCCACACCTAGGAGGTACAATTTTATAGTTCCTTCTTCTATGGCTGCACATATTCCAGTATTTGGAGGAGTCTTTGGATAAGGAGCAAGTGTACAAGATTTTGGTCTCACATTAGGGAGTGGCGTGGGACACGAGTGGTTGTAGTGGGGTGCCATCATATACCATCGATGCACACAGTTCATTGGGACCATGGGGGTGCTTGGCACAACTCCTACAGGCCCTATTGGACCCAGTGGTTCTAGTGGATTTGGTGGCTCTGGAGGCACAAGACCCGGTGGACCTAGTGGATTAGGTGGCAGAGGAAACACTTGGAGGGAACTAAGGCTCGGCAGGAGGACAGGGACCCCAGACCACCACCTCAAGTATTCTTTGAAATGTCTTTACATTTGCCAAATTACAGGGGCATTGAGGATGCTTTGCGAGAACATGTTCATAAGTGTGAACTACTATAGCATGTGAAGGGTATGATAACCCTAGAATGGAAGGCTAGTCAGTTTGTAACCATGTTGTAAGGGTGCGCACATAGTTGGTATAGGAAGTATGACCCTCATCAAATGGTGGTGGACTACACTGCTTTAAAGAATGCATTCTTGGTAGAATTCCACATTCTTGAGTTTGAGTAGAAGAGCATTAGCACTCTGAAGGAGATCCGGTAAGGAATGGTAGAGGGTGTGTGGGAGTATGATGCATGCTTAAAAACTCTCTTGTCTAAATTATCATATGATATTCATCCTTCTCAGCATGCACAGTGGTTTGTTGGATGATTGATCTCCCCTTTTAAAAGGGCCTTGTCTCAAAAAACTTTTACAGACCTGTGTAAAGCATTGGAAGCTGCCCTATGTGCTGAAGTTGTTAGTAGTATTAATACTAGTGTTAGCCCATTCTTGGAGGCTCAGATCATTGCTATGGGTAAAGCAGTTGGAAAAATTATCTACGAACTCAGCCCATGAGACTCGCAGTGGTTTGTGGTGCACAGATTGTGAAATAGAGGGACACATTAAGGATAATTTCCCTCGAGAGGACTGTACGCGCTATGATAGTAGATTGTGAAATTTGTCATGGGGACCATGATGCAAGTAGATTTCCTTGCTGCAGCGCATGATCAAGAAGAATGTGTCTTGTTATTACAAAATTTTCACCTCTACAACCCATGATACTAAGGACTGTAGGCTCATTGATTAGATCCATGAGGCCATTGATCATGGGGTGCACCAAACTAGCATTACCGATGGTTCTAAAGGTGATGATCACCGTTATGAGGAGCGTGTAGATGGAGGCATGCACGAGAAGAGGTTTTCGAGGAGGATTCCGTGGTCAAGGTAACTGTAGAGGAGGAAGGAGTGAGTTCCCGTGTGGAACATGTTTCAATTGTGGATCTATAGAACATTACAAACATGAGTTCCTGCACTGTTGCAGTGCTCATGGTGTGGAAAGAAGCATAAGTATGAGGAGTGCTCCAGAATTATTTGAGCATATGAATTAGCAGCACCAAAAGGACAAGGGTGCTACAATGGTCAACATCAAGAAGGCAGAAATACAGTGGAATCCTTGGGTAGCACGAGATGTAGGTTTGGAACCTATCTTGGTAATAACAAGGGTAGAAGTCACACACATAAGAGAGGTACCAAGATAGAAAACCCTAGTTTTAAGGGAGGAGGTCATTCATGGAAAGTATCTAGACCCCGCGCATCAAAAGGAGATATATCAGGACACCATGGATGTTATTCAGAGCTTACAAGGGGAGATCCAATGTCTAAAGGAGAAATCCAGGAGGGAGGAATAAGGAAGGAGAGTCGAGGCACAAAAGGATGACTGGATGAGGTCAAGGAGGTGTGTAAAATGCTAAGGCAAGAGAATATCATTCCCTTGCTAGGATCTTAGTTGAGAGAGAAGGTACCATGTGCCGAAGAAGAGCGCAAGAGATAGGTCTTGCATGCGAACCTTCCCCCTCATAGCCTTGACTATGACAAGGAGATTACATTGAATGTAGTTGTAGATGGATGGCTCCTCAGCAATATCCTCATTGACACAGGTGCGGAGGTTAATGTTCTGACTTTAGATGCATGGCATTAGATGGGAAGACCTATATTACATCCATCTTCGAATGTACAATATATGGAAAACAAGACTAAGGCAATGCCCATCGGTGTCTTGAAGGATGCAACTATTACTATCCAGGGAGCCAAGTTTATTGGGGACTTCGAAGTCTTGGCGCTCGAGGCAGACAATTTCCCAACACTACTTGGGTGCCCTTGGTGTTATAAGAACAATGCTGACCTTCGGTTCAATAAAGGGTACATCAGCTTCGAGAACAAGGAGGAATGAATCATTATACCCTTGGCTGATGGGAATTTGACACCATATATTGAACCTTTGGGAGAGGAAATTCTAGACAGGATTTATCTGTGCTCAATCAGAGACGCTGAGATGATACACCCTACTAATAGGCTTATCCAGTTTGAAGATGCTTAGTCAGTGAGTGATACCACCAATATGGCATGTGACAATTGGGTGCATGGAAATTATGAATTAATGGGATGAAAATTAAGAGGGTCGGTGACCAAGGTGACTAAGGTGTGCGGTTAGGCACCTTGGAGGAAAAAACTGCCCAAGTATTCAAAAGGAGCCTTCCTTGAGATCTTTCGTAGGAGGTGGAAGTTTAGTGGAATAATGGAAAGGGCAGAGGGGATGTTAGTTAAGTCTTACTTGGCACAATAGCTCGATGGTGGGCCACACATCGGAGAGAGCCTTTTAGAGTGGTGCGATGTAAGAATTGATCTTTTTGTCGATTTTTAGAGCAATGTACCCACCATCATCAAGGAGTACCATGGGAAGGAGCCCGCCTCTTTCCATATCCAGGAGTGTGAACGGGTCTAGACGAGAAGGTGCAAAAGCTTTGCCACCATCCCTCCTGGGTGCACAAGTTGTATTCTACACCTTTGTAGGGTTACGCGCACACATGGTACATTCAATCGGAGACACACTTGTCGGACTAGGAATTGGTAAGAGCTTGTGGCTGATCTTATTTAGACCTTTGAATATCAGTACCAAGCCATCGATTGATAATGCCTTGTAGAGTATCAAGTGCCTTACCATAGGGGATAGTGCCAGGATGGAAGATAGCCTACTAGAATTACTAGGTGAACTAGGATTGGAGGCATGTTTTGAAGAAGAAGAGGAAGGAGAAGAGTTACAACTTGAGCACGTGTGTTTGGAAAAGGAGAAGGGAAAGTTGGTATATGTGATTTATGGAGAGGAATCGAAAAACTTAGATGTTAGCTATTCTATAGGGATGCGCGAGGTAGTGGACAGTGCATATACTCACGCACGTACCTACCATGAGCCTTTAAAAATGAAGAAAGTTAACATCGGTTCAGGAGAAGAACCTAAGGAAGCTATTATTGGGGATTATTGGATAGAGAAGGAAGTATCAAAGATCATTGATCTGCATGAATTTGAGGATTTATTCGCACGCAGTACCATGAGCTCAAAGGCATTCACCACTCCTTGGGAGAGATGAAGATAAAACTAAAGGATGGTGCACGCTCGGTTAGAAAAAGGCCCTACTGGATGAATCCCAACTTGCGCGTGAAGGTCAAGGAGGAGATAGACAAAATGATAGCTTCTAGGATCATTGAGGTAGTGGAAGAATCAGAGTGGATAAGTTTGATGGTAATCAACATCAAGAAGGATGGGTAGATTAGAATTTGTGTGGATTATAGGGAATTGAATGTAGTTTGTGTCATTGATCCATTTCGACCCCCTTCACTAAAGAAATTTTGGAAGGAGTCACTAGGCGCAAAATCTATTCCTTTACGGATGGATTTTTAGGGTACCACCAAGTTTGGATTGCAAAGGAAGACTAGGAGAAGACAAATTTCACCACCGAGTGGGGAAGTTTTGCATATACGGTCATGCCCTTTGGATTGAAGAATGTGCCAAATTGTCTTTTCACACATAGTGGTGCAAGCATTCCAATACTTCATCAATAAGTTTCTTCAGGTCTATTTAGATGATTCGACAGTATATGGTCTGGTTAAAGACCATTGTGACAATTTGAGGTTAATGTTTGAGAGGTGCAGGAAGTTGAGGATATCCCTCAACATTAAGAAATGTGTTTACTACACCCTTTGGGACTTGATTGGGGCATATCATATGTAAGGAGGGCTTATTGGTAGATCCCACTAAGGTTGTAGTTATTGTGGGGTTAAGGGAGCCTACTAGCCAGAGTGCAGTGCACGGATTCCTTGGGCATACAGGATATTATAGAAAATTCATTAAGGGATATGCCAAGATTGCCACACCTTTAGAGGAGCTGCTTAGACATAAAAGTGCCTTCCATTGGGGAGAGGTGCAGCAGAGGGCATTTGATACATTAAAAGATAGGCTTATCACCGCACCTATTTTACATTTTCCCTCTTGGGACAAGCCCTTCCATGTCCATGTAGATGCCTCAGGGACCACCATTGGAGCAGTGCTTGCACAACCAAGTGAAGGGATTATTGATCACCCTCTGTGTTTTGCAAGCAGGAAGCTGACACTAGCAGAGAAAAACTATACCACAACCGAGTGTGAGGCATTGTCAATGATCTATGTGCTCTTCAAGTTTAGACAAGTATCTGCTAGCAACACCCTTTGTGTTTTACACCGACCACATGGCATTAAAGTATTTAGTGAACAAGCCTGTTCTATAAGGATGCATATGTCGATGGGTGTTATTGTTTCAAGAGTTTGAATTCACCGTTGTAGTAAAGCTTGGAAAAATCAACTGTGGGCCTGATCATCTGTCAAGAATTGATTCAGGGGAGGACACACAGAGTATTGAGGAAGCAATGCTAGACGTGCAACTATTTAGGTTGTAGGGTGTGCCCTCGGATTTGGAGGAGATTGTAATATTCTTAAAGGAAGGTGTGGTACCGAGATGGAATGAAGACATTGGAAAAGAAGTAGTTGGCCATACGCACCGCACCCTACATGTTAATCAGTGGAGACTTATACAAGTTGGGACATGATGAAGTTTTACGTAGATGTGTCTTAGAGCATGAGCACTTGGCCATCATGGAGGAAGCACACGAAGGAAGTGTGGGTGGGAATTATGCAGGTGATGCCAATGCATGCAAGATATTAATGGCAGGTTTGTGGTGGGAAACCTTGTATAAATATTGTAGAGACTATTGTAAAGTATGTGACCATTGTCAGTGCATTGGAAAACTAGGAAGGAGAGATGAGATGCCTTTGTGCCCTATTCCTAGCACAGAGCCTTTTGAAAAGTGGGCGATAGACTTTGTAGGACCTATTACACCAGCAACGTGTAGGACTGGGTCACATTATGTCATCACTTGCATGGATTATCTCATAAGGTGGGCTAGAGGAAGCCCCAACTAAAGACTGCACGGCAGCAACAGCGGTAAGGTTCTTATGGGAAAACATTATCATGAGGTATGGATGCCCGTTGAGTTTGACCAGTGATAGGGGTACACATTTCCTAAATGAGACCGTGAGGATCCTATTATCAGAGTTCATGGTGGCTCATCACAAGACTACACCCTATCACCCACAAGAAAATGGAACCGCAGAAGCATTCAACAAGATACTAAGTCATACCTTGACCAAAATTTGTGATGTTAGAAGACAAGATTGGGATGACAAAGTATCGGCAATATTATGGGCTTATAGGACAACGTATAAAAGGCTGAACAAAGCCACACCTTTTCAATTGGTGTTTGGCATGGAAGCTATTTTTCTGGTTGAATTTATGTTGCCTTCTTTGCGAATAGCGCATGCAGGAGGGTTAGCCGATGAACAAGCATTGGAAGAAAGAATTGATGAGTTAATGAAACTAGATGAGAGATGATCACTCACTCAATGGAGCCAAGCAATAGAAAAGGCAAATCAAAATTCTTGGCATGATCACCACATTAGGAACAATAAGTTTGAGGTTGGGCAGATGGTGTTACTATATGATTCCAAGTTTCTACACCATCCTGGGAAGTTGAAAGTCCATTGGTTGGGTCCTTACACAATCTCGTACATCCTTGATTCGGGCATGTTCCAGTTACAAGTGCTGGATGGGACAAAGTTTCCTAGAAACTTCAATGGGAGTAGGCTGAAGCCCTACTATAAATAAGTCTTCTTGGTATTTGTAAATAAGGCAATTTTTCCAGTTAGTTTAGAAGTTTCCTTTATGCATTTTCCCTTTCGCGTTGTTGTTTTGTTTTGCACCTTGTGCGTCAGTAACCTTATTGCTATTTTTGAGAATTTGTGAGTGCATAGAGGACCGCGCATCGCTTTAAGTGTGGGGTGGAGAAAATGGAAGAAGTGCATGATTAAAGTACTAAGGAAGTTGTATTGAAAATCCTTGTTGAGTAGTTGGGTTGAAAGAGGTATATAAAGAGAAAAGATAAAAGAACGGTTGGTGCCAGGGTAAAATTAATTATAGATCCCACGTACTAAGGAGGAAAAATCACATTTAAGGCAACATGAGGTAAGCAAGAGAAAGAATCAGGACAGAAGAAGTGCCTTTGGCATGGGTTACGTACGTGCAAGAGTCTCCTATCAGGTTGGATTGGTTGCATGCCAGAAGGTTGGAGGAGTTTTCGCGCAGGAAGGGCACGTGAGTGAAAGCGCTAAAGATGGGATTTGTTTGAAAAAGCCGCATTAAATGAAAAAAGTATGGTGGTAGGTGAAGTAGCATTTAATGTTCCAAAAAGAGAAAAACTATAAGTAAAGGGTCGGGGCACTCTTATTTTACTTTGTGAAATAGAGGATTTTGAGATATAATTGAGTTCTATAAACTAGGGTTTTCAGATTTCATCGAGTGAAGGAAGATCTGTGATATTGAAGCGTGAACAACTAGTTTGAGTTTACAAACCAAAAGGGGTTACACGGGTGTGGAAAGAGTTGAAGAGGCACTGTCTTGCGAAGATTTAATCCTAGTTAGGGTTTGAAAAACTAGGGCACGGGTTTGAAAGAGTGATATCACGGATTTGAGATCGGAGGTTGGAAGAAGTGGAAGAATAGAGTAACAAGGATGGGGTAAAGTAATAAAAAGACCTCGACCATGGCACCTAAGAAAGGAAAGGCCAAGGCCAAGGCCAAACAACAAGAACCCAAAGTAAACACAAATGAAGAATGGTATGCAAAGATGTAATACCCAGATGGGGTGATGATGGGGAAGGAATGGGAATCCCACCTAAGAAGTGTACCTGTTAGTGACTATAATCACCACACAAACACAATAGAAAAGGAAATGATCATTGGACTTAGTGCGCCCCACCAAAAAATGAACACCAGAGGGTTTGTGAATATATAATGATGACGTTAAGAGAAGGCATGGCTCTACTGCAACTCTATGAGTTGCCCTATTTTAGAAAGCCAGAGCACTGTACCAATGGTTGATGTCATGGGTACATGAAGATTACTTCCACTTTGCAGGCGTAAGATGCACGTGACTCCCAGCTTGTTTCACAATTTACAGGCCTCATATGTGAGGGAGATAGCTTAGAAGATGACCTTGGCGATAAGGAGGCTATTTAAGAGACCATCACCGAGTATGCCTACAAGAAGGGGTCATGATATTATGACATTTCAGACATCAAGGACCCCGTGATGAAAATGGCCGTGCATCTGGTGACTAAGCTAAATGGCTAGGAAAGGTGGACATAGGTCAACAAACCTTGGTTACATGTCTGGTAGGAAAATTACAGAAGGCACCATATACAACCTATCCACATACATCGCAGAAGAAATCATTAAGTGTGTGAAGGAAGGGGATAGGATCCTCTTTAGCAATGTCTTACTCACCATTGTATTCATGGAGATTAGGGTTCGACACACCGGGCATATTTGTATGGGAATACCCGCCGAGGATCCTTCACCGTGAAGAGGTTCGAAAAGTATGCCTGTGATACAATGACAACACCCCACAAGGCGTAGGCATTTGGAGAAATGGTACACGCGCTTTGAGGAACACGTTCGGGGAAGAGTGGAGAATCCCGAACAATCGCTAGTAGCCACCGATGGGGAAGTTGAGTTATTTGTCTATCAACATTTTTTCTTGGGAAGGATCAAGATAATAGATGAATCATGGAGCCCTTGGTGCAAGCTTTCCTTTGCGTTCACTACCCAATACTTCCAAGCGGGAGTGAAAAATTTTGGGAATCAAAGAAGTTAAGGTTGGAACTAGGTAGTCCGGATAGGGAGCATAGGGAGATGAGGAAGAAGCTGAATTACCCCAAAGTAAGCATGCGTACGTGGAAAAGTACATGTCGTAGGAAATCCATATGACTAGGCCGATAACACTACCCATCATTTGGAGGAGCCACGACGTGTGTGTACCTCCGTATAAGGCTAAAGTTTGAGAAGGGCGTTATCCGGAGAATGAAGTCTCCATACTTGAGGATCCCATGGAGAGAAAGAAGCCCATGCCCAAGAAGAGGGGAAGAGAGGAAAAAGCACCAAGCATGCCAACAACAAGCGCCAAGCCAAGCACCTACATACGGAGAAAGAAGTCCCCAGTGAAGGAGAAGACGCTAGAAGTAGAGGCACCTAGGAAACCCCGTGTACAAAGAAGAATCACACGAGGGATAAGATAAGGCCAAATCCCTAGTTCGGGAGCCTCATCTCAGAAAAAGCAGAGAGGTAGAGGAGGAAGTGACTTGGAGGCAACCGGCACTTGGAAAAGTACATGGGCGGAAGAGGGGATGAGAGTGAAGAAGATGACGAAGAAGAAGATGAGCCTAAAAAATACCAAGAGCCATGAGTTTTAGTATCTACGACTCGGAAGAGGAGAGTGGAGATGAGAAGCAAGAGTTCGTATTCACATGGTGCAAGGGCACACAGGATGAGGAAGACAATGGAGACATGGAGGGGAATGAAGAGGTTGGTGAGGAAAAGTAGGGAGCCATAAGTTTTACAAATGAGTAGATCACTAAGGTGGCGGAAATCGAAGCACAAAAATGCTTGAAATTCTGGTAGACCAAGAGTTGGAGTGCGGTGCAAAACACAGTGCAAAAGGAAGGGAAGGAGGAGAATAATGAAAAAGAGCATGAAAACTTGGGAGGAGGTCCCACTCTAACAGTAAGTTTCCCCAAAGTGTGCGCTCAGGAAGGAGGAATCTTGATATGGAGGAGAGGCAAGTAATGGGCTACGTTGATGACACAAAAAGGTGCTACGCGTGCATTTCCAAAGCATTGTGCCCATAGAAAGACTTCTAGCCATGGGGTCTTTTGAAAAGGATGACGCGTACCCCAGAACAAAGAAGATGCTCTCTTGGGTGTTTGAGTCCCACATTGATGAGCTAGAATTCGAAGTCTATCAGGGGGTGCTCATAACATTGCCAGAATATAAGGGGGTCAATCCCTTAGTGAATGCTTAGGAGCTCTCGGATGAGTAATTATGTAATGCACTTAAGAAGGTCACGGTCAAGACCGAGGCTAGACTCTTCACGTAAAATGATAGGATAAGAGTCTTAGAGGAAAAACTAGGGAAGAAAGAAGAGGAGCTAGCGGAGAACACCGGAGCCTAAAGTAGGAAGAACTAATCAGCACACAGCTAAGGCATGAGTTAAAGGAAGAGAAGATAAAGGTGCAGGAAGTGTACAAGAAAATGGAGTCTATCAAGGGTGCCATCCTTTTGAAGCACCTAGACTTAGTGCCACCCGCACATAAGTACTCATCCCTTCTGGAGTGTATAGAAGATCTAACGCGCATCCTCACTATGTAGAGATGACCTCGGCCTTGGAATCAGAGAGAAGAAGTGGCCACATGATTGAAGGAGGAGGACAGATTGAAGGTGGTAACACTCATTGCTGAGTATAGCCAAGTACTCGTGGAGGTTAAGGTCACTACCCAATCTATGGAGGCCACATATGATACATTCACGACGTAGGATAAGATGGCAAGCTCCTTGGTTGCCACACTTGAAGCAGAACTAAAATAGTTCTAAGAAAAGAACAAGGGGAACATGGTGGAGAGGGACAAGGTTCTGGCCAAAGTAGAGAAGAAATCTAGAGGCAATTGAGGCTTTAAGGAGCTCAATTAAGGCCCAGCTAAAGGAACTATACCCCCAGATTACTAGGAGGATGGATAAACTTAAGGACCTAGGAAAAGAGATGGAACAGATCGTGGACACTTTGGGCACCCAAGGAATTGGCCTGAGTTTTGATGAAGTGAGCACCCTGGTGGGTGACCTCTGCTAGAAGGCATAGGGCAAGGTCGAAGTGTGGAATAAGCTAGAGGCAGATTTGCAAAAATATTTCCCTAGCTTGCTAAATTAATGCTCCCCCATTCTTCATTATTTCCCCAATTCTTTCATTCCTTATTCTTTTTAAAGTGTAAGACTATTCATTGATTCCCTAGACAACATGCATCTTGGTTAAGTAGAGTGTTTCTGAGGACAGAGAACAAGTGTAGTGTGGGGTGATGTTGGACCCCTAGAATATTAACCAAGTATGAAGGTGCGTAGGCATGCAAGGTCCCAGTTATGAAAAGGAACACAAGGAAAAAGTGCGTAAGAGAAAGGTTTAAGGAAGCACATAACACGAGTGACATGTGAAAGGAGGTTCAGGACTTAGTCAATTTGAGTACCTAGAATAGAACACGTGAAAAGCATGATTGGTTGCACGTGGATAAGATGCCAGCCTGGCGATAGGTTGGCCTCGATAGGGGCATGGCTTATAATCTTCTAGCAGAACATCATGATATAATGCGGAAAGCTCGGGCTGGAGAAGCATGCTTGCATGAAGTACCACATTCAACGCTTGGCTCCATATTTGAGGGCCTTTGGAAGGTGAGTTGGTAGTGTAGGAGAATTATAAATACAAGTGCCTATGGAGTAAAAGAGGAGACACTAGGAGTTAGGGAGATAAGGAGTTTGATATACATGGCAAGTTTGAGATATAATATGGGAGGAGCTCTACAAAATTACTGCAAAGACTTTGTTAGTGGATAATTTATTCAAGAGAGAATGTACTAGGCATGGAGTTGTAAATTTTCTTTTTGTAGCTTAGTTACATAAGTCTAGTGAATTGCATGACTACGGTCTGCTTCCCTGTGACACCCTGTAATGGTTCAATGAATGTAATGAGGTTACCTGATATAATATATACGTGAATATCAATGGTTCTAATGCATATTTCTCTCTTATGAGTTCTCTTTCCTTTCATGCCATGTATGAATGCTTGTATAATTCTTTCTATCATAATATATGTTCTAGATTCTGTTAAAACACTCGATCTGAAGTGACTGCAAGGATCTTGAGGTTGTTATGATCCCTATGGTTCTTGTATGTCTTAAATTCCCTCCTAAAAACTCTTACATTGATGATGCTTCCCACTAAACTCACATAAAAGAGAGACTCAGTACCCGTGCGTGCCTCGGGTGAGCACTTAACTACATTGGGTGCTAGGTTGACACACATGGGGGTTCCTTTTGTGATGGGAGTAAAATGAATACACTTTGCACAATATTATTGAATCTTGGGTTTAAGATTCAGGGGCTTCTTTCCATGCTTCTCCACATAGGCATTATTTTGTTGATTACGTTCAAGGAGATTTTGGGTATGTTTTTCTTGGTGATGATGAGCCTTGCAAAGTATAGTTGGAAAAGGTTCTGTTCAGGTTAAGATGTTGAATGGGAATACTTGGCTATTGAAGGATGTCAGACATGTGCCTACATTAATACGTAATTTTATATCGGTAGGGAAGTTGGGAAGTGATGGTTGTACTGTGATATTTACATCAAACTCTTTGAAGGTTACCAAGGGTGCTCTTGTGGTGGCAAGAGGTAAGAAGGTTGGAACCTTGTATTTAACCACTTATAGCACTAATGTTTGTAATTTTGTGGCTTCAAAAGTAGATACAACATTGTGGCACTATAGGCTTAGTCATATGAGCCATAAGGACATGGAGATCATAAAGAAGGATTTTCTCGGTTATTCAGAAATAGGTTTGGAGTTATGTGAGGATTGCATATATGGGAAATAGAAGCGAGTAAGGTTTCTCAAGGTTGGACCTACAAAGAAAGAGAGTAAGTTAGAGCTGGTGCATTATGATGTGTGGGGGTCACTTAGGTATCATCTCTTAGGGGTTCAAGTTATTATGTTACTTTTATTGATGATGCAATAAGGAAAGTTTGGGTTTATTGTATTAGAAACAAATTTGATGTATTTGACACTTTTGTTAAATGGAAAGCCTTGGTAGAGAATGAAACAGGTCTTAAGCTAAAATGTTTCAGGTCAGATAATGGAGGGGAGTATTGCAATAATGAATTTGATGATTATTTTTCTAAGAATGGAATCCACAGGAAAAATATGGTTCGAGGAACTCCACTACAAAATGGGGTGTTAAAAGGATGAACAAAACAATAATGGAATGTGCTAGGAGCGTGAGGTTACATGTAGGATTTCTGTTTCCTTTTGGGTAGAAGCGGTGAGCACAACTGTGTACTTGATAAATAGAGGACCTTCAAGTGCCTTGGATGGAGGCATACCTAAGGAGGCTTGGTATGGTAAGAAAGTTTATTATTCATTTCTTAGAGTCTTTGGATCTCGAGGTGTTTTTCCATATAGACAAGAATGATAGGACCAAGCTAGATGCTAAATTAGAAAAAATGTACTTTCATTGGTTGTGGTGGTGATGACTTTGGATATAAATGTTGGAGTATTAAGGATAAGAAAATCATTCGATCTAGGGATGTTTTCTTTAATGAGAAAGTCATGTATAAGCACCGATTTGCAGGAAAACGGGAAGAATCCAAGAAAGAATATGTAGCTGTAGAGGACCTTCTGGATGGGAAAGTGACACATGAATCAGTTAAGGAACCTGCTCAACAGGAGCCCCAAAATCCTATATTGAGGATGTCTTCTAGGGTAAGAAGAGAACTTAAATGTTTTTCTCCTCCTCTTTATTATTTATTACTCACTGATAGTGGAGAGCTAGAGAGCTTTGATGAAGAAATGCAGGTAGATGCCAGGAAGAAGTGGGAGAAAGCCATGGATGAGGAGCATCGAGGCTCTCATGGAGAACTAGACATGGGATTTGGTGAAGCTACCATATGGAAAAAGAGCATTACAAGTGGGTGTTCGTGAGTAAAAGAGGAAGGAGGAAAGAAAAGATACAAGGCTTTGTTTGTGGTCAAGGGGTTTGCACAGAAAAAGGTATAGATTTTGATGAGATTTTTTCTCCTGTAGTAAAAATGACCTCTATTAGAATTGTTCTAGGAATAGTTACAATAGAAGACTTGCACTTAGAACATATTGATGTACGAGACTACATTTCTCCATGGTGATTTGGAGGAGGAACTATATATGCAGCAACCAAAGGGATATGAGGTCAAAGGTAAATAGGAGATGGTGTGTAAACTAATGAAGAGCTTGTATGGCTTGAAACACGCTCCACATAAATGGTATAAGAAATTTGATAGCTTTATGATGGAGCAAGGATATATTAGATGTCATTCTAACCATTGCATATATGTAAAGAAATTTGAGGATGAGAGTTATATTATCCTTTGTTTTTTATGGATGACATGTTGGTTGTAGGTAAAAACATGTAGGAAATAAAAGTACTCAAGAAGCATCTAAGTGAATCCTTTACAATGAAGGATTTGGGGGCAACCAAACAAATCATTAGTATGGATATCTCAGGATAGGAAGGAATAGAAGCTAAATTTATCTCATGAAGAGTACATTAAGAAAGTCTTGAAGAGGTTTAATGTGCAAGATGCTAAACTGGTTGGGAATCCTTTGGCAGGCCATTTCAAGTTATCAAAGGAGTAGTGTCCCAAGACAGAGTAGGAGAGAAACCAAATGTCCAAGGTACCTTACTCATCAGCGGTTGGTAGTTTGATGTATGCCATGGTGTGCACCAGGCATGATATTGCCCATGTAGTGGGAGTAGTGAGTAGATTTATGAGTGATCTAGGTAGAGATCAGCGATAAGCGATAAAGTGGATCCTTCAGTATTTGAGAGGGACCATGGGGACAGTTTTGTACTAAAATGGATTAGATGCCACTTTGTGTGGTTATGTAGATTCAAATATGGCTAGAGATGTAGATAACAAGAGGAGCACAACAGGTTATGTTTACACTGTAGGTGGGACAACAATAAGCTAGATTTCACGACTATAGAAGCTGGTGGCTTTGTTAACCATAGAGGCTAAGTATGTTGCTACCACAGAGGAAAGAAAAGAAATGATTTGGTTACAACAATTGCTTGAGGAGTTGGGGCATAAGCAAGAGGAAGGAAAGCTGCATAGTGATAGTCATAGTGCTATACACCTAGCTAAGAACTCTACTTTCCACTCTAGGACAAAGCATATACAATTAAGGTACCATTTCATCAGGACAACTTTGGAGGAAGAGAAGTTGAAGCTGGAGAAGATTCATACTAGTTAGAATCTTGTAGACATGATGACCAAGGTGGTCACAAGGGAAAAAATGAAGTTGTGTTTAGTTTTGGTTGGTCTTCATGGAAACTAGTGAAGGGTTGAGAAGCTTGCTCAGAGGAAAACTAGTCTCAAGTGGGAGATTGTTAGGTTGTGGAGCCTATTTTCATGTGAGAAAGTGTTGAAGACTATACACTAAGAGTACTATACACTTTCCATAGTTTTCTCATCGGGGTTCGAGGGCCGGGCCTCGAGTAGGGGTCCAGGGTGGCAGGCCCGGTAGTAGGGGTTGGGGAAAATCCACCAAGAAAAAAAATTTTGGCCTTAAAATGTGCCCGATATACCAGAAACGTGTTTTTTCTCATATGGGTGGGATTTTGACCCATAGGTTTATGGGACAGTTTTGGCCCATGGTTTTGATACCCACGGTTTTGTAAAACTTCTTAAGCAGTTGTCTACTTATATGGTTTTATGCATATGGTAGGTATTATGTAAGGGTAGATACCTAAAAGCTTTTAAATTGCCATAGAAGTATTAGTAGTCTTCACATTTTCTTACCAATTGAGCAACATATTTGAAAAGAGATGGCCATCAATAACTGTCATTAAAATCTTATGAGAAATCACTTTGGTAGCATAGTGACCAACAAATATTCCTCCATGAAACTCATGAATCAGCCTTGGAGCCTCATCCTTGGTTATACATCTCAACAAGACCCCCTCTAGATGTTTCCAAGCTAAGCAAAGGTTTGTTAGGATAAATTTTTGGGACACTAAGTTTAATGTCATTTCTCGATTCTTGTCAAGTCTAAAGAAAAATTTAGATTTTGCAAATAATAAACTATGTCATTGTACTAAATAGAAGCACTCACCTTTTCACGAGGGTTACTCAAATAAGCATCAACACTGTGCACTTCAACAACATGTGAATTTGCTTCTATCATTAACCTTTCCAAATCAAGGCCTCTTACCAACTTGGTGGTTTGGATGTCTAAGTCATATTCATAGAGTTTTTGACCCACTTGCACATTTTTCTTGAGAATTCCATCTGTGTTAGGATGTCTTTGACCATGGTATGTGGTACATAGACAATGATCCTTGAGTTCATGATGTAAGGTATGAAGATCTTAGTGGATTTTACCATGGAAAAGGCATGTTTTCCCATGATTTTATATTTTAGTTTAGATGCTTGTAAGGCATTGCAAAAAAATGGTAATTGGTTTCTCATGGCCTTCATCTATAGTCACAATATCACACACTTTAGACATTATTTAGTCTCGGTCTCATAATACTATTCATATGGTTTTTGAGTGAAGAAATTACTAATTAATCCCGTCTTTTGGCCATTTTATTTTCATTTCTGTTGTCACTTTCGACCTCCCATACACACTTGCCCAGTCTGTTTTCATTATTTTCTGTCATTTTAGCCTTGACTGGGGCACCCATGCTTATGTTGGGCGCCCTGTAGGTGCCCTGGTCCCAGTCAAGGCACCCTGATCCTTTTCCCACTTTCCCACCACTTTTTGGGCACTTTCTATCCATTTGAGAATTTCATATTTCTTGTGGTCAACCTCTTGGGGTTAATTATGAAATTAGATCAAGAGAACTATATAAATATAAATTTATGAAACTATAATGAGGGTCTAAGCACTAGTAACTACTATCATCACCTAAGGTTGTATCCATCAAAGGCTCCATTTGCATCCATCTAGCTCCATCAAGGG
The DNA here is from genome assembly GCA_018340775.1 of Taxus wallichiana var. yunnanensis. Taxonomy (NCBI): domain Eukaryota; kingdom Viridiplantae; phylum Streptophyta; class Pinopsida; order Cupressales; family Taxaceae; genus Taxus; species Taxus wallichiana. Next base: position 612,380,292 of record CM031240.1, read on the forward strand.
GCACAAGGTTGGTTCATCTACATCACATAAGCATAAGAGGGAAGTTTATTCTATTCCATCCACCATTTTATTACATTTTTCTACACATAGTTATTGCTCACTACTTTCACAAAGTGTGAGTGACACAATAGCACCTAGGGTATGATTGCACACACTTACACAAAGAGGTACAACATGTATGAGATGTAGTACAACAATTAATTATAAGTCCACCATTGTGGCAACCGAGGTCGGTCGAATCATTTATATGCATCTTTATTTTTAGGTTTGATGCTTACCTTGGGGTTTTTTACGAATTTTTTCATCACTCACTACCGATGACATCTAGTGCAATTTAGATACATTTGAGATAGACAACAAAGGCTTCAAATCATCTAGTGACCCTACAAATATGGTTTTAGACCTCTTGCACATACTAGGGCACCGGAGAACATAGACTAGGGCACCCAAAAACACCCTGATCCTCTCCCAAGCACCCTAGTCCACTCAAATTTCCTGGATCTATAAGTTTCTTGACCTTGGCATATTCATTTCCTCTATCCTATTTCTCCAGTCAGCTTTGCGGCACAATTCAACAAGTTTTCCGAATCAACTAAGCTCCTTCTAACCCTTCTTTACATATTAGGGTTTCTATTTTCATTAGCCTAGTTGTTTGGGTCACTTTCTATATTTACTAATTTTATTTATTGTTATTTACTTTTTCCTTAATGTCGATTCACTATAGAATTAGTCATAATTCCACCTTTTAGCTAATCCTTTTAGTGAACCCGTACTCGATCTTCACACATATAAGATCCTCACTCTTTGTCATCCTAGATTCTAGTCATCATGAATATCTCAATTACTGATTATTTTCTTACACACCCTGATGTACAATATAGAGTCCAACATCTTCTAGCTACTACCCACATTTGTGCTGATATGCATCCTGACTCAGTATATCAAACTTTTGTAGATGCATTTTCTCAACACTTATCATTCAAATCTAATCTTCCCACTGATTTCAACACTTTTGATAATGACCCACCCTTGCATATTATGATTTGCATTCTCAATATGGGTATTAAGCACACTTTAATTGATAACAATTCTAAACTCAACCTATGTTTTGTCTTGGTAAAAAGGTTACTAAGTAGTAGAAGTGCATGAGAGAAAGGCACGCAGGAAGAGGGCTTATATGCATGTGTGGATGTTAGTTGAAGAAGGAGCACCTAGGAAAGACAAACTTCAAGACGTAGCCATTTTTCATGTTATGATCTAAGGATAGGTTGGAGTGTGGAGCACGCATGGGATCAATGAAAAATAATTCATGGCTACACGAAGGCTATTTTGGGAACAAGGGGAATAACAAGAGTCATGCGAGTTAGAGCTAATAACAAGATTATATTTGGAGTTAATTATACATGGTCTATTATTAGGAAAATATTGCATGCTTCTTTAGTTATCCTTGTATTGGTGCATAGATATTTTGAGCATGCAACCTATTTTGAGAGTGCATGGGTGGTGAAGGTCAAGTCCCCACCCATATATATATATATATATATATATATATATATATATATATATATATATATATATATATATATATATATACTATGTATTTTGATTTGCACTATTTTTGAGATACCGGGGTTGTGGTAATAGAATTATGTTGCTAGTATGTTTGAGCACATGAATTTTTGATGATATGTATGGTGTATTCGAGATACTATGTTTTGTGCTGAATTAATATAATGGATATTTGTGTATGGATATTGGTTGTTGATATCTCATTCACGGCTATTATATGGTAAATATGATCTTGATCCTTGTTTGCTTCATTATGCACTATGGTTGTGATTTGACTCTTGTTGTGCTTTGTCGTTAATTAATTGTTATGGATATGGAATATATGTTTAAACATGCTAACACCTTGGAAATTTAGTAACAAAGAGGACTGGTAGGATTAACACGTTCGGGTGAGCACTCGAGATATGTTTAAGTAAAGTGTTAATGTGCCTAGGCATCGAGTATAAAAATAAATACTACATTTTGCTTCCGTTGTTGGGATCTATTTTTAAGCTCTTTACAATGATGTTGTATGATGATGGCATATTGGTTGACTCTTGCAGCCATTGAAGATTGGGTAATTGATGGACAAGACCATTTTGTGCAAAAGTATAATACTAGACCTGATTTCAATGTGCACATGTGGGTTGAAGAACATATTTATCATGAGCTTTATGAGACATTTTTTTGTTTTCCAATAGAGTTATACGATTGGTTGTCATATGCATCAAAGAAAAGGTGGAGTTACAGACCAAGGGTTTGGAAGTAGGAAGAGTACCGAGGCTTTGTTTGATGAAAATAAACCTTGGATGTTTGTTATAGATCGTTGGTGGGTTGACATTGTGCATAGTTACTCACGGAATATCTTGTTTTGACATATTATTGTCTAGAAGTTGTTGAGTTTGAGTGTTTACACGAGCCCAAGCGATCTTACTCGTGCGCTATTCCTTTATCAATTAAGATCTTGATGGTGGTGTTGAGTTTAGAGCACCTCCCTATGGCTAGCTAAACATACCCCACTCGCAGGGCAAGAGCGAGTGTGGTGAAATATGGTGGACCTTGCGGCAGAAAGGTAGAGAGAAGAAAGGAGGCTTAAGTATAATGAAGCACGAGAGAGGGAATTGGTGAAGCAACGTGAAATTGAGGAGTCTATGGAGTTGCGGATGATGATGTCTCATGAAGGATTTGAGGCTCATGTAGAAGACATGGAGCTAGAGGATCAAGATATTTCCCACTTAGGAAAGTGTAGTAGAGAATCCCCTTTGGATTTTGATGAGATCACATTAGAAGAGGAAATATTGAGGACCGAGGGCACACATCTGATCCAACTTGGTGACCTAGCCCTTGCACTTGACACTTCCATTCTAGAAGTAATCATGAATCAACAAGGGAGTGTAGGTAATCTAGTAGCTTTAGGTAGATATCATATTGTTTTGAATAAAAAGGTACATCAGATAACACATTCATCTATGGTAGCACAAACATTATATTTGTTATTTGGGGGCCCAATTGGAGGAATATTGTTTGGTGCATCATCGGATGAGTGTGAGCACACAGAACATTGGTAACACATCTAGAAGTACTACAACTTCACAGACTATGGGATTTCAGTTTATTACTATGCTTGGGATGTAAAGAAGTACATCCATAAGTTTGGTTCTATTCTTTAGAGCATGAGGAAGATTAGGAAGAGTAGGATCAAGTGGATTACGTGGTGGAGGAAATGCTAGTAGTCGTTTTTGGTTTTGGATCTAGATGATAACACCCACATCCCCAATAACCCCCACATCACCCTCAAAAAGTTTATTATGAGATGTCCCTCCAATTGCTAGAATATAGAGGTATTGAAGATGCTGAAAATCATGTGTACAAGTGGGAGATGCTATGATGAGCTAAGGAAATCATCACTTCAGATAGGAAGGAGATTTAGTTTACTACTACTACTCTTCTTGGGTGTGTGCATAATTGGTACATAAATTATGACCCACATCAGACTACGGTGGATTATGATGCTTTACACTCTGTGTTTCTTCTTTGGATTCCATATTCCAAATTTTGAATAGAAAAGTATCAATGTGCTTAAAGACATTAAGAATGGCCTATCAGAAAGCATTTAGGAGTATGATGCACATTTTAAAACTTTGTTGTCAAAGTTGTCTTATGACATACATCCTAGTCAACATGCACAGTGGTTTGTTGGTGGGTTTTTGACTCCATTTAGAAGGAAATATCTCATAAGACCTTTGTGGATCCACACAATGATTTGAAGGTAGCTCTATGTGATGAGAAAGTTGGGAGTGTGGACAATGGATTGAGTCTATTTTTAGAGGCGCATATTGCAGCCATGTGAAGCTTGATTAGAAAGCTAATTCAGCTCATGAGACGCGTAGTGGAATATGGTGTACAAATTACAAGGTTGAAGGACATAAAAGGATATATTTCCTTGCAAATCGGTGCACACCATGTTCTTGGATTGCGAGATTTATCATCTAGGCCATGATGCGAGTAGATGTCCCCTCTTGTAACAGACGATCCATAAGAATGTATCTATGTATTGTAAAATTTGTAAAACTCATACTCATGATACTATTAACTACAGAGTGATTAATCATATTCATGAGGCTATTGAGACATTTTGTGTGCCAAAATAGTGTAGGAAGTGAATCTAAGGAGAAATGTGTATAACATAATGAAGGGCACAATAATGGAAATAACGAGAAAGAGGATTCGTGGATGATATAGAGGCCGAGTTCACGGCGGTGGAAGAGGAGGATTTCCTAGACAAACTTGTTTTACTTGTGGATCTTCTGATCATTATCAGTGTGAGTGCCCTCATAATGTGGCTTTCTCATGGTGTGGAAAAAAATATAAGTTTGAAGAGTGTCCTAATTTATATGAGCACATGAGCAAGTAACACAAGTAGGAAAAGGGAGAAACTATGATTAAGATACAACACATAGGTGGAAATCAATGGATGCCAAAGGTTAGAATAAATTATTAATTACAACCCATCTTAGTTACCACATACGTTGAATTTGCACACACTCGCAAAACTCCAAAGTATAAGCCGAATATAAAGAAGTAAGAAGTGATTAATTGCAAGTACCTTGATGATGCACATAATAAAGAAGTCTACCAGGAAACTATGGATGTTATCAAGGATTTGCAAGGAGAAATTTAGAGTTTTAAGGAGTAGGTGCTTGTGATGGAGTGAGAAAAGTAAGTTAAACTCCCAAAAAAATAAGGTAGATGACTTGAAGGAGGTATGTCAAATGTTGCATCAGGAGAATATAATCCCCTTGTTAGGAGAGTGGTTGAGAGAAAATTACCACACACAGTGCGAGTGTGAGTGATAGATACTTCATGCAAATCTTCCTCCCCATAATCATGAGTATGATAAGGAGATTACATTGAATGTGGTCATAGATGGATGGCTTCTGAGAAATATTATGATAGATACATGTGCGGAAGTTAATGTACTCACATTGGATGTATGGGATCAGATGGGAAGGCCACCATTGCAACCTTCTTTGAATATTTTATATATGGAAAATATAACTAGAGCCATACCACTTAGAGTGTTAAAGGACATGACTATTATAATTTAGGGAGCAATGTTTCATGAGGACTTTGAATTGCTTGAAGCTATTTGAAGCGAGATAGTTTCCAAAGCATTACTTGGGCACCCCGATTTTATGCGAATAATATAGATTTGCACTTCAATAAGGGGTAAATTATCTTTGAGAACAAGGAAGAGTACAGTATTATACCCTTGATAGATGGAAAGGCTACTTTGTATGTTGAGCCTTTGAGTTATGAACACTTGAACATGATATATGCACGTATAATCCGAGACCCGAGCGTAATCGAGCCATCTAAGGAAGGAGTAATACATTGGGATAATGCTCGATCGATTAATGATACTAAAAGTATTGATTTTGATAAGCGAGAACATGGAACATATGAATTGGTTGGGTGAGAGGTTAAGAACACAATTACTTGTATGATCAGACTACACATTGTTAGACACTTAAGTTATAACTAGGTACCTTGGTACACTGATGAGGGGAACCCTAATGTATTTCGTGTCTATAGAAGCCTAGTGGATGGATGAGGGTGATATAATTAATATGCTGGTATATAATCTACATGGTACAACAATACATTGGTGGGCTACACACAGAGACAACCTATTGGAATGACGAGAGGTGAGAATTTACTTTTCTACTAGGTTTCTAAGGAGTAATGTACCTTCATAGATATGTGAATTCCATGGGAAGTCCCTTGCTTTGCACCATGTATGGGAATGTGAGAGACTTTGAACAAAGGGGCAAGAGGCCTTACCACCATCATTCTAGGTACATAAGTTCTACACTACCCTAAGCGGTGTGCTCCTTTAGTATGGCCATGCATAATTGACAAGAGAAATAATTAATTGGTAAGAGATGACCTCAGGTATGATCCATACTTTTGATTACTTTTCTACTAAACCTCTATTAAATGAATCACTAAAAATTATGAAGCACATTACTTTGGGAGATAGTGTTGGTGCCATTTTTGAGCTTGCATCATGTTGCCCTAAATTTTCAAATCAGTATCTACTCAAAAATTGTTTTATCCTTTGATTTGATGGTCCTGTAATTCTTCCCCTCCGGTTGAAATTCTTTAAAAATGCTCACAAATTTGTTGTTTTTCCCTAATTTGAAAGAATAATCCAATTTTCTCTTTTATGTGCCCTAGTTTTCTAATTTTGTGGGCTATGCCGTGTTCTCCCTTTTGTCCGATCGTGAAAAAAATCAAAATTGGTCATTTTATACCAATATGCCTTCAAAAATACCTTCCCATGGTCGAAACTTGCATAAAATCAACTTCCCCTTGTTTTTCTTTGAGAAAAAAATCCATCGCCCATGAAGAAAAAATCAAATTCGGGCATCTCTAGTAAATTCTGCATTTTGACGGTCGTATGGTTGTCATTTGAGTATCAAAATTAAACTCAAAAATGTCTCCTATGTGGCTGCATCTGGTTGGAAACAAATTGGTGGATTTCTTTGAAAAACTTAGCCATTTTTGGCTTTGGGAAAATTTTCGAAATTCCCCCCGCAACCATGCGAGGGGACACATGTCATGTTCTTATGTGAAGGTGGAGAAGTAGGCCGATGGGGAACTTAGGCATTTTGTTTCCTTTTGGAAAAGGGGAGAAAAGACAAGAGAAGGCCCGTGGGTCTGTAAAGGAGCCACAGTTTGACATGTGGCAGATGTAGAAAGAGGTACGGGCCACGGAGGGAAAAGGGGATTTTTTCCCTTTTTCACAAAAGAGTTCAGAATGAAAATTTTTAGCGTACCCCGTGAATGAATCACAAGTGGACATGTGTCTATGAAGGGTCAGAGGGAAATGTGGGCCGCAGAAGGAAATTTTGATTTTTTCCCTTTTTGGCAAAAGGAGTTAAGGCAAAAATTTAAGCCGCGGGCCCATGCAAGCAAATCAATGAGCGACACGTGGTGGGCAGAGCGGACAAGGTGGGTCGGTGAAGGTAGGAGAGAATTTTTTCCCTTTTACAAAGAAGGCTTAAAATAAAAATTTTAAGCATTGGCCCACTAGCGAATCATTGAGCGACATGTGGTGGGGGAGAAATTGGAGGTGTGGGCCCATGGAGACAAAGTTGAGAATTTTCCCTTGGCTTAAAGGGAGTAAAAATGAAGATTAAGCCCATGGGTCCTCGGCAAATGAGAGATGGATGCATGGTAGAGGACAAGGTGGGTTGGTGGGCTGGTGGAGGTAGGAGGGAATTTTTCCCTTTTGAAAAAGACTCAGAATCAAAATTTGGAGCGTTGGCCCGCAACGAATCACAAGGAGACATGTGGCGAGGGAGAAATCGGAGGTGTGGACCCGTGGGGAAAAAAATGAAAATTTCCAATTTTCCAAAAAATGTCAAAATGCATAGAATTGAAGTGTGATCCCAATGGGACCCACCATGTGCCACGTGTCAGCTCCAAAATTCAAAGGCAGAGGGGCGGGGGAAAAAGTCAAATTTTTCCATTTTTTCCAAAAGGTTGACAAATCAAAAAATGAGCCCGAATTTGTTTCCAATCATTTTTTGCCACATGTCTGGCCTCATCCAAAAAATTAAAAAGGTAACTAAAGCTTATTTCTAAGACCGCATCTTCCACGTGGAGGGCCAAGATTAAAAGATGGATAAGATCGACAGTTGCTATGCATTCATTTGTTTTGACCGCCATGAGAGCTCCATGAAGATTGGAATCACGATTTTTACATCAAAATTCATCAAATTTATAGTAATTTGTGTCGTCTTGGCCTTCCAGGATCATTGACATCACTTTCATGGCTTAATTCTTTGATCTGAGGTGATTTTGAAATAATTTTTCCCTAATCCATCCAAAAACGTGAAATGACAAAATCAAAAGTTGTAGAGGTAATTTGAAAAGGTAAAAAGGTGAAAATGATGAGTAAAAGGTATTTTCATGCCTCAATGATGAATAACATGCCTCCATGATGGATAATGATCCAAATATTTGTAATAATTTAATCTTTTTGGGCACACGACAACTGTGAATGTTTTTTGTTTGATGTCATTTTCATTGAATCATGAGGATTGTTTTGTAACAAACTTGATCCCATGGCATATTCTTTGCTTGGGAAAGAAGGCTCCAAGATGGCAAGAGATATATAATGCATGTTTTGAGACATGCAAGAGGTGTTGGGAAGTTGAAAATCATGAGCAAATTATGAGAGAAAGATCATTTTTTGAAAAAATCCACCAAAGAACCAGAATAATTTCTTCTGTGTTGGATCTTCATGTATGTGAGTTGGTTACAAGTGTATAGCCATCACACATCTCTTAGATTGTCCATGAAACTCTCCCCTGCTGATGAATCTAACAAGCTCTTGAGTTAATCTATGTTTTTCGGGCAATATGATGTCTGTTATCATTTTTAAATGCCTACAAATAGTTTTCATTGTTCTTGTTGCAATATTGCATTGAAAGTCTTTAGAAATCACACAGAATCTCCATTTCTTGTTGATAGTTTAGTGGCATTTGCAATCTCATGTTCAGAAGAGCCTTCATCTGATAAAGAGATAAACAAATTTAAAATCACTTTACCTTCCTTGATTGCAGAGATTGCTTGTAAGCCTTTGGGGGTACCTTAGGCGTGGTTTGATCAAGGATTTTTGTGTTTAATTGAGTTCTTTACTTCAAGATTTTGTGGTGAATTATCAAAGATTGTGTGAAGAGTGCAACCTGGGCTTCCATTTATGCCTCTTTTGGTTGAAAGAATATCCTGATTATTTGAAGCATTTTATCTAATAGTTGTTCAAGTATTGTAGAGGTTGTCAAAGATCTGATATATCCCAGTTTTTCTTGTCAACACCCCACCAAAAATTCATTCAAACAAAATAATCCTACCCATACTACCCCTACATTGCATTGTGTGTCAACAAAAGGATCTAACCCATCTATAAAAATGCACAAGGCAAATCAGGATTATATAATGTCTTCAATAACCCTTTCCTTGCATTGAAAATATCTCCATGATCTGGGAGTGACAACTTGTGAAAGTCAGATTTGGAGTGTTGATCATATTTTCCCAAGGCCTTTTTATACTATTTGCATAAATTGAGGGATATCTTCATCTCCTTCATGATTTGGGGGTTACAATATAGGTTCTCTTACCTTGGTTGAAAAGGCACAACCTAAAATAGTGAGGGTCAAATCAAATCCTTTCAAAGTGCTATCCATCTCTCCACAAATCTAAGTTCCAGTTAGATCACCTCCCTAGCTACAAAATGACACACGTCATGGTCTATCTGACTTCAAGCTTCATGCCATATCTCGATCTTGCCAAGATGAAAAAGGAGAACAAATTTGGGTACCAACACTTTTTGGTGCCATTGTTGGGGACTTATTGGAATTTCTTGGTGTTTGTGGAGTGTTTGAAGAGTTTGAGCATTTGTGTATTCAAGTATTTGAGCTGCTACATTGTTAAAATATCATTCTATGCTTTCAGATCTGCAAGTTTTAAACAAGGGTTTCAAGTTTTGTCTGCCCTTTTTCCATTTCCTAGTAGTTCATACACTTTGGGTGCATTGTGATTGATTGATTTAAGAAGAAGAAGGTCTGATTTGTAAAGTTTGGCAATATTTTTAGTGCTGGTAAATATTTGACAGAAGTATTTTAGTGCATTTTCACAACTAGGGTGAAAGTCCTTAGTGGTGACTCCATGCTGATTTGATATTAATAAATACCAGTGTCTTGCCTTTCTGTCATTTATTTTTGTGTTGCTAATCTCTGCAAAACTGGAAGGAAGAAGATCTCTCTTCCTTAAAGACTCTGCTAAGAAATTGTTTTCAGATTCAAGGAACTCAGAGTTGGAAGGGAGAAGAGTTTGGAAAGTTGTTAAAGGTCAGACATCAAGCAAAGATATATCCATTGGTGAGAGAGATCAGCCTTTGGTAGAAGATTATCATTCTTCTTCAAGTGATTCTAATTCAAGCAATCCTCTCATAAACTTGTTTTCCTTAGCTAGTGAAGGTCCTTCTACTATACCTGGTAAGTTCCTTCTCCAATCTACACCTCTATGTTTTAATTTGAGTAAAACTTTCCAAGAAAATCAACACTTAGAGAATACCAGTCTTGTGAATCACATTCTTGAGCCCCAAAGATCTTGCACTCCTCATTAGCTTATTTCACCTCCAAGATCACCTCCACCAAACAATATGGCTCATCCTAGACCTCGATTTGTTGTTAACACCTTTAGTCCTATAAATTTTAGAGGAATGGATGGTTACCCAAATGCTGTCCCATAAGATGTCAGAAATAGGTTGCCGAAATTCCAGGGTAACAACGCTATTACTAGTGATTAGCATCTCAAACTTTTTGATAATATGATGGAAGATTTTGAGATAGATTTTGAGGATGTGTATGTCGAATTATTTATTCATACACTAGAAGAAGATGCTAGGGATTGGTACAAGGCTCTACCTAATAATTCTATTGATTAATGGACTGAAATGAAAAATGCATTTAGGTTGCAATATGGTGACAAGATTGATCCTATATTTCTTTTATCTAAGTTTGAGAATATCAAGAATAACCCTAATGAATCAGTCCATGACTTCAACACAAGGTTTAACAAAACTTTGAGAAGGTTGCTTGTTAATTTGAGGCCTTGTGATGAATCTTGTCTAATCAAATATGTAGATGCATTTGATAAGAAGGCAACCTATTACCTAAGAGACAAGAACCCAACCAATCTAAGACAAGATTTCACCATGGCACTTCAAATTGAGAACAATATCAAAGCAATTGGGAAACCTCTCAAGAGAGATGGTGTAAAATTGATAAACCCTGAAAAACCTCAAGCTAGCAAAGGTGCTGATTTAGAAGAGGTTGTGAAAACTTTGGCAGGGGCTATCAAAGAAATCTCATACAAGTTGGCAAGAGATGAGAAGGGAATTGGGTAGACTTCATAAGGTTAGCATAGATAACAAGTACAAGATAGATTTGGAAATCACCATAGGAATGAGTAGAGGTTTGATGACAAAGGTAAAGGGCCTATTGGATCTGCAAATAGACATCCTTAAGCACGTGAAGGAAGAGTGTTACTCCGATCCCTTAACTACTAGGGTTGCTATTATTGAAGAGGTTACTGATATTGATTGGTGTGATAGGTGTCTTCTACCCCATCCTCCATGTGAAGTGGACCTATAAGAAGGTGAAGCTAATAATGATGATGGTGCGATGATGATATTTGCATGATGGGCTGTTCTTCAACCTCACAAGAAGGAACAACATCTATTGAAGTAATAAGTGCTAGGACAACTACAAATTTTGGATTGCATCAAATGGGTACAAATATTTCCTACCCCTCATGCTCTTGAAGTTGATGTAGTGCAATATTTTGAAATTCCTAACAATGAATTTGAATACTTAAGAGATTTGATGATTAAGAAGTGTGATGGTGGTATCCCTTCAGAGGAAGATAGACAATTGTTGATGAATGTTGTTGTATCTCAAGAGAAAAAATATAACATTAGAAGAAAAGTTGTTAAGGGAGTTGGGCCTCAAGCCAAACCTAAAACACCCTTGCTCACAAGCATTCCAAAAGAAGCTCCAAGGAGAAAAGAACCTATCAGATGTTCTGTCTGTCCTAAACAAAAATTACAGTCCTCCTCATGCCCAAGCTACCAAGAATCCACTGCCATCTAATGAATCTTCTTGTCTCCCTTCCAATGTTGTTTTTCCAAAGAGTGTCCCCTATGACATAGCCCAATTAAAGTGAGTGTTCCAATCATTGAGTTGCTTAGAATTCCTAAGCATAAGAAGAGAGCATTTGAGTACTTGGGATTGAAAGAAGAGAAGGTTACTCCAGGAAGAAATGTAAATGTTGTTGAAACTCCACCTCAGATCATTGTTGACCTTGAAACACCACCAGCAGTAGAATATCTTAGAGAGAAACCTAAGGTATATTTGGGGACATCTTTGGTTGATTCCTAATTGAATTTTGATCCATTCTTCACAACTTTGATCATAAAGGATAAGCTACTTCACAATTTTATGTTTGATTCCGGTGCATCATGTAATGTCATGACTCTAGAAGTCATGAATGAGTTGTAGATCAAAGTGAAAATAGTCTATGGAAAGTGTACTACCATGGACCAAGAGAAGTGTTGGTTGTTGGTTGTGTGAAAGGTTTGGTAGTGCAGCTTGAATTTTATCCAGGAGGAATTTAAAATTAGATGTTGTGATTGTTGATTGCCTTGCCAAATGAGGTATGCTTTTGTCAAGAAAGTGGGTTGCAAGTGTTGGAGGGAGTGTCCAAATGGATATGTATTTTTCCACCATTCCCATTGAGGGCAGCCTAGTCAAGCTCTATGGAGAAAAGAAAATGTTGCACCTAATTGAAGATCCCAACAATGCTTCCTATGAAGTGTTATTTGCTGATGTAGATGCTGAGAATTTCATTGGTTTTGCTAATGGAAAAGAAAATAAGATGGACAAATCAAAGTGCCTTGATATGGTAGGTTCTCCATGGACATTTCTATTTGATGGAGCTTGCTCCAAATTTGGGAATGGTGCTGGTATAGTTCTACTTTCTCCTAGTTTGGAAGAGTTTTATTTTTCCTTCAAACTTAATTTTGAATGCACTAACAATGTTGCTGAGTATGAGGCATTGTTGTTGGGGTTAAGAATTGCATGGAAGTATGGAGTGAAAGATATTTTTGCAAAAGGAGACTCAGAGCTGGTTGTCAAACAAATAAGAAAATTGTATGCTACAAAAAAATTAGTGTATGAAATAGTATAAGCATGTAGTTTGGGATCTAATTGAAATGTTTGATTCTTTCAATATTGTGCATCATCATGAGAAGTATGAATGCAGCTCTGCTGAAAAGTTGGCAATGTTGGGGTCAAGATTTGGATTCTGCACCATTTCACCTTATTGTGAGTACAATGTTGAAGTGTTGACTAGGTTAGTTGTCCCTAACAATATCAAGCATTGGAAAGTGTTTGATGATGATTCTCAAGTGCAAAGGTTCTTGCAAAATCAAGGTGAGTTTGTAGATCAACATATTGATTGGGAACCAATGGTGTGTGTGACTGAAGGGAGAGAGAATTTGTTTGGAAAAGATATTATCCAATTGAAAACTAACACCATTCCTAGAGGCCTTGTTGCTCTTGAGTCTAATTTTAACAATGCTGATTACATCATCAATAGAAACATGTCTACCTCAAGGGATGTGGAAGAGCATGACTTGGGAACAAAGGAAAAACCAAGAAAAGTTTGGTTGGGCAGCAGTTTAAACAAGGAAGAAAAACAATCCTACCTCTAATTGTTGAAACAATATCAAGACTGCCTTGCCTGGTCATATTCAGAGCTGAAAGCATATAGAGAAGACTTGTTTCAACATGAGATTCCTCTTGAAACAAATGCTAAACCATTTAGATAGAAGCAAAGGACAATTAATCCTCTCCTCTCCATGAAAATACAAGGTGAATTGAAGAAAATGAAGGAGGGAGGGATCATTTTGCCCACAAAGTATTCATCTTGGGTTGCAAACCTTGTGCCATCGGTAAAGAAGAAATGGAGATATCAAACTTTGTGTAGACTTAAAAACCTAGATAGAGCTTCATTAAAAGACAATTATACTTTGCCAAACATGGAGAACATGCTGAAGTTAGTAAGCTGGATCTGAATTACTACCCACCTTGGATGGTTTCTCTCTAGCTACAATCGGGTTGTTTGTCAAGGAGTCGAGAGAGATTTAAACTGCCTCTACCACTCCTTGGGAACATATGTTTATGTGAGAATTCCTTTTGGTCTGATGAATTCTGGGGCTACCTTCCAAAGAGAAATGGATGTTGCTTTTGCTGGTTATATAAATGAATTCATTATAGTTTATCAGGATGATGTGACTGTATTTTCAAAGAGTAGAAAAGATCACTTGCAACATTTGGAAAGGATGTTGATCAGATGTAGAGAGTTTGGAATCTCTCTCAATCCAAAGAAGTGTCACTTTGGGTGCAAAAGGCCAAGCTACTCGGTCATATTGTCTCAAATTCTGGTGTCATGATTGACCCTGAGAGAATAGAAGCAATCAACAAGGTGCCAATTCCAAGAACAAAGAAGGGCATCCAATCTTTCTTTGGGAAAATCAATTTCATTAGAAGGTTTGTGTCCAATTTTGCTGAGTTGACTCTTCCTATCACATGCATGTTAAAGAAATATTAGGTTATCAAATGGGAAGAGGTTGTTATTCAGGATTTTGAAGGAATCAAGGAAGCACTCAAACATGCACCTGTCTTGGCAGCTCGAATTACAAGAAGCCTTTCCAAATCTTCTCCTTTGCTTCTGAAAATACTATTACATCTGTTTTGCTCCAAAAGGATGAAGATGGGGCTGAGAGGCCTATTTCCTTCTTTAGCAAGGCTTTACAGTTTCGAGTTAAAGTATATAATCATGGAAAAACAAGCATTTGCCTTGGTGAAAGCAACAAAGGTTTTCAGGCCTTATATTTTAAGTTCAAAGGTTGTTTCTTATGTTCCCCACACCATGGTAAAAGACATCTTATCAGAGATGGAGATCTCAAGTAAAAGGTGTAGATGGGTGAACAAACTATAGGAGTATGATATGGACATCCAAACCACAAAGTTGGTAAGAGGTTTGGGTCTTGCTAAGATCATGGTTGAGAGCAACTTGCAGAATGTAGAAGTGAATGAAGTAGAAGAAGAAAGGGCAGATGTTCTTGGGAAATTGGTAAGTTTTGAGTGGTACAAGGATATAATATTTTACCTCAAACACCTTTTCTGTCCTAGTCACTTAAATAAAAATCAGAAAAGAGCCCTCAAGATGGCTTCTCAAAAATATATCATCACAGACCTTGGGCTGTCTTGGAAGAACCCTGAAGGTATCCTCTTGAAATGCATAACTGAAGATGAAGCTCCCAAGATAGTTGCTGGTTTCCATGGGGGATTTTGTGGAGGAAACTTTTCTAGAAGAGTAATAACACATAATATTTTGAGAGCTGGTTATTGGTGGCCTACTCTCTTCAAAGATGTAACCCAGCTGGTTAGAAAATTTGATAGTTGCCAATGTTTCTCTGGAAGACTAAAAGCTTCAAGCTCCCTTCCTTTGCATCATGTATCAATTGAAGCTCCTTTTAAGCAATGGGGGATGGACTTCATTGGTGAGATTTTAGATCCTTCTAGTGCTGGCCATAAGTGGATCCTTGTAGCCACTGATTATTTTACAAAGTGGGTAGAGGAAATCCCCACCAAGAAAGAAACACACCAAATAGTTATGGAATTTTTGTTGAATCAAATCATATGCAGATTTGGAGTCCCAGTCAAGATTATAGCTGATAATGCCATGTGCTTTAGAGCCAAACCTTTAATGGAAATGTGTAATGAATATGGAATCAATCTAACTTATTCTTCAAACTATAACCCCCAAGGGAATGGACAAGCTGAGTCCAACAATAAGAATTTGTTGAAGATCATTAGAAGAACCTTGGAGCAAAACAAGAAGAAATGGGGTGAACAATTGAAATTTGTAGTTTGGGCTGATAGGATAACTCCTAAAAGAGCTATTGGTAAAAGCCCATTTGAATTGGTGTATGGAACTCAAGCTTTGCTGCCCTTGCACCTGCAATTATCTTCATTTCAGTTTTCCCAACAGTTGGAAGATCAAGAGCTTGGCCCATATGAATCAAGGATCAATTAGATTATTGAGCTTGATGAGGAGAGAAGAGCATCCCATCAAAGACATGTTAGATTTAGGGAAAAATTAAAGAGATTGTTTGACAAGAAGGTCACTCTTATAGCCTTCAATGTTGGAGATATGGTTTTGTTGTGGGATAGTAGGCATGAAGACAAGGGCAAGCATGGAAAATTTGATGCATTATGGATGGGCCCTTATGCCATTAATATCAGAATTGGTGAACATACCTTCTTTCTCAAGGAATTAGATGACGAATTGCTGGAGCTGCACATTAATGACAGACATTTGAAGCATTTCTTGGATTAATCCCCAAATCTGAGGTATGTACCAATTGTACAGTTGTATAGTCTTTATTTTTACTTTGTTTTTGTTTTTTTGGTGTGTGGTTTGCCCTTGTTCTTGGCAGCCATTCTGGTCGGTTTCTCACTTGTTTTTGAAGGATGGTTCTAGTTTTTTTTTGCCTTGCATATTGAATCCTTTTCCCAATGGATATTTTGGCACTTGGTCTACATTTTTCCTTGTGGCACTCACTGGGAGTGCCCATCCCCAAGAAAGAGCCGATGTTGGTGCCATTTTTGAGCTTGCACCATGTTGCCCTAAATTTTCAAATCAGATCTCGCTTAAAAAAATGTTTTATCCTTTGATTTGATAGTCTGTAATTCTTCCCTCCAGTTGAAATGCTTTAGAAATTCTCACAAATTTGTTGTTTTACCCTAGTTTGAAAGAATAATCCAAGTTTTCCCTTTTTGTGCCCTAGTTTTTCCAATTTTGCGGGCTATGTCATGTTCTCTCTTTTGCCCGATCGTGAAAAAATCAAAATTGGTCATTTTATACCAATATGCCTTCAAAAATCCCTCCCCATGGTCAAAAATTGCAGAAAACCAACTTCCCCTTGTTTTTTGAGAAAAAAATCCATCGCCACGAAGAAAAAAATCAAATTCGGGCATCTCTGGTAAATTCTACGTTTTTTATGGTCATACGGTTGTCATTTGACCGTCAAAATTAAGCTCAAACAATGTCTCCTATGTGGCCACTTCTGGTTGGACACGAGATCAGTGGATTTCTTTGAAAAACTTAGCCATTTTTGGCTTTGGGAAAAATTTCAAAATTCCCGCAACCCCTGCAAGGAGACATGTCATGTTCTTATGCGAAGGCGAAGGAGCGGGCCGGGGGAACTTAGGCATTTTTTTACCTTTTGGAAAAGGGGAAAAAAGGTGAGGGAAGGCCCGTGGGTCCACAAAGGAGCCACAGTTTGACACGTGGCGGATGTAGAAAGAAGTGTGGGCCATGGAGGGAAAAGGGATTTTTCCCTTTTTCACAAAAGAGTTCAGAATGAAATTTTTTTAGCGTGCCCCCGCGAATGAATCACAGGTGGACATGTGTCCATGAAGGGTAAAAGGAAGTACGAGCCTCGAGGGAAATTTTTATTTTTCCCTTTTTGGCAAAAGGAGTTAAGGAAAAATTTAAGCCGTGGGCCCGCAAGCAAATCAATGAGCGACACATGGCGGGCAGAGCGGACAAAGCTGGTTGGCGGAGGGGAGAGAATTTTTCCATTTTACAAAGAAGGATTAAAATCAAAATTTTAAGCATTGGCCCACTAGCAAATCATCGAGTGACACGTGGCAAGGGAGAAATCAGAGGCACATGCCCGCAGAGACAAAGTTGATAATTTTCCCTTGGCTTAAAGGGAGTAAAAATGAAGATTAAGCCCGCAGGTCCTTGCAAATGAGAGATGGATGCATGGCAGAGGACAAGGTGGGTCAGTGGGCTAGCGGAGGTAGGAGGGAATTTTTTCCCTTTTGCAAAAAAGACTCAGAATCAAAATTTGGAGCGCTGGCCTGTGACGAATCACAAGGAGACATGTGGCGAGGGAGAAATCGGAGGTGCGGGCTGAGGGGAAAAAATGAAAATTTTCCAATTTTCCAAAAAGGTCAAAATGCGTAAAATTGAAGCACGATCCCAATGGGACCCACCATGTGCCACATGTCAGCTCCAAAATTCAAAGGCGGAGGGGCGGGGAAAAATTCAAATTTTTCCATTTTTTCCAAAAGGTTGAAAAGTCAAAAAATGAGCCCGAATTTGTTTCCAATCATTTTTTGCCACGTGTCCAGCCTTATCCAAAAAATTAAAAAGGTAACTCAAGCTTATTTCTAAGTCCACATCTTCCACATGGAGGGCCAGGATTAAAAGATGGATAAGATCGACGGTTGTTGTGCATCCATTTGTTTTGACCGCCATGGGAGCTCCAGGAAGCTTGGAATCACAATTTTTGCATCAAAATTCATCAAATTTATAGTGATTTTGTGTCGTCTTGGCCTTCAGGATCATTGACATCACTTTCATGGCTTAATTCTTTGATCTGAGGTGATTTTGAAATAATTTTTCCCTAATCCATCCAAAAACGTGAAATGACAAAATCAAAAGTTGTAGAGGTAATTTGAAAAGGTAAAAAGGTGAAAATGATGAGTAAAAGGTATTTTCATGCCTCAATGATGAATAACATGCCTCCATGATGGATAATGATCCAAATATTTGTAATAATTTAATCTTTTGGGCACACCTGACAACCTGTGAATGTTTTTCTGTTTGATGTCATTTTCATTGAATCATGAGGATTGTTTTGTAACAAACTTGATCCCATGGCATATTCTTTGCTTGGGAAAGAAGGCTCCAAGATGGCAAGAGATATATAATGCATGTTTTGAGACATGCAGAGGTGTTGGGAAGTTGAAAATCATGAGCAAATTATGAGAGAAAGCTCATTTTTATGAAAAAATCCACCAAAGAACCAGAATAATTTCTTCTGTGTTGGATCTTCATGTATGTGAGTTGGTTACAAGTGTATAGCCATCACACAGCTCTGAGATTGTTCATGAAACTCTCCCCTGCTGATGAATCTAACAAGCTCTTGAGTTAATCTATGTTTTTCTGGGCAATATGATGTCTGTTATCATTTTTAAATGCCTACAAATAGTTTTCATTGTTCTTGTTGCAATCTTGCATTGAAAGTCTTTAGAAATCACATAGAATCTCCATTTCTTGTTGATATTTTAGTGGTATTTGCAATCTCATGTTCAGAAGAGCCTTCATTTGATAAAGAGATAAACAAATTTAAAATCACTTTACCTTCCTTGACTGCAGAGATTGCTTGTAAGCCTTTGGGGGTACCTTAGGCGTGGTTTGATCAAGGATTTTTGTGTTTAATTGAGTTCTTTACTTCAAGCTTTTGTGGTGAATTCTCAAATATTGTGTGAAGAGTGCAACCTGGGCTTCCATTTATGCCTCTTCTAGTTGAAAGAATATCCTGATTATTTGAAGCATTTTATTTGATAGTTGTTCAAGTATTGTAGAGGTTGTCAAAGATTTGATATATCCTAGTTTGTCTTGTCAACACCCCACCAAAAATTCATTCAAACAAACTAATCCTACCCATACTACCCCTACATTGCATTGTGTGTCAACAAAAGGATCTAACCCATCTACAAAAATGCACAAGGAAAATCAGGATTATACAATGTCTTCAGTAACCCTTGCCTTGCATTGAAAATATCTCCATGATCTGGGAGTGACAACTTGTGAAATTCAGATTTGGAGTGTTGATCATATTTTCCCAAGGCCTTTTTATACTATTTGGATAAATTGAGGGATATCTTCCTCTCCTTCATGATTTGGGGGTTACAATATAGGTTCTCTTACCTTGGTTGAAAAGGCACAACCTAAAATAGTGAGGGTCAGATCAAATCCTTTCAAAGTGCTATCCATATCTCCACAAATCTAAGTGCCAGTTAGATCACCTCCTCGGCTATAAAATGACACATGTCATGATCTATCTAACTTCAAGATTCATGCCATATCTATGATGCTTCCTGATTGAAAATTAGAACAAATTTGGGTACCAAAAGATAGTGCAAATCCTAAGTAACTTCGTTAGATATGTTTGGAGAGATGGAAGGTGCACCTTGACCTTGAAGAGACTAGAGAAGAAGAAAGGGTTCGTGCACAGGAAGAAAAGGAAAGTGTAAATTGGTATACATGATAAATGATGATGATGATGAGGATAATATTTTGGATGCTAACCACACTGAAGGTACATGTGAGGTGATGAAAGCAATAGATGAGAAGGCGCACTCATATCATGAGCCTATGAAAACAAAGAAGGTTAATATTGGAATAGATGCAGAGCCTAAAGAGGCCATTATTGGTGATTACTGGTTGGAGAAGGAAGTGGATAAGATTATTGAACTCCGGTGTGACTTTTAGGACTTGTTTCTAAGGGGATATCATGAATTGAAAGGAGTGTGCCCTTCTTTAGGTGAGATGTGAATCAAAATTAAAGAAGGTGCGTTTCTGATCAGGAAGAGGCCATATATGATAAATTCTAATTTACATGTCAAGGTGAAGGAAGAAATTGATAAAATATAATTTAGCTTATTGAGGAATCAAAGTGGGTAATTCCCATGGTCATCAATATTAAAAAGGATGGGAGGATAAGGATCTATGTGGAATACAAATATTTAAATGATTCATGTGTTATTGATCCTTTTCCCACCCCATTTATAGAGGAGATCCTTGAAGGAGTTGTAGGGCACGAGATATATTCTTTTACAGATGGATTTTTAGGTTATCATCAAGTGCGTATAGCAAAGGAAAATTAGGAAAAGACAACTTTCACCACCGAGTGGGAAATTTTTGCATACACAGTAATTCCCTTTGGGTTGAAGAATGTGCAGATGTGTTCTCGCGCATTATTGTGTAGGATTTTCATGACTTCATTCATAAGTTTTTACAAGTATATCTAGATGATTAGATAGTGTATGGATTGGTTAAGGATCATTGTGACAATTTGAGGCTTATGTTTAAGAGGTGTAAACAATTGAGAATCTCTCTAAATATTAAGAAATGTATCTTTGTGACACCTTTTGGAACTTTTTGGGGCATATTATTTGTAAGGAAGGCTTGTTGGTAGATCCAACCAAGGTCATTGTGATCTTGGGATTGGAAGAACCTAACAAATCAAAGTGAAGTGCGTGGATTTCTTGGACATACATGATATTATAGGAAATTCATTAAGGGTTATGCAAAGATTGTCATGCCCCGGAAGAAGTACTAAAAGCTAAAGGAAAATTCTATTGGGGTGAGGTACAACAATAGGCATTTGAAACACTAAAGGAAAGGTTGACTACCGCACCTATTTTGTACTTTCCTTTGTGGGAAAAACCCTTTCATGTTCATGTTGATGCTTATGGGATGGAAATTGGTGTAGTATTGGCATAACCAGGAGAAGGAATTGTAGACCACCCTATTTTTTTTTGCAAGTAGGAAGTTGACACCAACTAAACAAAACTATACAACTACTAAGCACGAGGCTTCGTCCATGATTTATGTGTTGCACAAGTTCAGACAATAGTTATTGGAGATACCATTTATATCCTTCAAATATCATATGGCACTTAAGTACTTGGTCAACAAGCATGTTTTACAAGGGAAAATTTGTAGGTGGATACTAATATTTCAGGAGTTCCAATTTATAGTTATTGTCAAACAAGAAAAAAGTAACTGAGAGCCTAATCATTTGTCAAGAATCAATTCTAGTGAGGAGGCACAAAGCATTAAGGACATGATTCCAGATGCATAACTCTTTAGATTGAACCGAGCATCCACTGAAATAGAGGAAATTTCCTTATTATTGCACACTCGACATGCGTGTGAGGGAATGAAGAACTTAGAAAAGAAACAACTTGCAATACGAGTGACACCTTATTAGTTAATAGGAGGAGATTTATACAAGCTAGGTCATGATGAATTTTTGTGTCGGTGCATACTGGAGCATGAGTGTGAGGTAATAATGGAAGAAGCTCATGGTGGAATTGCAGGAGGTCAAAGAAGTTCATACTAGAATTGTAGGAGGTCATTATGCGGGATATGTCACTACGTGCAAGATTTTGATGGTGGCATTTGGTGGTAAACTTTATATAAGGATATTAAAGAATATGTCAAGGTGTGTGATCATTTTCAACACCTTGGGAAGCTGGATCAAGAGATTAGATGCCTTTGAGGAATATTGCAAGTGCTAAACCTTTTTAGAAATGGGTGATTGACTTTTTAGGTCCTATTTACCCACCCTCGCATAGGACTTACATGCGCTACATTATAACTATGCATGCACTATCTGGAAATATGGGTAGAAGTAACACTACAAAGGATTGCACAATAGGTACAACATCAATATTTTTATGGGAGAAAATTATCAACTAGTATGGATGTCCATTGAGTCTAACAAGTGATAGGGCACACATTTTTGAATGAGACCATCAAGATTTTATTGGTAGAGTTTATGGTGGCACACCATAAGACAACACCCTATCATCCACAAGCCAATGGAACTGCTAAGGATTTCAACAAGATTCTGGGACAAACATTGAAAAAAATATGTGATGTTGGAAGAAAATATTGGGATGATAAATTTTTTGTCTTTGTACTGGGCATATAGGACTACCTACAAGAGGTTGAATAAGGCCACACCCTTTCAGTTGGTGTTTGGTGCAGAGGTTGTATTGCCTATGGAATTCATGTTTCCATCCTTGCGTATTACGCGCCCAAGAGGATTAAATGATGATAAAGTGTTGAGGAGCACATAGACAAACTAGTGCGATTGGATAAGTGGAACATTATTGCTCAATGGATCTAGAAGATAGAAAAAGTGAGATAAAATGCATGACATGATAGGCATATAAGGAATAAAACATTTGAAGTGGGAAAGATGGTTCTTCTGTATGATTCAAAGTTTTTTGCGCCACCTAGGGAAATTAAAAGTTCATTGGTTGGGACCCTTTGTAATAATAAAGATACTTGATTTGGGTGCTTGTCAGCTACAATCCTGGATGGAACTCTATTACCTGATTACTTCAATGGGAGTAGGCTAAAGCCCTACTATAAATAAGTCTTCTTGGTGTTTGTAATAAGGAAGTATTTCCACTTAGATTAGATTTTCCTTTCATGCATTTTATTTTCATGTGTTTCCTTTCATCATTGCTTTAATTTTTAATTTAGTTAAGTTTTTGTTGTAATAAAAGCGTTTGCGCACCAAGAGTTGATTACTATCTATTAGATTCATGCACAGAGGATTGCGCATACTTTTAGTGTGGGGTGGATCGTATACAAGTAAAATGGGCCAAGTTGGAAATAAATTCAAAATGCAGGTGGTTATATAGATATCAATGAATTTCCTCTGGAAGATTGGTATGCATAGAAGAAAGATATTACAGGTGCTTAACATGGAAGTGTTTTTAAAGAAAATTTCTCAGATTGAAGACCATGTGAAGAAGGATGATTGCATAGCATAATGCAAGGTAGTTTGCAACATGAGAAACTACTTGATTAGAGGCATAATGGTTGATGTACTTTGGCACATGAAGGTGCGCGCAAGGAGATATGGGGCCAACAAGTAGTGAGCGTGCCAAAAGGTTATGACTAGGGCATAAAAAAAAGACAACAAAAATATGGAAAAATCTAGGAAACATAATTAATGCTAAATCTTGTGGTAGGTGAAGAGCAATAAATGTGGTAAAAGTTACAAAATTTATATAAGGAAGGCTTTCAATGTCATTTAACATTGCATGCTTTGAAGCGTTCAATTTGTGGAGGGCGATCAAAGAGTGATTTGAGTATGAAAGTGCATGAAAGAGCATTTATAGGCATCAAACTAGTGTTATATGTGCACGACCGTTGAAGGAGCTCCATCGAAAGGGTGTTTGAGCAAGGGAAAGGTGTACGTGAAGTATATTTGTGGAGTTAGGGTTCGAGGAAACAAAACTACAACTAGGGAATGCAAATTTTGAGTTATAATGATTAAAGAGAGTGTAAGAAGTGTTTTAAATCATTGCAATGGCACCCAAGAGAGCACTGGAGTAGCTACCTAGGGTAAGAAGATGAAGGAAGTTGAAGTAGAAGTGGAGGTTGTGCCTAAGTCCCATTTTACAGAGATGTAGTATCCTGAAGGCGTAATAATGGGATTGGATTGGGAGTCACATATTAGATGGAGAAAAGTAAGTGACTACAATCACCACAGTAAAAATAACAAGGATGAGTTGGACAAGACCCTAGTAATGAAAATAAATTTGTGAACAGAATAATGATATATCCATCTAAAAAAATGTAGGATAGACATTATTGGAGAATTTTTGAGTCATGAAGTTGTATGAGATGCCATATTTTAGAAAACCAGAAAAATTATATCAGTGGTTGATGTCTCGAGTCCATGAGGACTTTTTCTATTTTGTAGGGCGGCGGATGCAACTCACTGCACCATTGATTGGAAGGTTGACTGGTTTGAGGAGCTCGAGCATGAGATTGGTAGTGATCTTAATGATGATGAGGCCATAGAAGAAACTTCTACTACGTTGGCATATGAAAAAGGAGGGTGCGCTATAGATATTGAGAACTTAGAAGATCACCCTATGATCTGAGCTGCTACACACCTCCTAACCTAGTTGAATAACCAAGATCGCTAGAGACAGGTAAATAAGAAATGGCTCCATATTGCTAGGAAGATGTTTGAGGGAGTGGTATATAACTTGTCTGCTTTTATTGCTAAGACTATAATTGAAGAAGCGCACCATAGAGACAAGATAAGTTTTGGTGTTATTTTGTTATCTATTGTGTTTGTGGAAATTGGGGTGCCCTGATGGGCCAATGGAGAAGACTTGTAAATTTTCTAAGGAGAAGAAATCACTGGCAGTCAGATTTGCAAAGTACACATGTGATGGATCTATGAGTGGTTCTTATAAATAGATGCTATAACTTTGGTATAGATGTATGCGCGAGGCCTTCAAGCATGAGTGGAGAATTCCAAAGGACCTACCTGTTGTGTTGGAGAAGCATGCCCAATTTTTAGTCTTCTAGCATTTTCACATTGGCAGATTTGGTATGAAGGATGGGAAGTGGAGCCCTTGGTGTAAGCTTCCCTACGCCTTCACCACGTGCTACTTCCAAGCTTCGGTAAACATATTTTCAAACATGCGTAGATTAAGATTTGATGCGGGGATAAGGTGGACTGTGAGTATCATACTCTCAGGAAACATATATATCTAGGTAAATCTAATTATATTGGAAATTGATCTCTAATGATATAAATATTAGTTCTATGAGTCTAGTAGTTGGGAATCTTGGTGTGGTTAAGGTATACATTTACCTTAAACCCAAATTAGTTGATGGGAAGTATATTGAAAATGAGTTCAAAGTTCTTGAACTGCCTAGGGGAAGCACATTGTGGGGACCTTGCAAGATGATGAGCCTAATCCTCCTCTCATAGATGAGGAAGAGATTGAGGAGGAAGAACTGAAGGAAGACAAAGTGGTGGCCAAGATCATGGTTCAAGGAGGCATCCATTGTAGGGGAAAAGATAACATGCGAGGTAACTCCTCCAGGAGATGGGAAGAAGGTGGAGAAGTGAGAGAGGAGATGGGCATGGTGGAGATGGAGAAAGGTGAAGGCATCAAGACTGTGGTTTTAAGAGAGTACTAAGGATAACCATAACACGAGTGTTGAGTTGTGGAGATTAATTTCTTCATAAATATCATGTTTTACAAATTACAAAGTTTACACATGGCGACATCGTCGGTTGAATGACGCGATCGGCCTAGTAGGAACCGACATTAGTTGGGGTAACCTGCGTTGGTCTCCTGTGTGTGAAATGTTTTTATTTAAGTCATGGGATTAGATATAACATTTGATTAAAAGGTGATCTAATGGTTGTAATTGCATAGCTAAGTTTCCCTAAGTATGTATATGCTTATATAAGCTTGAAAGCTAGGGTTAGAAAGGTTAGATTGTGAAAGATTGATCATAATTGTAAGAAGGAATTCTTGTAGAGAGAGAGAAAAGAGAAGCTTGTGAGGAAGAAATTATTGTACATCTAGGAGATGTGGAAGATTGCATATCTTCATTGTATATCCTCTATAAATATTTGAATAATATATTGGTTATTTCTTGGTGGACGTAGCCCACACTGGGTGAACCATGTTATATATTGTGTATTGTTCTTCTAGTTTATTTCGTATTTATTTCTTGTATGCTTAGATATGATATATATCTCTGTAACACTGGTGTGACTAACCCCAAAATTAGTATAAGATTTTTTTTTATTTGAGGGTTTTGTGTGTTGAAATATTTACTCATAGAGGGATTTCTGATTGAGTGGGAGCTACAACAATGGCAAAAGATGGAAAATATAGAGTTGAGAAATTTGATGGTTGTAATTATCAATTATGGAAGATGTAGGTGGAAGATTATCTATATTAGAAAGATCTATACTTACCATTGGATGAGAAGGAAAGAGCTACATGGATGATTGATGAACAATGGAAAATTCTTGACATAAAGGCTCTAGGATCGATAAGATTAAGCCTGACAGCATTTGTGGCTTCGAATATTACCAAAGCAACAACCATGGTAGAGTTGATGAAATATTTAGATAATTTATATGAAAAACCTAGTGCTTCAAATAAATTTTATTTGATGAAGAAATTATTTAATTCAAATATGCAAGAAGGTGAATCTATATCAAGTCATTTGAATGATTCCCATTCTATTGTAAATCAATTAAAATCGGTTAATATTCCGTTTGATGATGAATTGAAAGAACATATATTCTT
The DNA here is from genome assembly GCA_018340775.1 of Taxus wallichiana var. yunnanensis. NCBI lineage: Eukaryota > Viridiplantae > Streptophyta > Pinopsida > Cupressales > Taxaceae > Taxus > Taxus wallichiana. The sequence goes on from CM031240.1 coordinate 612,406,727, forward strand.
ATGATCTTTGCCAGATAGTTGGGATAAATTGGTAATGGTTAGTAATATAACGTCTGCTACTAATATTTTAAAGTTTGATGATGTGGTTAGTATAATCCTAAATGAAGAAATAGGTAGGAAAAGTACAACAAAATCATCATTTGGTAATGATTTGAATGTAGAAATCATGGGAAGGAAGAAGGAGAGATATAAGAGAAAGAATAATAGGAAATCAAAGTCTAAGAATGACATCTAAATCCAAAGGTAAAGGAATAACCTACTGGAAATGTGGAAAGAAATGACATGCAAAGAAGGATTGTTGGTTCAAGGAAAACAGAGAGAATGTACTAGAGAAAGGTAAAGAGGACAATGTTGCATTTTATAAGGTAATGCAAGATGCCCTTATTCTCTCCTTGGATAGTAAAATTGAATCATGGGTTTTAGATTCAAGATATGCTTTCCATGCTACCCCTAATAAGGGTTATCTTAGAAATTATGTCCAGGGTAATTTTGGGCATGTCTTTTTAGGAGATGATGAACTATGAAATATTATTGATAAAGGATGAGTTCATCTAAAATTATAAAATGGAAATACATGGATATTGAAATATGTGAGGCATGTGCCAAGCCTCTGGGAGAAATCTTATTTCTACGGGGACAACTAGGTGAATCTAGTTACATGGTTACATTCACAAAGACTCTTGGAAAGTTACCAAGGGATCTATTGTTGTAGTAAGAGGCAAGAAGGTAGGAACTGTTGGTTTTCAAACTTACACCCTTGTCTCAGATTTGGAAGAAAATATTTTTTGAGACAAAAATGGAACCATCTCTAAGTTTTGGGACCTTGCATGCTTGAGACAGATCTCTAGAGAAGGTCGGTTCCTCTATCTATTTCTACTACTATCACTACTCCTAATGCTGAAAGGGAAAACTAAGCTAACAATGCCAAGGGACCAGGGTACAAGGATAACATAAAGGAAAACTAATCTAAGGAAGGTGATATCACTAACAAAGATGGATGAACACCATCTGTTATGAGTCAAAATGAAAGGAAAAGGCATGAAATAAAGCTAGGCATGCATAGCAAAACTAAAACGCATTTACTAGATTAGTTTCATGGAACACAACTAAAAATGGAGTTTTAGAGGATATAGAATGACAAAACAAGCACACAATGTAAAAGAGAGTCAAGAAGAAAGAATAGAAACACACTTAGGACATAAAATACTCACAAAAATGATGCTTCCATTACTTCTAGAAATGCATAAAACTATTACAATGGTGAAAGAGGCTAATATCCACATGCATGAGCCAGATATAGAGGTCTATAACTCAGAATATAGAAATATGAAGTCCTTAGAAAAATGCATAAGGATCCAAAGTGTCCAACATTAACAATGAGCCCAACTCTTACATTTATAGATGAATCGATGGAAGAAGAAGAGAAGAAAGAGGAAAACCTGAATTTGAAATACAACTAGCAACAAGAAGCACTCAATGCCTACAAATCCACCTGCAAATCTACCAAACATGTTTCCCCAAGTTTGTTTGGCATGTTGGAGAAGGAAGGTAGGAGGAAGATCAGATCAAATCAGGTGGTTAGAGCAATCAGATCTACTCATCAATGCCCAGATTGACGTTTTCCCATATCTCATCTACCTAGATCCACCAAGAATTTGAATTTAAATGTATAACACAATAGCCCACATTAATAGCTATTGATTAAGACTAGGAGCGCACCGATCATAGTTCGTAGGAAAAGATATGGCTGTCAAAATATTGTCGAGTGTGTGTGCACACAAGACACATGACATGCACGGATTGGCTAAAAGGACGACCAACTATGTAAATTATCTTGTTGTTTCTACCACATATCACTCATTAATTTGTTAAAAACATTTGGCACCTTTTTGGCATGCTTCAATAGGTTGCATGTGGCACACTCAAGCATGTTAGAGAATGACGTGACATAGAATGACCTAGAGGATGGAACAAAGGTATGCCCCGAAAGAATGAGGTGCGAGAAGATGATGAAGGAAGGCACACACAATTTCAATGCACAGAGGAAAGTGTGTAGGGGATGCCAAGGACTTAGCTGATTTTGGGAAGCAAAGGCCAAGGTGCATGCCAAAGGTGAAATAACGTAGAGAAGGTGGAAGCACAGAGAGTGTATGCAAGGGAAAGATGGAACACGAAAGAAAAGGAAAAGGAAAGGGGAGAAGGGGTAGCGCATAAGGGTGTGTGAGGAAACAATGACCAAGTGAATATGCCAAGGAGACAACTGAGGTGCATGCCACATGCAATGAATATCTCTGAGCCAAAATATATATGTAAGTTGTCAGATAACTAGGATAGTTATTTAGATAAAAGTTTTGGTAAATTTTTTCGCCATCACTGGTAGATGAAAGATATCAAGTAGCCTATAGCATTCATTGGGCATGAAGTCTACTATGTAATCATGAAATTCTAATCTCCAGCTTTGAAAAACTACCCTTTAGAGTCACTTGAATCATTTCATAACTCTGTTTTGAATCCTACAAAACTACGGAAAGAAAAAATGGCATCCTGGAAGCAAAATAAGAGCTCCTGCAAGAAGCATGCGAGAAGAAATAACTTATGTACAAATAAAAATGTGCATGCAACACACTTGGAGGAATGAAAACTACTCTAATATATACAAAATGATGCAACAGACTTAATGGAAGGGTTTGAGATAGATCCCATTTATTGGGATTTATAACATGCCTCCATCAAGATGAGTTAACTCAAAAGAGTTAGCCTCCTTGCATGAATTGATGATATATGGGCCACTCCAAAGTGCATCAAAATTTGAATGACACCTTGGTTTAGCTCTCAACATCCCATTTCAAAACCAAGTCCCCAAATTTGAAATATTGAGGCCTAGCCTTTCTGTCAAACCATTTATTTGTTGTTTGTTGATGTTGTTCTAGCTTGATCATGGTAGAGTTCCTTGATTCTTCAAGATTAACCAGCTTTTCCATTCTAATTTCTCTTTGGTATGCGTCTTTAAACTCTAGCTTCGGGCAAGTTCCAATGAGTTCAACTCCATCGTCAAAGGAAGGGTAGCCTCCTTTTCATAGAATATCTTGTAAGGAAAAGTTCCTACCAATTTTTTAACTGTGATTCTATCTACCCAAAGCACATGTGTGACCTTTGTATGCCACTATCTTTGGCTGATGTTCATTATGCACTTTATGACCTTGATCGGGTTCTTGTTTGTTGACTTTTCTAGAACCGGTGTCTTGAGGGTAATAGTTGGAAGAAGTCTTTAGATAGATGCCCAGATTTTAAGCCCAATTAATTATTTTAGTACCAACGCTTTTGCATTATCAGAGATAATGGTTTGAGGAATGCCAAACCTTGTGACTATACCTTCGAGAAAGTCAAGGATGAATGAATCGATTGATTCTTATAGTGTGAAAACTTCTATTCATCTGGTAAATTATTCTCAGCTATAAGCACCCATCTATGTCTAGTGCTTAAAGGTGGATTGATCATTCCTATGAAGTTGAGACCCCATTGCGCAAAATGCTGATCCACTTGGATTGGTCGGAGGGGAAGCACTATCAATATCTTCTTTCCGAAAAGAAATCACATTCCTTGAATTTTATGACCCACTTGTGTGCATCTGTAAACAGAGTAGGCCAAAAGATACCTACCATTATGATCTTTATTATTGTAGTTTTGGTAGAGAAGTGTCCACCAGAGAATCCATCATGAAATTCTACCAACACTTTTTCAGTCTGCGTGTCATTGATACACCTTAACAAAGACACCATCAAGATTCTTCTTGAAGAGAAGTCCATCAATCAAAACATAAGGGATAGATTGTAACCTTAGATGTCTTCTCTTTACTTTGTTTAAGCCAAGAGGGTGTGTGCCCTTGAAAAGAATGTGATCATGTCCTTCATGTAGTCTCATGCACTAGGATCTATATTTTGCTCAAGTTCTACACATGGGAGAGCTTCATCAAGAAACAATGAAGTCTTAGATTCATTGTGTGCATCCTCAAAGCAAGCTACTTGCAGAGTGTGCTACCTCTTACTAGTTTTGTGGCTTTTATTGTCACATCATACTCCACAATTTTAGTTACCCATAGTGCTTTCTTTTCACTAATTTTTGATCCCATGATGAAGTCCCTAACACTGGAGTGAGAAACTGACAACTTTATGTGATTTGTGGTGATCATACTCTTGAATTTATTAAGCACGTGCATGATGGCGTAGACCTACTTTTCCATGTGATTGTATTTCAGCTCATAATCCTTCAGTGTTTGAGTGAAGAAAGCCACCTGGGTTGTTCTAATCCTTATTCATTTTGTTGGGTTAGGAAAAAAACACTTGCATTGGTGCCATAAACATAAAGGATGAAATCCTTGGAATAATCTAGGTTAATGAGTATTGGCATGCAAGAAATATCTTGCTTGATTTTGTGGAAGCTTTCCTTTCCTTATTTTGTCCATCTGAAAGCTATGTATTTCTTGAGTATGAGGGTGATTGCTCTTACCAGTCCTACAAAGTTAGGAATAAAGTGCTTAACAAAGTTTATTTTTCCAAGGAAGGACCACAAGTACTTTTTTATACATCGAAAGGGAAAGAGCTAGGATGGCTGAAATGCAATCAAGATCAATTGCAATGCCATCCTTTGAAACCACATGGCCCAAGATATTTCCCCATGCCACTGCAAAATTACACTTCTTGGAGTTAACAGATACCCCATACTTTCTCCATGTGCACCATGTGATCCACACTTTTCTTTGAGAAGATTGTAATGTCATCAAGGTAAACCAAGGTGAACTTATTGATGTAATCTTTCAAGGCAATACCCATGGTGCATGTTCAAACGTTGTGTCTGTGTTTGATAGAATGAAGGGAATATTTTGATACACATATGTTCCCCACTTGGTTGTAAACACCATTTTTAATTTACCGTCTTCCTTGACCAGGATCTGATTGAAGTGGAGTATCCTTCCAACATTGAGAATATTTACGCATTTGTGATAGTCAGTAAAATCTACTCCATAGAAGGTAAAGGATAATTATCCTTTAGAGATGCCTTGTTTAAATCTCTGAAATCAACATAGAGTTTGATTTCACCATTCTTCTTGCGCACCAGAACTATATTTGTGACCTAAGTAGAGTACTTGATGGGAAAAATAATCTTCACCTTAATGAGTTTGGATAACTCCTTCCTCATGAGGGGCTCTATCTTTGGATTGACTGGTCACTACTTTTGTCTGACGGGCTTGATACCAAGATCAAGGTCAATGGAGTGTTGAGAAACACTTGGATCAAAACCTTTGAGGTCTTCATATTCCCATGAGAATATATCACTGTATTTTTATAGAGAGAGATGAAGGCTTGATTTTCATTGAGCGTGCAGACTTTACTGATCAACAACTCCTTTCCACGTGCAATATTTATTGGGAATAGTCTTCTTGCATGATGTGCATATACTTTTCTTCACCCTTGAACTCATCATCAGGGCTAAACATTTTCTCTAAGGTGACCAGCCCTTTAGGAAACTTGTTTTTCTTTAGTTGTATTACTTGGTCACCATAGCTATCATGCAAATTAGCTTACATGTTTGATGAGAACTCAACTTCATTTTGGATGAACTGGACGATTTGTGCGTCACTTTAAAAAACTTGCCAACTGGTGTTGTTTTCTGGAATGGATGGTCTAATCACCATATTAATGTGTTGAGTATTTCCTTTGACAAAGTCCTCAGTGGAGAGAACTATGAACCAAGTGTGGCCATTTGATCAACTTCCTTATTAATTTTACGTGGCACCACGTGTAGATTTAGATTATCAAATCTCTCAAGGAGGTCCTAAAATGTGTTTATATAACCTTTGAGAAGCTTATTATTCATTGTGCACTTGTTGGTAACCTAGTGGATAACCAATTATGTGTCCCCAAAGATCTACAACGCCTTAATATTCTTATTTTCAGTAATAAGTAGACCATGCACCAACGCCTCATATTCTGCCACATTGTTAGAACATGTAAATTACAACCTGTGTGCGAAGAAGAATTTCTCATCCTTAGGGGAAATGAGAACAACTCCTACTCTCACACTCGTTTTTGCTTCTAGATCCATCAAAGTATAATTTCCACAAACCAGGTTCTATTCACTTCTTCTTCAAGAATGCAATAAGTACCAAGCCCAATTTCATAAGATTCCAACTCTTCAACATATGGGTCAAATTTATGGTGCCTCTTTACCCACTCATCAAGTACTAGATTAGGGATAGAAGGTGGAAGAGGCTACTCTTCAAAGACTGGAACTTGTTCTTCTTGGATTAAACAGTTAGCTTAGAGAGGGGATGGGACATATGACTCTACATGATAGGAAAAAATTGGCTCAGCTTGTATGGTAAATTGGGTACCATACCTTGTCTTGAGTAACATATGAGACCAATCAGAAGACAAGTAACCACCCACTTTAGTAGTAAAATATCTTGATAAACATAAGGCAAACAAGGGGGTAGATCAATGATTGACACATCTTGAGTTATTGTTAGACTTAGACATGCATGGAGAGTTAACTCAAGATCCTTGATGATTCCTAGGGTAGTGACAGTTGAACCATCAAGTTGCAGGACTCCTTTTGTCGGGGGCTATACTTAAGACCTAAGACATTAGAAATATTCTTAGGCATGACATAAGTACTAGAACCTAAGTCAATCATACAGTTATGGACAAGATGTTTTCCTATGATTAAAGACATATAGAAGGGTGGGGTTTTAAAAACTTTACTTACTTATTTATCCTCTTCTTGGAAGATATTGATAGAAGCGCGTGACTTCTGGATGGCTAGATCAATGCACAAGAATTGAGATAGAGCTTCATGTAATAATTCATGCTAGGATGGAATAGTGAGTACATCCCACATTGTGACATTTATGTTTTTCCTTTTCATTTGGTCCACAATGCTGAATGGAAAACCCATTGACTTATGCATTTGAGGAAAAACAACATCCTTTCTTGATTGTTCAGAACAAAGACAAGGGCCTTAGCTGAAAATAAGGCTTGAAATACCAAAGGAAGGGCACACGCTACTTCTAGAGGATCTTTACATGAGCCTCACTTATAGGCACTTGAGACCGTTTTTACCACTAGATGCCTTGGCTGCATCTTTCTTCTTTAGAGGGTTATCATGTGTTGCTGGAATTGTGACCTACCTACCAGAATCGAGCATTATCTTCTTGTACCTTGTGTTATTTGTAACTGGGTGCATGGTATGCTTGCATCATTTACAATTGATCGATAGCATAAAATTTATCAAAGCACCAAAGAATATCAATTTGGCCTCAGGAGGAGCCTCTATATTTTCTTGGCTCTCAGGCTCACTTATACTGATAGAAGGCTAACAGTTAGAATCATTCTAGATCATGTAGGCTTGCACATGCACAACATTGGTGTAATGATATTGACTATGAGGCATATTGCAAGGAAATCACCACTCTGATTCTTGCGCCATGTTGTTTTGAACTGGAACAAGATCCTGACTTGTGATGGGCATTGGAAGGGGTGTTGTAGGAGGAATAACTTGCAAAGGAAAGTGCACATTAGCATGCCATCTATCATTCAATTGGTTATTCCCGTATCACTGATTTCCATATTAATTGTGCCAAGGTTGATTGCTCTGTCTTTGAACCTAATTGGAACTACCTTTGTAGGCTTATGCCTATTGCTTCTCTAATGATATGACCTTGTTGGAAAAGCTTCTAATCAAGGCCTTTAGTTCATCATCATCTTTTTTGTGCAGGAGAGTAAGATGTAGATGAAACTAGTTACGTGCTCTGTAATGGAATGGAGCAAATGAAGGCTAGGGTGCCAGAGAAATCTTTTGGAAAAATGGTGTAGGAGGCTTAGGCACCAAATTACCAACCTAAATGAGACTTTTTATGCCCTTATTGTAATGATGTATGCATCAAGTAAGGTCATACCTCCCATGGATTGAATCATGACTGAAATTTCACTATTCAAATCCCTTAGATAGTACAAGAAAGCATGTTGGGCTATAGGCCTTACCACTTGAGGAATTATGTCCCAAGTCTTTTGGAATCTGATGTTGAAATCAGTCATTTGCTCATTCGGTGAACACTTTTTTAGTGTAGTCACTACTCCACCAGTGATATATGATCTAATTTATCTTCAAAGTAATTGCATAGAGTCATTCCAAGCTCATCCCAAGTAGCAATAGATGCAATTCTTAGGCCACGGTACCATTGGAGTTATTTACCCTTGAAATAGGCTACATGAAACTTGACAACAACATCATCATGTGTAATTAGATAGACAGAGCATACATTGGCCACATCTTGAATGTGTTCAATAGGGGTGAATTTATTTTCTCCTATGAAGTATGGAATACTCTTAAGCGCACCATGGCATATCATGTTGGGAATTGAGATTGAGCGGGCTTCCGCTAGTGAAACTGGTGAAGTTCCTTAGAGGAGGAGGAGGTTGAAGCACCATGGTAGGGTGCACTTATCTATTTTGAGGAGGAGTAGAGTGTGTGTGACACATTGGAGATGGGGATGCATGGATGGAAGATCTATTGCGTGTGCTTCTTGGTGAAAGCTGGAGGTATTTAAAGGATCCTTCAACTACAAAACTCTGTTTGGTATGCACTCTTCTCATAAAAGGTGCTCAGGACCATAAAAAGAGATCTGGAAATGTTGGGAGTTGTCAGATGTGTTGAAATAAGCATCCAAAGGTTGGAAATACTAAGTTCACACACAAAAACTTAGCAATAAGAAATTTAAGCTTTCACTGATTGTCCCACCGGGCGTGCCAGAAGTTGTTGGTTGTCAAACTTTCACTCATGTCTCGGATCTTGAAGAACCGAGTCATTTGAGACAAAAATGGAACCGTCTCCAAGTTGAAATACCTTGCATTCTTGAGACGGATCTCCGGAGAAGGCCAATTCCTCTATATATTTCTACTACTACTGCTACTCCTAATGCTGAAAGGGAAAAATAAGCTAACAATGCCAAGGGACTAGGGATGGAAGGATAATATAAAGGAAAACTAATCTAAGGAAGATGATAACACCAGGATAGAGGGATGAACACCACCGTTTCGTGAAAAATGAAAGGAAAAGGCATGAAAGAAGGCTAGGCATGCATAGCACAACTAAAACACATTTACTAGATTAGTTTCATGGAACACAACTAAAAATGGAGTTGTAGGGGATATAGAGAGACATAGAAAGCACATAATGTAAAAGAGAGGCAATAAGAAAGAACAAAAACACACTTAGGATGAGAATATTCACAAAAACAATGTTTCTATTAATTCCAGAAATGCATAGAACTATTACAATGGCAAAAGAGGCCAATATCCACATGCACGAGCTAGATATAGAGGTCTCAAACTCGAATACAAAAATATGAAGTCCTTAGAAAAATGCATAAGGATCCAAAGTGTCCAACATTAACAATGAGCCCAACTCTTACATTTATAGATGAATCGATGGAAGAAGAAGAGAAGAAAGAGGGAAAACCTGAATTTGAAATACAACCACCAATAAGAAGCATTCAATGCTTGTAAATCCACCTATAAATATTCCAACAACGTTTCCCAAGTCTATTTGGCATGTTGGAGAAGGAAGGTAGGAGGGCAGATCAGATCAAATCAGGTGGTTAGAGTAATCAAATCTTCTCATAAATTCCCAAATTGATGTTTTCCCATATTTTATCTACCAGATCTATCAAGAATTTGAATTTAAATGTATAACATTGTATCCCACATAAAAAATATTGATTGAGACTAAGCACGTGCTGATGTGAGCTCTATAGCAAAACATATGGCTACCAAAATATTTTTAGGGCTGCTGCACACACAAGATATGTGGTGCATGTAGATTGGCTAAAAGGATGACAAACTATGCAAATGTTCTTGTCATTTCTACCATGTGTCACTCATTAATTTGTTGCGAAATTTTTGGCACCTGTTGGCATGCTTTGATAGGTTACATGTGGCACAATCAAGCATGTCGAGATAATGACATGACACGAGAATGGTGCAGAGGAGGGCTCATGGAAGAATGAGGTGTGGGAAGATGACATAAGAAAGGCACACATAATTGCAATGTGCATGGAGAAAAGGGTGCACGGGGATGCCAAGGACTTAGTTGATTTTGGGAAGTAAAGGCCAAGGCACACGTGGAAGGTGAAGCAATGCAGAGAAGGTGGAAGCATCAGAGAGTGTGCATAAGGGGAAGATGGAACAAGGAAGAAAAGGAAAAGGAAAGGGGAGAAGGGGAAGTGCATAAGTGTATGAAAGGAAACTATGACCAAGTGAATGTGACAAGGAGACAAGCGGGGTGTGTGACAATTACAATGAAGATCGTTGAGCCAGAATATGTATGTAAGTTGTCCAGATAACTAAGAGAGTTATTTGGATAATAGGAACACTTTATTTGTCTACCTGTATTATTGATTCTTTTTTGTGCTATCTACTTCAAATTTAGATGCAAGCATGTGGCATAATTCAGTTGGGCCATATGAGTCAAAAAGGAATGCATATCTTAAAGGCAAAGGGTAAGTTATCATATTTGAAATATGTAGATCTTGATTTCTGTGAGCATTGTATATTTGGAAAGAAAAAGAGAGTGATATTTCTCAAATTTGGGGCAACAAATAAGGAGAAAAAATTAGAGCTTGTGCACTCAGATGTGTGGGGACTTGCCCAAGTAGCTTCTCATGGAGGATCCCAATATTATGTGACTTTTGTTGATGATGCCACAAGAAAGGTATGGGATTATTGTATTAAATGTAAATATGATGTTTTTGAGACTTTTAAAAGATGGAAAGCCCTTGTGGAAAATGAATCAAATTTAAAATTAAAATGCCTTAGATCTGATAATAGTGGTGAGCACTACAAAAATCTTTCAATGATTATTGTTTAATGAATGGAATATGTAGAGAAATAATAGTCCTTAGAACACCATAGGAGACAATGGTGTTGCTAAAAGAATGAACAGGACAATCATGGAACATGTAAGAAGCATGAGGATACATCATGTATTACCCTTGTAGTTTTTGGTAAAGCAGTAGACATGGCAGTTTATCTAATTAACCATGGGCCTTCAAGTGCACTGGATGGTGGAATACCATAAGAATATTAGACTGGAAAAGAGGTAGATATTTCTTTTATTAGAGTATTTGGTTCAGAAGATTTTGTGCATGTTGATAAAGAAAATAGAAAAAAATTGGATGCTAAATCCAAGAGATACACTTTAATTGGTTATGGCTCTGGTAATTTTGGATTTCGATTTTGGGATTTAGAAGATTATAAGATTGTTAGGAGTTGTGAAACTAAATGGAATGAAAAGAGAATGTACATAGATCAAATATTGATACCCAAATATTAGCTGGTGGAAGAGTTTGTGGATGAAAATGCATTCTTGGATTTAAAATAGTCATCTACAGGTACCGGCATTAGTGAGGGTAACCGGCCCAGGAATCTTGAGGATCGACATTGGCGGCTGAAGCTGGTGTTGATTATAGATTAGTAGAATTGACATTGGTTGCTAGAAACTATGTCGGCAAGAGGTGACCAGAGCTAATCACTGTCAGAGGTGGATACTAATGTACAAGATGTACAAATTGAGCCTCCGACACCCTAGATCTTAGTGATAAGGTCACAAAGGGTAAGTAGACCTCCATAAATATTTACACCTTCCTTATCTTATTTATTATTGACTGATAGTGGTGAACCAAAAAGTTTTGAAGAAGTAATGTAGGATGAAACCCACAAGAAGTGGGAGCATGAAATGGATGAGGAGATGGAATCCTTGAAATAGAACTAGACATGGGATTTGGTCAATTTGCCAATAGGTAAAAGGACATTGCAAAACAAATGGGTTTACAGGATCAAGGAAGAAGAGGGTGGACATAAAAGATACAAGGCAATGCTTTTGGTAAAAGGATTTGTATAGAAAACATGTATTGAATTTGGTGAAATATTTTCTCCTGTAGTAAAAGTGACTTCCATACATATTGTATTGAGTTTTATTCTGAGTAGAAGATTTTCATTTAGAGAAACTTGATGTTAAGATGACTTTCCTTCACGGTGATTTGGAGGAAGAGATTTATATGAAACAATTGCTTGGGTATGAAGTCAAGGGTAAGGAGAAACTTGTGTGCAGGTTGAAAAAGAGCTTATATGGGCTCAAACAAGCCCCAAGGAAATGGCATATGAGGTTTGATAGTTTTATGCATGAGAATGGTCATATGCGATGTGAATCGAACATTGTGTTTATTTCAAGAAGCTTGAAAATGGAAGCTATGTTATTTTGTTATCTGTATGTAGATTGTATGCTTGTTGGAGAATCTAGTATGCAAGACTTTGTTGAGTTTAAAGAAAAGTTAGCTCATAGATTTTTAATGAAGGATTTAGGAGCTGTAAAAAAATCCTTGACGTGTAAATTGACAGAGACAGAAGAATATGAAGTTGTATTTGTCTCAGGTACATTATATCAATAAGGTGTTAGAAAGGTTTAATATGCAGAATTAAAAACCTGTAAGTATACCTATGGTTGGACACTTTAAGTTAAGCAAAGATCAATGTCCTACATCACATGAGGAGGTCAAGTGCATGGCATGGGTTCCATATTCTTTAGCAGTTGGAAGCCTTATGTATGCTATGGTTTGTACTAGACCAGACATTACACAAGTAGTGGGAGTTGTGAGCAGATTTATGGCCAATCCAGGTAAAGAGCATTGTAAATAATTCCAATGGATTCTTAGGTATTTGAGAGGGACATCCAACATGCATTTATGCTATAGAGGGTCAGATACTTCTTTATGCAGCTATGTTGATTCAGATATGGCTAGAGATTTTGATGGTAGGAGAAGCACCAATTGATATGTATTCACAGTAGGTGGCATGATAGTTGGATGGATTTCAAGATTGTAGAAGGTTGTGGCCTTGTCTACTACAGAGGTTGAATATGTTACAGCTAAAGAGGCTAGCGAAGAGATGATATGGATGAGCATGTTCATTGAAGAGTTAGGAAAGGAGCAAGAGCATTGTAGATTGTATAGTGATAGTCAATGTGTGATTCATCAAACAAAGAACTCAGTATTTCATTCAAGAATAAAACATATTCAGTTGAGATATCACTTCATACGATAGGTATTGGAGGATGGGAAACTAAACCTGGAGAAAATTCATACAAATAAGAATCATATGGATATGATAATGAATCTTTTGGTAAAGGAGAAGTTGGAGCTACACTCCACTTCTGTTGGTCTTCGAGTTTGAGACTTGAAGAGGAAGAAACATGCCAAGGAAAGGATCTAAGGATGGAGTTGTATGATACAATGCAACAATTTATCTCCAAGTGGGAGATTATTGAGTTGTGGAGCTTAATTGATTCACAAATAACATTTTTGAAAACTTGCACATTTAGACAGTAAACAACATCAGTTGGTTGACCAACATCGGTCAACTAGTAGAAATAGTCATCGGTTGGGATAGTTGGTGTTGGTCTCCTATAGGTGAAATGCTTTTATTTAAGTCACAGGATTGGATCTAACCTTTCATTAAAAGGATATCTAATGGCTTTAATTGCATAGCTAAGTTTTCCTAAGTATGTGTTGTATATATCTTCCCCCAGGTAGATATAGACAAGCAGAAGATTATAGAAATCAAAGAAGCTCAAATCCCTAAAATGTATGCACCCTTGGCGCACAGAAATGGCACATGGAAATGAGTGTCGACAGGGAAATGTATGCGCCCTTGGCACACAGAAATGGCGCATGGAAATGAGTGTCGACAGGGAAATGTATGCACCCTTGGCACACAGAAATGGCGCATGGAAATGAGTGTCGACAGGAAATGTATGCGCCCTTGGCGCATAGAAATGTCGCATGGAAATGAGTGTCGACAGGAAATGTATGCGCCTTGGCGCGAGAAATGGTGCATGGAAATGAGTGTTGACAGGGGCAATGTATGCACCCTTGGCACATGTAAGAGGATATCGACACACACGAGGGGATGCGCTAAGGTGCACCTTCGGGGAGGTGCAACATTTTGAGCATCGACAGAAGCGAGCCCCCAGTGCGAGATATTGAGATGGCCATAAATTTTGGACCTGGGAGCTCGGATTCATGCAAGGTTGGACTTTTCAAAAGCTTACAAAGTCCTCTATCCAACTATGACTAGATATATTTAATTGGGTGAGAAAAAATTCTTAAAAATGCAAAATACAGTTCGCCACTTTTGGGTTCGCTGGGGTTCTCACCTACCATCATAATGAGATGAGTTAAGTGCATTCTGGAGGTGGTTGGGGCAGATTTCGATTTCCTCTCTCTTTTCTCTCTCATTCTTCCTATAAATTGTAAGGAGGGGCTTCTTTCTAAAGGTTGGACATTCTTGTTTTGCCCCTCCCTTCTTCTCTTTGGCAGGTGAATTTGTGGAGTTCAAACCTCCCATTTAAAACTGTAATGCAACTCTGCCTCTTGGCATTTTGCAGTGTGTTGTATCAATCTTTGGAGAAAATTAATGCATGTCTGTGGATGATTCTCAACCCTCTCTGTATTCATTTTGCATCCTACTGATCTTTCACTGTGAATCTGGCTATCTGTGCATGATCTTACATTGCATTTTAATGGTCTGTGTTTATTGGCAAGACAGGTGTTTCTTCATTCCTCGGTGCATCACCTTTGTAGTTTAGGTTTTATTTTATGCATCTTCTTACCCTGTCTCCTTGGCAAGTTAGTTTAGGTTTTGAGTAAACCCTCTGCATTTTTTACGTGTGCATCTGAACAGAGGAATAGGAACCGGCCTTCATCCGGAGAGCTTTATGATTCACGAGGTCCCACACTTGGGAAAAGCTCCATGTTATGCAATCGCACTGAGAGTCTCAACCCATCATGTTACTGAGATTTTAGGGGTGCTGTGATTCGCCATCAACGGTATGTATATGCTTATATAAGCTTGAAATCTAGGGTTATAAAGGTTAGATTGTGAAAGATTGATCATAATTGTAAGAAGGAATTATTGAGAGAGAAAAAGAGAAGCTTGTGAGGAAGAAAGTATTGTACATATAGGAGGTGTGGAACATTTCAGATCTTCATTGTATATCCCCTGTAAAGCTTTGAATAATATATTTTTCTTTTCTTGGTGGACATAGCCCACCTTTGGGTGAACCACGATATATCTTGTGTATTGATCTTCTGGTTTATTTTCGTATTTATTAATTATATGCTTAGATTTGACATATATCTATACAACTAGTGTGATTAACCCCTACATAGAGTGTAGGTACAGGTACCTCACATCCACCAAGGAGATCACCTAGAACCTCTCTCGTCAATCCTGAACCAACGAAGAAGAGGCGTAAGTATTTTCCAATTAAGGAGAGTGAGGAGGAGAATTCAGATGAAAGTGAGCATATCATAAAGGAGACTCTTGTTATTGATGTGGATGTAGAAGAGCCTCAATACCAAGAGATGTAGTATGATACGGGGCCTATGAATAGAGTGAAGAGCAAAGTGGTACCGTAGGACAAGAACAAGAAAATGATAAGGGTGAACCATCCGGTGATCCTACTTTTGGTGAAAATGTGGGTACAGTAAACTGGAGGCCCAATTTTATATACTAAAGTGTGCATTCCTAAGGGTTTTCATTCTAAGAGGAATAAGGATGGAGAGATGTATAAGATGCCCTGTACTTGGGTGCATTTAAAACCCCTCTAAAATCATTCGCACCAGGTTTTAGAGTACTCTAGAGCCTAAGAAATTATATGGGTGGGAGTTAATGGATGTAGAAGAAACAAACATGTATACATGAAAACAACTGTCTTGGAGCATGTAGAATCACATGGATGAGCCTGAGTTTGATGTAAACAAGGAAACATGTATAAAGAGGAAGATGAAAAAGAAAGGTTAGGCCACACACTTGCAGTTACACCAAAATAATTTATAGATGAACAAACAAGTAATTCCTCGAACAAGATAGAAGATGAAGTGGCACACAAGAATGTAGAAAAGGAAGTTAAACTCAGGGTACTATTGGAAGATAATAAGATTATGAAGGAATAGGTAGAGCAACTTCTGGATGGGAGAAAGAAGGACAAGGAGAAGAAGGAGAAAATTATGGGGTTTTCTACGAGATATTGGAGGAGAGATAATTTAGGCACATCTAGAATTTGATGTGCTCATAAGAAAAAACATACTCTTCTTCCTTGTACTATTTATAGCACTGTGTACACATACTTCTTGCAAAGCAATTAGGTGCACTAGAGGAAAATGTGGAGATGGCTTCCTAGAGTGAGAATCAAGTTGCAATGGAGAAAGAGAGGACAAAGAAGTAGGTCGTGTGCAAAATAGTTGAGTATGATGCTTTACTATGCAGACCATCAAGCATGAATCAAAGCGCACAAACTTTGATATGAAGGTATCTAAAGATCTAGAGCATATAATTAAAACAAGGACATTAATATAAGAGAATGAGGTCCTTGTTGCGAAGAAAAATGAAACTCTGGGATATGAGGAGAGGCTGACATTAATTTTAAAAGAGCAATGTGCTCAAAGTAGCCTAGGATCCTCATAATGAGAGAATAAAGGAAATTGGGAAACTGATAACATGAAGAATGGATGTGATGGATGGCATGATTTCATGTTTGGAGAATGTTATCAGAGTTTTGAAGCACAAGGGAAAATATATGACTTTATATGAAATGAATGTTGTGCTTAGCAAAATTCTGCTAAGGAAAAGAAGGGAATCGTGATCTGGAATGAGTTGGAAGTGGACATTAAGAACAAGTACCTGGAGCTATTATTTCTATAGAAGAATAACACAATGATTATTACATTCTTTCATTTATTCAGCAAAGTTATTCTTTACTTATTTATTCTTTATTCTTTGGAGAGATAAGGTATGAGTACCCATTTCCAGGGGTAGAAATGAAATTAGTGTGGGGTAATGTTGGACTAGAAAAAAGGTGACCAAGTATTAGAAGCGCATGAGAGAAGGGCACAAAGGGAGAGGGTGTGTAGGTGTGAGTGGGCATTAATTAAAGAAGGGTGCACCCAGGGAAATAAAAAGTTTGAGATTTATCCATTTTGCATATTACGTGCTAAGGATAGGTTGGAGTGCAAAGCATAAATGGGATCAAGGAAGAAGACTTTGTGGCTACGTGAAGGCTATTTTGGGAACAATCGGAAGACCAAGATTCATGAAAAGTTAGATATAACAATAGGATTAGATCTGGAGTTTATTATAGATGATTTATTATTAAGAGAATCTTGTATACTTCTTTAGTTATCCTTGTAGTGGCGCATAGATATTTTGGGCATGTGGCCTATTTTGAGAGTGCATGGGAAATGACGAAAAGTCCCCACCCCTATATATATATTGATTTGCACTTTTTTGAGATACCGAGGTTGTGGTAATAGAGTTATGTTGCTGGTATGTTTGAGTGCATGACTTTGTGATGATATGTATGGTGTATTCAACTACTGTGTTTTGTGATGAATTAATATAATGGATCTTTGTGGATGGATATTAGTTGTTGATGTCTCTATTCATGGTTATTGTATGGTAAATCTGATCTTGATCCTTGTTTGATTCATTATGCACTATGGTTGTGATCTAATTCTTGTTATGCTTTACCTTTAATTACTTGTTATGGATATGGAATATATGTTCACGCATGCTAAAACCTTGGTAAGTCAAGAATACAAAGAGGGACTGTGTAGGTTTCACGCACTTTGGGTGAGAATTCAGATATGTCCGAGTGAAGTTTTAGCATGCCTAGGCATCTGAGTATAAAAATAAAGACTACACTATGTCCCATGTCATTCCTTCAACACCTCACTATTTCATCTTGTGACATCAATCCATCTTATCTTTCATTGTGTGCTTATGATGGTTCTATTCATCCACGTGTTGGTCACATTATACTACCTATCACTATAGGGACTAAAATAATCTCCACCATGTTTTTCATCATTGATTTCCCAATCTCTTATAACTGTCTACTTAGTAGGCCATGTCTTCATGTCATGTAAGCCATCGCATCTACTATTCACCATTGTGTTAATTTCCTTCATGAAGGAATTGAATATATTGTTCTTTGTGACCGCAACCCATTCAAATATTGTGATCATGATCATAATATTATTCTTCCTATTCTACGTACTAATACTATAGATTATCCTAAACCTATGGATGAACCACCTCACTTTCCACCACTTGAAGGTGTCATTTGTGTGATAGATGTAGTTTCTTCTACACCACCTACTACTACTGCTATGATTCCTTATCAAGGGCATGTCCGTTTATGTATGTATCTCTATCACCTACACCTTTGCATGTACCATTTACATTAGCACACCCAACATTTACTTGCATGCTTCTTATGAATGATTCATATTGGGAACATATTCCATTTGATCCTACTTGTGATGATACCATTTTCTCACATGATGGTCTAGCTCGACTCAAATTTTCTTTTGAGGACCTCTATCCACCTAATCACACTCCTCATCTATACTATGGATTCATCAATATTACCATTGGTTATGGTTTACGTGTCTTTCATCTTACGGTCCATCTATCGTGCAATCCTCTCTCTTCTCCACTTTCATTAGGGCAATCATGGATTGATTATATTGGGGGCACTCTAGATCCTGATCACATAGACATATCTTGCCCTATGCCTTTTGAACGTATCTTCATTTATAATAGATATTTTCTAGTTCATACAAAAAATATCACTTGTTGGTATGTGCATGGTTGTCCACTTCGTCCATTTACTGATGAGGAATATGCCATGGGTATGTACAACTTACGCCTTAATGGATCATTACGTGATCAACTAGAAACTATTACTTATCAAGTCACTAATGCTTATCCCTTCGACTATGATCTTGAGAGTGATGACCTTATAGATGAAATTACATGATTTGCATCCTTCATCTTACATACTTGGGGGCATAGTATTTACACATTTCCCCCACCTCATATTAACATCATTACGTCTCTCATCTCTGCATTCCCATACATCAATCTTCTAGCATAGGCATACTCATCACACGTTTAGCGTCATCATTACCCGATGACACACTCTTGTGCTTCAGTTCACACTTGACTATTGAGGGCATACTACACATGAACCCTAAAAACTACACAATAGGTATTATACATTACATTTATTCACACATCTTGCATCATACATTCTACATTATTTCAACACTTGCGCATATATACATCATATATCATATTAGCCTTCATCATACATGTGTCATACTTCTATGATTTACGTGTCTAGCATCATATACTACTCATCTTCCATACTATGTAGTGCATATCCTTACACTATTAGTCTATTTACACACATTGCATTACATACTATTCTTTGTGTATTACACATCTCACGCATGCTACATCATCTTTTATGTGTTACACTCAAGTACTCGATGATACACTCAACTCTCACGATCCATATTGGACTATTGAGGGTAATAACACGATGGACCTTCTCATACACACATGTTCATCACTCGACATTTTATCATGTGAAATTACTAGATTAGTGACATACACTATAAGCTAAATGATCACCTATCCCTTCATCTTGTAGTGGTATATGCTATAGGCTACATCACCACTCCCTCTATACATCTAGAAGTGATAAAAATTTACGCTATATCATCACTCTTTCGATCCTCTTGTCCTCATATATGCTTTGGCTATAGGGTGACGACGCATCATTTCTAGGTCTTGTATCATCACACATACACATTCATCACAATGCGTTAGACACAATATACACTATTCGACCACTTCCCGAAGACGCACTCTCATTTTGGGTTCATTCTCAACTACTGAGGGGGAAAACCAAATGAACCTCACTGCATACATTTTCCATTCACTCGAGGGGGCACGTGGCTTCTATCATTCCATTCCATCCATCCAAAACATTTTGCATATCTTGGTTTCTTTTACTCTTGCTTGCGATTACTTGTATATTGTCACTTTATTACACATGCTCATTATATATCTTGTTTGTCACTTATCTATACCATATAAACATATGATTTCATGCCTTTTCTTAGTGGTGATCATAGATGCGGGTATTTTGCATGCAAAGTACGGATGCTCGTCTTCTACCCATCCTACATTGTTTGTTGGGGCATCCACAATTTTCTCTCATGGGTGTTATTGTTTCATTCTATACTTAGCACTCTATATTAGATGGGTATACATGATTTTCACATATTGGTTATCTTTCTAACATGCTAATGGGTGATTCATGTACAACATTTGTTTGTAGAATTACTATCTTCCATGGTTATCTATTATTTTTACTTGCTTTTTTTTGATTGCTAGTAATTTGCAAACAAATGTTGTAATTCTGCAAACAAATGTTACCTTGCCTTTTGTTTGGTGTGCATACTTGTTTGTTATATGTGACCTTCAAGGCCTTACATGTCTTGCAGCATCATGAGTGATGTCCTATGTTTGCATCCCAATTTGTGTGGCTTATTTTGTCTTCTTTCTTGTTTACATTACTATATTTCTTGGTATCTTACACATTGCTTTCTACATGCATGCTTTTTTTTACTAACACCTATTTTTGTCTAGCCTTCTTGTTTGTGCACACCTTGGTTTATACCAAGCACTTTCCTTTCCCCTACAGGATAGAGTTACGAGTTCATGCATTTGGTCCACTTTTGGGGCCACATTCTCCTATAAGTGACTTTACATGTGCCCCCAAAGAGGGGGCATCACTTGGGGTTTTACACATTACATAAAGCTCTCTATTAGTACAGTTTAGTTCAGTTTTACATCCTTGACATTGTGGGTTATACATAAAGTTGGTCCAAACCATTATACGAACCCCATACATGGTGGATTTTATAGGACATGGTAGTCCTTAGAATTTTGAAGAGCAGTTACAGGTTAGAGGATACAACAGACTTTCTCTCTACACTACTTTATCCAAAGTGGCGTCGGATCACCCAAAAAGTAGGAAGTACAAATATCTCTTCATAAAACTTCGGGTAAGTAGTTACATGTTGGATAATAATGAAAATTTCTCCCTACACTTCTTCATTCTATGGTGTCAGATCACCAAAAAACCCCAAGACAAGATATCCTCTTTCTACACCCTTTCTATCGACATAGATCAGGTGCACATGTTCCTTTTACACTTTTCATACTTTCCTTCCAATCTCTTGATTACATATACATGCATATTTTACATGTATTTTTGACATATATACATGCATATTTAACTACTTGATCATCTTCTCCTTATAGGTCCGACCATATGAGAAACAAGTAGTCAACAATAATAACTATAACAAATGGGGGAAATAACAACGATGACATTTTTCTACCGCACACATGATACTAACGATGTAGGTACATCACACACATTGGAAACTACACGTGTTTCCACCCTAGGTTCACTCTCATATTTTTGTACTTTTGCATCTTTAGCTTATACACTTTATTATCTTTTTGTCACTAGTGCTTTGTCTATTCCTTCAATCGCATTTCTACATCACTCTACACGGATTATCAGGTACACATCTCTATCTACTTTATGTTACCAAGATTTCCATTCACCAACATAAAGTGGGGAAAATGTAGTCACAAAAATCACACACTTTAGAAATTATTTATTCTCGGTCTCATACTACTATTCATATGGTTTTTGAGTGAAGAAAGTACTAATTAACCCCCATCTTTTGGTCATTTTACTTTGATTTTTATCGTCACTGCCAACCTCCCATACACACTTGTCCAGTCTATTTTCATCATTGTCCATCATTTTATCCTCGTGGGCACCCATGCTTATCTTGGGGCACCCATAGGCACCTGATCCCATTTGAGGCACTCGATCCTTTTCCCACTTTCCTACCACTTTTGGGCACTTTCTAGCCATTTGAGCATTTCATATTTCTTGTGGTCGGCCTCTTCAGGGTTAATTATGAAATTAGATCGATAGAACCATATAAATATAAAGTTATGAAACTATAATGAGGGACCAAGCACTAGTCACTACTATAATCACCTAAGGTTGCATCCATCAAAGGATCCATTTGCATCCATCTAGCTCCATCAAAAGGAACAAGATTGCTTCATTTGCATCACATAAGCACAGGAGGGAAGTTTATTCTATTCCATCCACCATTCTATTACATTTTTCTACACATAGCTATTGCTCACTAATTTTATAAAGTGTGACTAGGACAAGACAACCTAGGGCATGATTACACACACTTGCACATATAACTACATTGGGTTTGAGATATAGTGCAACGCTCAGTTAGTAAGTCCACCATTGTGGTAGTTGAGGTCTGCATAACCCCATCATATGCATATTTCTTTTTGATGATTGTCTTGGGGTTTTCGGGCCTTTTCTTCATCATTGACTACCGGTGACATCTAGCGTAGTTTAGATACATTAGTGTGATAGAAAATGAAGGCCTTAGATCATCTAGTGACCACGAAAATATGGTTTTTGACCTCCGTACAGAATAGGGTGCCCAAAACTTAGACTAGGGTGCCCACATGTGCCTTGATCCTCTCCCAACCGCCCCAATCTACTCGAGATTTCCTGGATTTACAAGTTTCGGACCTCGGGATAGTCATTTCCTACTCATATTTCTCCATTTGGCTCTACTACACAATCCAACAAGTTTTCTAAATCAGCTAAGCTCCTTCCAACCCTTCTTTGCATATTAGGTTTTCTATTTTCATTAGCCTAATTATTTGGGTCACTTTCTATATTTATTTACTGATTTTATATATTGTTGTTTCTTGTTGTCCTTAATTTCAGATTAACTATATAATTAGTCATAATTCCACCTTTTATTTAACCATCATCATCCTTTTATAACAAAATTGAGGCAACAATAAATTTAGATGCACAGGAGAAAATTTGAAACTCCTTATAGTAAGGATTGGATTATACGGGGAAATATTTAATGCATCTTTTACTCCTTTGAATGTTTGTATTGCCTCATCTCCCCACTTGATAACCTGATCATTTTTAGCATACTTGTGATAGGTAGAGTGATCTCATCAAAATTGGATATGAACCTTTTCAAATAATTTATTTGACTAAAGAAAAACCATATACCCTTCTTGTATAGGGGGATAGGTACCTTATCAATTGCCTCTACCCTTTTAGGGTCAATCATAAATCCTTCTTGAGACATAATGTGTCCCAATAACTTTTCCTTTTGTACACCAAAGTGGCATTTTCTTGGATTCATTGAGATACAAAATTATCTACACTTGATAATTTGTTTTTCAAGGTGGTGTAAGTGGTCACCTCTCTTTTTAGAAAATAGTGTTATGTCATTTTGATAAATCACAATAAAATAATTTATGAATTCAAAAAATGCAACATCCATTGCTCATTGGAAGGTATTTAGGAATTTATCAGTCAAAAAGGAATTCTAACATAGACATAAGTTCCCAAGGAGTAGTGAAGTAGTCTTGTATTATTTCGATTTCTTAACCACCCCCCGATTGTACCACGAGAAACCATCTAGTGTTAAAAAAATTTCTAACCCTGTTACCTTTTGTAAAAGTCTATCCACGTTTGAAAAAGGGTAGTTATATTTTAGGAAATCCTTGTTCAACTTTCTAAAATCCACACCCTATCTGATGTCCCCATTTTTCTTCCAAATTGAGACCATATTAACAACCCATGTAGAGTATCTTATGGGCTATATGATACCCCCATCTTTGAGATTCTTAATATCTTCCTAAATTTTATACGTAAGGATGGGATTTATTAGCATATGATTTCATTTGAAATCCGTCTTGTGAGGTCCCATGGGTATCGCATGCTGAAATAAACCCTCCATATATGTCTTTAACTCATAATAGGACCAAGCCAAACAATCCTGATATTTCTTTAATAGTTTGGTGTAGGCCTAATTTTATTTTGTGTTTAAGTTTCCACCCAACCAAACTTTTATTGGATCTTAGAAAGTCCCTAAGATACATTTGGTTACATCTCTTGAGGTGTGGGTGGACCCATTCATAGTTTAGTCAGCACCATCAAAAGTAGATTCCATTATGACTAGCCATATTGGGATGATGTTAGTTTTTAATTGAATCTCCTCCTTCCCATCGCATACCTCTATCATAGGCTCAAGATCAATCATTTGATTAAAAAATTCATCTTTATAACTTAAGAATTTCATGATGTGGGATTCATCATCAAATAATTTCAATGTTGAATGTTGTTAGGTATGGAAGCCCTAACAAGCACTTCAACTTTGAACTTGCAGTATGAGGATATACTATGATTATCATACTAAGAATCCAAAACTATTAACCTATTAGCTGAAGCATTCTGAATCCTTTCATGGTACTCAATGTTGAAGGAATCAAACTCCTCAATTAAGTCCCACATTGCATTCCTCTATTATTTCAACCTTTTACTTTTGGTTACATATAGTCTTCTAATATACTTTACAACTAATTCAGAGTCACCTCTCACAATTAGGTCCTTTATTACAATTCTCTAAGAAATCCTCAATCCAAGCATGAGTGCCTCATATTTAGAAATGTTGTTTGTGCACTCAAATCATAAATTGAAGGAAAATTTAAGGATACTTGGCTAGGGGAAGCCAACATTATACTTACTCCATTTCCAAGACTAGAACATGATCCATAAAAAAATGGTACAAGAGTAGTGCGGTCTTCTAAATGAATTTCAAGATCAAGGAAATGGCGTTCAAAGTCTACACCACCCAAAAATTACCAAAATCTACATCCATGTATAACACTTCATATGATGCATTAATAGGGTCTTCAAGAAAGTGTAATAGTGTTTCCTCATTGTGTAGTTTTAAAAAGTTTCATTCTAGAGGAATACTAACATAATAAAGATCCATCTGCAAACTTCCTCCCACCCTTGCTTCCCATTTTCTTGACAATAGCATTCCCCATCTAGTTGGGAAATCCACAATAACAAAATTCATTGTCATGTATTTTCTGGGTGGGGTGCTAATTACACAACAATCCTTGACACATCCCATAGTAGGAACTACTCTTGAATCCATTAACATAACACCTTCCATAGGAACCTATTATCTTTATACCCAAATAATTCATAACTACTAATGACATTATATTGTAAAAAGTTCCCGAGTCAAACTTACAATTATGCAAGAGCCAACCATTCAAAATCAGTGTGGTGTAGAAAGGATCCACATCCAAGCTGGATCTCAACTAAATATGTTCCTAAATATACTTCAAGAGACATAGTCAATGACCTCTTGAGGTTCTTCAATCTCATTTTCAATAACAAGGGGAGGGTATGTTTGGTTGCAATAACATTCTCATTGAATCCCAAATACTTGAATTCCCTTCTTTTATGCTCAAGAATCCTAAGTAGTTCGCCAAAGGAACAATTATCATCAATTGGCTTAGGATCTAGGCCATGTCACATATATTGTACTTAAGCAGGGATGTATTAGAAGTGAAAGTGACTATTTTCTCAGATGGTATACACTATTTCAAAATAGAAATAACAAAAGGGGTACTTAGAATTGGAACAACAATAGGGGCTTTACATGGCGTGTTCCCTTGGGGAATATTTGGGAACATTGGTTAGGATGGAAATTTTAGCTTTAGAAGATGAGTGAGGACATTTTTTCATTCTCCTCAAATTATAATCCTTTTCGGGAAATAACCGCATTAATAAATAATTCCCTATCCTCTTTGGAATGGACTTATCCATCATACTTCTTGATCATCAGATCTCTAATATATTCAAATTCATGATTGGGTAGTTCAAAATATTGATCCATATCAACATCAACATTAACCTCAAGAGGAAAATAACTTACCTTGTAAACACACCCCCAAAAATTCTCCACAGTTTGAGCACATAGAAGATCGGTAGAGGTAGTACCTTGTTCAAATTTTACTTGATGATAAAAACACAAGCATAATCAAAGTCCGATTCAAGTATCATCCACAACCAAGGTAGGTTGTTCACAAGTAACATGGGGAAATTTTTTTAACACCAATAAATGATGATTTCTTCTTCAATTGATACAACCTTTTCCCTTATGGATCAAGAAATGCTCTAATATCTCTGAATGCAAGTTGTCTATCATTTTGACCCATAAGTATCTTTCGTCTATCATCAGCTCTATGATCTCTAAATTTATTCTGATTTTGATTCTAATTTTGAGGGCTATAAGACAACCCTTTCTCTTCTCTTGCTAGATTGTACAATATTTCCTTAACTACCCATGTCAAGGTTTTAAATACTTCCTCCAAATTAGTGGAGTTACTTGTTTGTAGTTTCTCGAGATTGACAAATTTTACCCCTCCCTTTTTGGAGGTTTATTGACAACCTTGATATTATTTTCAATTTGGATTTCCATACTAAATGCTTGTCTCAATATGATAGGGTTACAACCTCTCAAACAACAGGACACCTTTTTGTCAAATTTATTAGATTATTTGATCAAACAAGATTCATCACTGGGTCTCAAACTAATTGGAAATATTGTCAAAGTTTTGTTTAATCTTTTGTTGAAATCCCATAAAGAATCATTAGGGTTCTTATTTATGTTTTGAAATTCAGAAAAGAGGAACACGAGGTCAGTCCTGTCACCATATTATATTATGAAATAATTTCTCATTTCTTCCCAGGAATCAATTTAACCATGAGGCAATGCATTAAAACATTCTCTTGCATCTTCTTCAAGAATGTGCAAAAAAAATTCAAACAAAGGTCCTAATATTCCATTTAATAATCATCCATAATATTCTAGAACAACTTAAGATGTTGATCACCACTAATATCATTATTGTCTTGAAATTTAGGTAACCTATTCCTAAATTCATTAGGAACCTCATTTAGATATCCAAACATTCCCTCAAAATTGATAGGCATAAAGGAACTAACCATAAAAGAAGCATGAGGAGGAGGAGGATCCATATTGTTATGAATTGGGTTGTTAGGAGGATGATCAATTGGGTTGATAACAAGTGGTCTATGAACCAAGGAGTGGGGTCAATATTATGGAGATTTTTTGGAGGGATAGTTTAAAAAAAATCTCTATTCTCACTTGTAAATAGATGGGTAGGTTCAGGAAAATTTTTAGAAAATTTAGGCATAAAACCTTGCTAAAAATATGAGTGAAGGTGGTACTATGGGATATTTGGTTTAGAAACAAACAAACAAGTGAAATTTGGAGCGAAAGCGGGAAGGAGGGGATGGTTTTCAAAAACTAAATGGGTGGGAACTATCACAAGACACAGTGCAACCCTTAGATCGAGGCTTTACAGATCCGGGAACCACAAAATATGCATGGTGGAGGTAAGTTTTCCTTCTCGCCTTCTTGGGTTGACAGGATTTTGGGCTGTAACAAGAATATTTTTACCCAACCTTTGGTTTTAAATATTAAAATTGTTGAAAAGAATGGGCTTCTTAGTCTTGATATTCCTGATGTACTGGCTGAGAAGGCTAAATCCCGAATGTAGTTTTTTATGGTTGGTAAATTTTATGGATCTCGACCAAATTTTGAATGGTGTTTTGAATGGGCCCGTAGGATGTGGATCTCGAAGGGTTAATTAGAAATTTCTTTATATGTGAATGGGTTTTTAATAATCAATATTTCTAATTCTAAGGATTGTAAAAAGATCCTCCTTGGCGGAACTTAGTTTTTGGGTAGATCAAGCCTACTAGTCCAGAAGTGGAGCCTAGGATTTGATCCTTATAAAGAGAAACCTAATGATCATCCCTGAGTGGGTTAAACTACCACGACTCCCTATGGAGTTCTGGGAGGAATAAATCCTAATAGCTATCGCAAATGGGATAGGTTCTTTGGTGGTTTTTGATCTTGTTACTAGGGCACGAACAAGGTTAATGTATGTTGATTTTTTGTTAATGTTCCTGTTGGGAACTTGCTTCGAAAATAAATTGAACTCCAATCAAATTTTGGGGTTTATAATTAGAGGATTGAGTATGAGTCTTTGCCTCTTTTTTGCCATAAATGTTGGCAGATGGGACATGAATAGAGATAATGCAAAGAAGATAAGAAAGGAAAAAAAAGTGCAACAAGCTTGGGAGAAGAGGGATAAGGGGTTGGAGAAAATTTAGGAGAAGAATCAAGTATACCCTAGTAAAATGTCCTTGATGAAATTTGATTTTAACTGGTTAGAGGTAGAAGAACATGTCATTGAGAAAATGGTTTTGGTTCGTGGCTCGAATGATCAAGATAGGCGAGTTCGAGATCCATGTCCAGGAGAGTTCCAAGGATGAGGGTCCCATATAGCTCAATAAGGAAGTCTCTAAGGAGGAGGTTCCTAAAGAGATTATGTGTAATAATGAAGTGAAGGATCAAGTCAAGGGGGGAGAATCATCTTCAAAAGTAGAAGTTGTTCCTTTAGATCCAAAGGTTGTGCCTTGTTCTTTGAATTTGGAAAGGAATTTGGAGGGGTTGGAAGAAAAGAAGATTAATACTACCTTTCTTAAAAAAAAGGTAATATGTCAAACAGGATAGAAGGGAAAAAACAACGGCTAAGGAAATTGATTCAGGTAAGCAACACTCTATTGAATAGAGCATTTCTCCAAATAAGAAAAGATGAAGCTCATTTCTTGGAATATAGGGATTAAATAATCCCAATAAATAGAGTATGTTGTCAAATTTTAGGAAAACTCATAATCCTGATATTCTTTTGATTCAAGAAACCAAAATGAAGAAAGAAAAAATGGTTGATGTCAAAAATAAGTTGTGGTTTGGATTAGATATGTAATGTGTGTCTTCTATAGGTGCTTCAGAGGAATTGCTACTTTTTGGCTTCAAAAGGATAGGGATGGATCAGTTATATGTAATCATCTCATCATCTTGCCATTTTGTTTAGAGATAAGGAGAATGGTTCTTTATGGATATGTTCTAATATTTATGCTCCCAATTCTGTTGTTGAGAGAAGAAATATTTGGGCTGATATTTTGCATTTTCATTCTCAATTTAAGGATTTGGACTGGATTTTAGGAGGGGATTTTAATACTCCCTTAAGTCCAGAGGATAAAAAAGGTGGTTCAAATGTTTATAGTGACAGATGGGAGATTTTGCAGACTTTATTGTTGATTGTAATTTGGTGGATATTGGTTTGAGAGGTGGGAAATTTACTTGGTCAAAACAAGTGTATGGGGAAGATCTTATCCAAATTAAGTTGGATAGATTTCTAATCAATCCTTCTTGGTTTTTGACTTTAGGTGGTTTTTTATCTACTTTTCCTAGAATTGGGTCAGACCATAGCCCTATTTGTCTTCAAACAACTAATAATTTTGATTTCAAAGGAAGACCTTTCAAAAAAATTAAAATGTGGTTATTACACCCTTATATTAAGGAGGAGATTCAATCTTGCTAGCAAATTAATGTAAAAGGTAAGGCTATGTTCAAATTGGTGTATAAATTGAAGAATGTTAAAGCTAGAATGAAAATTTGGAATAAGGAAACCTTTGGTAACATTTTTTCCCAAAAATCAAAAATTACTGAGGATTTAAAAAGGTTAGAGGAGGTGATGGAAATTAGGGGATTAGATCATGATCTTAGGAATAAGGATAAATCTCTTTTGGTTGATTATCATAACTTGGAAGAAAAAGAGGAAGCGTATTGGAAACAAAATTCAAGAGTTAAGTGGTTAAAGGAGGGTGATAGGAATACCAAATTATTTCACTTGACAGCCTCTATGCACAAACATGGTAACTCTATCTTGGAAATTGAGGACAGAAGAGGAGTGAAATTGAAAAAACAATCTGAGATTTCAGAAGAATTTATAAGTTTTTTTCTTTGATTTGTTGGCTGCTAGAAGAGTGCCAAATTTAGTGAAGGAGAGAAAAATAGCAGATTTTTTCCAACCTGTTATTTCTCATCAGGAGAATGTTGAGTTGGTTAAAATTCCTTCTCCTCAAGAGATAAAATTTGTCGTCTTTGATTTGGAAGGAGAAAAATCTCCTAGGCCAGATGGTTTTCCTGCTTTATTTTTTTAGGAGTTTTGGGACATTGTTCATGAGGATGTTGAGGAAGTTGTCCAATATTTCTTCATGAATGGTAAGTTGTTGAAAGAGATCAATAGTAATTTTTTAGCCCTTGTGCCTAAGATTCCTAGGGATGGTAAAGTTGCTGACTTCAAACCCATTAGCCTATGTAACAATGTCTATAAAATTATTACGAAGATAATTTCTTTCAGGATCAAATATCTATTGGAAGGTTTTATATCTCCAAATCAGGGAGCTTTTGTGAAAGGTAGACAGATTCTTGATAGTGTCATTACTATTCATGAAACTATCCATTTGGTGGATGTCTCAAAATGGGAGGCTATGTTGTTAAAAATTGATATGAATAAGGCATATGATAGGGTGTCATGGAGATTTCTAAGAATAATTTTGGAAAGGTTGGGATTTCATTTTCATTTTATAAATTTGATAATGGAATGCATTTCTACTCCTAAATACTCTATCCTTATCAATGGAAAATCAGAAGGTTATTTTTCTTCTAGGAAGGGTCTTGAGACAGGGGACCCTTTGTCTCCTTTTCTGTATATTATTGTGGCGGAAACCTTAAGCATACTTTGTGTTGACCAAAGGAAAAGGAGGCTTCTCAATGGTTTAATTATTTCAAATGGTTTGGATCCTATTGCTCTACAATAGTTTGTGGATGATATGTTTTTCTTGGGAAAGGAAACTATTTCAGAAGCTATGGCTTTCAGGGATATTCTTCAAGATTTTGAAGAAGTCACAGGTCAGCTTATTAATTTTCAAAAAAGATCTATTATTTTTTTAATGTTGAGGAAGAAATTTAGAACAAAATTGTTGTTATTTTGGAGTGCCCTATCATTTCTTTGTGTATACCCCTTTTTAAGGGGAGAATGGTCCTAGATAATTGGAACACTCTTGTTAGTAGATTTCAAAAAAATTAGCTACTTGGAAAGGGACTCTGCTTTCACAAGCTGGTAAACTACAATTACTCCAAAGTTCCTTACAGAGTCTACCGGTGTACCTTATGTCAATATTTAAGATGCCTACAAAAATTACAACCTGTAATTACTTATAATCATCGTAGGTTTCTTTGGTTGGAAACCGAATTTAAGGACAAGCTCCCTCTAGTGGCCTAGGATAGGGTCACTCTTCCAAAGAGTGCGGGTGGTTTGGGGTTGAAGGATATAAAAAGTATGAATCTAGATTTAATGGCTAAATTTGGATGGAGGCTTATGTAGGATGATGGTTTATGGGCTAAGATTTTAAAGGCTAAATATATGTTCACTGAGCAAGTCTCTTTTATTTCAAATGACATCCTCCGGAAGGCTCATGCTTTTGGAATGGTTTGGGTAAATGTAGGGGTCTGCTGATGAAAGGGAGAAAATGGGAGATAGGAGATGGTAATCAGATTAATTTCTGGTAGGATTGGTGGTTCTCTAGTGAACCCCTTATTAACCAAGATCAGTGGAGACATTTAGCAAATCACTTCATTTCCTCTATGGGAATCCTTATAAGATATTATTGGGTTAGAAATGAGTGGGGTTGGTCTTGGAAACCTCTTCAATGGGAAGGAGAAGATGTGGGTATCAAGGAGGAAATTCAAAATTTTAATATTAATCTGAGTGGTGTGCATATTCCATCAATTCCTAAACAAGATGCTCTTATTTAGGTTGGGACTAAGGATGGTGAGTACTCTATAAGAACTGGCTATGTTGTAGCTCGTAATGTCCCTCCTCCAAACCCTTGTTGGAATTCTCTCTAGAAAAAAATCTTATCCCAAAGGTGAATTTATTTTTGTGGCATGTTATTCAAAATAAAGTTCTTACTATTGATAATTTACAGGATAAAGGGATGATGATACCAAATAGGTGCATTCTGTGTAAAGCTGACAATGAAACATTCAACATCTTTTTCTCCAATGTCCATACTCTACAAAAAAATTCAATATTTTGAGATTATTTAAGGTCTCTTGGGTCTTACTGGAGTCTTTTGTTAACTGGTATGAGCAATGGACTAGCCCTTTTTCTTCTTTGTGTTTTTCAAAGGCCTATAAGTTTGTGTTTCCTCATTTTCTGTGGGGAATATGGTTGGATAGTATGTGGGAATATGCTAATTAAACAATTAACCATCAAGATAAGAGCTTAAAGGAAATGCTTCTTCAATGCATAAATGAAACTACATGCTAAGCTATTTCTTACTCTATATGATTGCTAACTTAAACTATGAACCTATGAAGAACATAAGCAATCAAAGTGGATTGTTTCTTGATCTCAAGGATTGAGAATGGAATCTCACCAAAAATGGCTACAAATCCATTTTGGATCTTCCCATATTACTCAATTTTTAGTGAAAGGATGCAAGATGGAGAAGCTATTTCCAACAATGGAGAATGGCTTAAATCAAAATGCTTATAGTTTTCACTATTCAAAGCATGGTGTAAGAAGAAAGGTAAGAAGGAGGGTTCTTTATATAGCTTTCCTAAAAGAGGAAGGCTAGCAAATTGATGAATGTGGGATAAAGGTAAAACAAGATTAGGAATGGATAATGTTGCTTTATAAAAGTTAATCTTGATTTAAAAGATTTTAATTTGTCATTAGTAAGTCATGGGAGTTGGGGGATGTTTTAATTAATCAAAAGTGATTAATTAATAGGTAAATGTAAGCTTATAGAAGCTAATTAGGGAAAATTAGTATGATTTGCAAGATGTAAGAGAAGAATTTGATCCAATAAATGGTAATTTATTGATTTAGAGCTCTACAAGTGTAATTAATTAATAATAATTAATTAACCCAAGTCGAAGTGGATATTAATTAATGAAAGGTAATTAATTAACATATTTAATGATTGGAAGGATAATTAATTAATGAAAGGTCATTAATTAATGAATATGAAGAGGAATGTTAGCTAATTAGTGAAAAAACACTAATTATTATGGAAATGACGAGAAAGAGGATAATTAGTGCAATATTAGCATTAAAGGTTGCATAAGAGGATTTTAGGTGTCTACATTTTCCCCTCTTTGGGGTGGCGTAAGTGACACCACTTCAAAGATAGTAGACAAGTACAAACAAATAATGTTTTGAAGAGATAAAATAAAAAATTAATAGAATGAAAGATTCCCCCTCGAGTGTCAATGGGGTGATGAAAGAGGGCGATTGATGATCGAAAAGATGAAAGAACATAATAGAAGAAGTAAAAGAATTGATCCCTATTGCCCCAAGTTGCTTTTGAAGAAAAGTGTTGATAGAAGGAGAGTGATATGGAAAAAAAATGAAGATGAAAAGAGATGGATATAGTTATCATCTTGCCAATGTAAAAACCAAATTTATTTCATCATTTTGCTTATGATCGACGTCTTCGGTCCGTATTAAAAAGAATGAACAAAAGTGTAGTATGACATGAAAAGCCATATACGAAAAAATTTCCATAGCTAAAAACACCAACTCCATGCAACATACAAAATGCAATGCAATATGAGAAAGTAAAAGATGTCTAACTCCCTGAAACATACATAATGCAATGTAATATGAGAAAGTAAACAAGATAAACGATAGAGAAACATAATGCAATGTTTGTTATCAAGATTTGATTCCGACCTATGCAAATTAATGAAAATGGTTAAAGATGGTGCCCCAAGCAAGGATACATGCAAGGGGAATAACGAAGGACACTTGGGTCCTATGAAAAATAGTGCACTATGAAACAATACCAGGCAACTCATTATGCCCTAGAGTATAAACATAGTAAGCAAATAAGATTTGTTAATGAAGGTAGATCAAGATGATCGTGAGTTACACACAAGCTTAAGTGAGAACAAAAGAGAGATTTTGTAGAATGATTTATATTGTTTTTATTTTTCTCGAAACATATTTTAATTTTTTGTGATTTTCTACAATTTTGCTGAAGCTATGTACAGGAAGAAAAAGAAGCATGGATGCCCCCAGTGATAGATGGGATGTACAAGGGCATAATGCCACACATATGAGAAAGTGAAGATGTGATATGCCCCAATGATTAGGTGGGAGTATTCAAAGAAAAATCTTCACATGTAGAAGGGGGATTAAGGCCAATATAAAATAGGTTCAATCATGAGGGAGAAAGGATGCCCCCAACGTAAGTTGGCCAAGAAACACATGAGAGAAAGGAAGTAGAAAATTGTCTTATTAAAAGGGGACAAAAGTGCATGCAAACATGGAAAAGAGGACATCTGATACACATGGATTTTCTAACTAATTTCAAGGAACAAAGGATGTTATGAAAATATTTAGAAGGCGGTTGATGAAAAAGTGATTAGCCCAAGGTACAAATCTTGAGACAAGACATGCACTACAACAAGAGTTTAAACAAGGTCCAAAAAGTAACACTTGGTAACATACTAATCCTTTTTACTCATCAAGATCCGTGTGTGCACATGGAAATGAATTACCTCTTGAAGGAAAGAGTTGATAGACAACAAGTGAAGACACTAGCCAATGTGTAGGAATGATTTAGTTTGAAAGGTGATTTGTGAATAGATTGTGGAAGGAGAGTTGTACATTGCTCCGCTTTCCACGTGTCCATAGCCTCGATGGAGATTCATTTGATTCTAATCACAACATTTCTCTACTGCCAGTCAAGCATCCATAGCCCCGGTAGAGATTATTTGAAATACCCCAAGAGAGAGTTATATATCAATTTGCTTTTGATTTTAGCTTTTGATTTTTGATTGATTGATTTTGATTCTTTTCTTTCTAAAAAATTATTTCAGCTCTCTTATTTGACAAATGGTTAAGAACCACTGATGGTTTGATGGAAGGATGTGGAAGTGATTGTGATGATGACATTGGATAGTGTCAAAAATACACAAAAAAATTCTTCCCAACAATTTTATTATATGTACATAGTGATAGGATCTCTAAGAGGTTAGTCGTTCTTTAATTTACCAAGGTTATGAAAGACCCAAGGTCAAATGGATACCATAGAGATCAATTTCACAAAATGCATGCAAATAGGATAACCACAATAACATAGAAGGGATGAAAATTGTATATGACAAGGGAAGAAAGAACATCCATGTATATGCAATACCTGATTGCAATGTTTGATCTTTGTACCTTTTTTTTAATGTTTTAATGTTTTCTCATTTTTTTGTATTTCTGAACTGTTTTATGATTTTTTATTTTTGAATTGTTTTATGATTTTTTTTATTTTTGGAAGTTGGGACCAACAATGTCAATTTACATGATAGGATCCAACAATGATGTGTGTGAATTTCTTGATAAGGGAGACTAAGTGCGTTTGTTTATCAAGAGTGATATTATCCCCGATCTCGATGATCGTGGTGAGTTCACACTCAATAAATGATTGTGATTTGTTTTGAAACATGGGTTTTGTATGTGGGAGCTTGATTTCCCTATCCATAGGTTTCTACACTTTGCGCCATACTTGATGGGTACATTGGTGTGCATTCTGGAATTGTGTTTTATTTTGAATTTTATGATCATTTGAGTTGTTGGGAGCTTTGGAGCTCATCGGTGTTTTGGTCTTAGCTTGGTTAAAAACTTGTCTAGGTTTCTTATAAGCTAATGATTGACTTGTCGATCCTGAGAAGTGAGAGAAGAATGTGGATTTTAGAATTGATGGAGGAAATGTGGTGCGGTATTGCCACAATATTTGGTAGAAGAATAATGTGATGGATGAAAATGATACGGTACCCAAGGATTGAAAAAGATGGGATACTAGGAGGTGATCCATAGATAGAAGACAAAGGGCTACTAGCATGTGGCCCATTAAGAAGAATAAGAAGGGCTATTAGGATGTGGCCCATAGATGTAATATGATGGGCTACTAGGATGTGGCCCAAGAATAGAAGATGATGGACTATCCAGGGGTGATCCATACATAGAAGACAAGGGGCTAGTGGGACATGCCCCAAGAATAGAAGATAGTGGAATACTCAAAAATGTCCCACAAATAAAAGAGGGAGGGCTGCTAGAAGGTGATCCACACCTAGAAGAATATGAAGGGCTACTTGGCTTTGACCCCTTCAGAGATTGTGATTGAGGAATTATGATAGATAAAGAGTGATTGGGTGATGAGAAGATAGGCCATGGATCAATGCAAGACTAAGGAGTTTCATCACATAATGAAGAATGTAAATATGAAAAAATAAGAGGTGGATCAAGTTGCATGATTTGAGGCTCTTCCTCTATTTCTTGATAAAATAAATCAACCTTTTCCTCATAATATGTGAGCGCATTAAAGTCTAAAGAGAATCCTTGTTTGTAATTTGCTAAAGGCATATATTCGTGTGCCCCTATAATTCCTTGATTGTTTCTTCATTCTGAAAGAGATCAATTGGTATGAGTTGTTGATCAATCACGGGGGTTGATTGGAAGAAAGAGATCCAATTGGTGTGGAAGACTTAGAAGATGTTTGATGATGATTGATAGAAGAAGATGACGCAAGGGATGAAGAATATGTGGAGCTAGATGTCTCAAGATTAGAAGAAGGTGGTGTGGACCTACCTATACGATGGTATATCATCTATAAACTAGTAGGATTAAGTCCAAATTTTGTAGATTATGACACATGGGTCGATTCAGATGTTTGACTAGAAGGACTTTGAGTCACACGAATCTTCAAAGAAGGAAGACTTAGTGGGGGTGATTGATGAAGAAGGTCCTACAAAGAAGGGGAGGACCATGATTCAAGAATTGCATTAGATGAATAATAACAAGGGTCCTGTAAAGAAAGAGAGGACCACAATTCAAGAATTGTATTAGATGTTTGATTGGAGGGATTTGGAGTCACACATATCTTCAAAGGAAGAAGATGTTGTTGAGGCGACTAATAAAAGGGGTCTTGCAAAGAAATGGAGGATCGCATGACATAGGATTCATATTAAATGTATGATGAAGAGGTTCCTATGAAGATAGGGAGGACCATGACATAGGAGTCACATTAGATGACTTAGGAGTTGAATTAGATGAATCCGAATAGTAGTTTGGATATGAATCATCAGAAGAGTCAAAGGAAATATTTGGATTAGAATCCTCAGAAGAAGAGGAAATGTTTGGATTAGAATTAGAAGAAGAGTGGGGGAACTCGAATAATAATTTGGATCAGAAGTTTCCAAATCATACCACCGACTATGAGATGAAGGTGGGGAACAAGTTACCCGAATGGGTTCTCTAGTGTGAATAATCAATCAAGGTTTGTTCATGATGGGTGTCTTTTGATGTGAACACTGAAAACTTGATTCCTTATTGTCGTATGTATAAGGTACCTTACGATAATCAGTCATTGTCAGCATGTGATGGGTTTAAAGGTCTAAACCTAGATTGTATGATCAAAATTTTTCAAAGTGAAGAAGGTTTCATGTTGATTTGGGAAACATAACGACAACCAACTAGACATTTCATAAATATGGGGATGCTTGTGTGATTTTCCAAAAGGGAAGCTAAGGAAAACATACATCGTGATGACTCAATATTGATAATCCAACAAGGTTTGGAGGCGTAAATTTCAAAGGATTGATCAAAATTTTAGCAACATAAAGGATACAAAGGAAATATTTTTTATGTTTGATTGATGCAAAAGTTTCTTAATAGGAAATGTTTTTTCCAAGGTTTGAAAGATGTGTTAAAAAATTATCATGAACTTAGGCAAAAAAAACAATATCAAGAGGATCAAAGACCCAAAGGATTGTCCTAGAAATGAGTTTATGAGATGGATAAACACAAGGAACAATCACGCAATATCAAAACACAAAGCCAAATTAATGACCAAAGAATAATGAATGATATTTAGAATCAATGGATCAAAGTGATTGTCTAAAATGGATAAGTCGATGTGACGAATGAGACACAATCACACAAATTTTTTTTAAACCAATCAATCATCGAATTACTTCCTAAGTCTGTTTCAAATGATAGTTGGTGTTTCAAGATGATTAACAAAATGTCACCACTTATGTCAAGTTCAAATAAATGAACAAGGCGTAAGTAATAATAATAAGTTAATGCGATCCCCAAACAAAGTATACTAAAAGTGAGCTTGAATCCAATCAAGACCTATATTCCAAAGGGTGTCAGTTACGATTGTGGGTGACACAACAATTTCACCAAGATATGTTAACCAAACTTTACAAGAAAGTAAGGTATTGATATCAAGATGATATTGATATAACACACACAAGTGGTAACGCTTAACACTCTTTAGAATCGAGGTAATAATTGAAATCAAACTAAAGCGATAGTATACCTAGGAATTGTTAAAGTGTATATAGTGTAACCTTACAATATAGGTATTTAGGTCAAGTTTACAAGAAACAAGACGTAAATACCAAAATTATAGTGACACGATATAAACAAGATAACCATTCAAAGGAGAATCAAAGTGATGAACCAATCCTAACTATGATGATGATCTTGACTTGGGTATCAAGATCAAAAAGGCTACCAATGATATAAAAACATCTCCACACACTTTAGATGTTTAACAACCCAGCCACAAACATGGATGGGCGTAAATAGATAAAAAAGTGGTGAAACAATCAATTGATAATGCAAAGGTAGTCACTCTTCTTTTGATCAACAAAGTGTCAAAAGAAAGTGAAGGAAGTAGATCAATTGGGGTTGAAAAATGTTGGCCTCACTTCGACAGAGTTTTGCCTCACCTTACAAAGTGAAAAACTAACCAAAAGTAATGCTTCACATGTTTCGTGATGAACAATAGCTCTTAACTCGAATTTGGCTTTGATGTGGTCCAAGTGGGCTCCTGGTCAAAGATAGCTTCTTGGGTGGTTCACTCAACTAGGTGTCACCAAGACCATCTTAAGTGAGCTCAATTTACCCAAAAAGTCACACTAACTAATTTGGGAGTATCTCGGCTTTACTTTACCCCTTCAAGCATAGTGGGCAATAAATGCGTCCATCATGTACTCTCATTGGGGTCACCATACGGATGACTTGTGACGCTAAATCTCACAAATGGTAGTACTAGTCAAGTAGGTTGTGCGGAGCACTTCCCATTTCGTCCACAAGGTTCCCTCTTATGTGGACTACTTTGGGGTTCCTATGACCACCCCCATTGTTGTAGCTTAAGGCTTATGCCAAAGGGGTTATGTCCTAGTTTTAAGCGGATGGGACGTACCCTTATCCAAACCTGCAAATACAAGTGTGTTGATTGTGGTGTGTTTTTTTATCTTTTTAAATTGGATGTGGTTTTCTTGAACACCTTTTGGAAACCTGCATGAAAACTGTATTAGTAGTTTAATTTTGTTTTGAACTCCTTTCTTTGATAAGCATTTTTAGGTCCTGCACTCAAGCGTTAGTAGTTCTCCAAGAAAATCACATTATTTAAAAGAGGATTAAGGGTTGTTTTTTATTCTCAAGATCATCTAAGGATGCAAGAGAAGAGCATACACAACAAATAATCTAACTAAAAAGTAAAGAAAATATTTGCAATCAATGAACCATACAAAAATCTTGATAAATGTTCATTCCCTTAAACCAAAAGATGAAGTTTCCAATTTACCAAATGTTATAAAATGAAGACTAAAGTTTCTTTTAATTCTCAAGATCACCCTAAGGTGCAAGAGAATAGCATACACAAACTTTAGCCCAACTATATAGAAATGGAAAGCTTCAAATCAAATGACCATTGAAAAATGTTTTGTAAAAGGTTCATTCCATTAAGCAAAATGAATAATCAAATTTCCAAGTTTAATCCCAATGTTAAAAATATAGAGATAGAAGTTGTTTTTGATTCTCAAGATCACCAAAAGTTTCAAGAGAAGAGCATACACACTCTTTGGTCTAAATCAAGTAAAGCATGGAAATACAACATTCAACAAAATATTAGACATGTTAGAAAATGACCATTTTAAAATAAAAGAAAACCTGTAATTTTTATGAATATAAATACCAAATTTATGTTTTCATTACATATTTAATTTGAATACCTTTCCAACGCAAAAAAAAAAAAAAGGATTTATTTTGAGTTCGGGAGTAAAATTTATGGCCTTTGGAAGATGGGTTACACATATTCTCTTATGCTCATGGGTATGCACTTGACATGCACTCAAAAATGTAAAAAAAAAAATCCCTTAGTTTGTAAAATGGTTAAATTTTTCCAACCAAGATTCAATTTTGATAACAACCCATCACATTAATATATGAATAGAAGACTCAACGCTATAAAACATTAACATAGATGCTCAAGAATTTAAGATTTTCAAGAAATTGGCAAAACTAGCATGTAGAATGATGAAAAAGTAAGCTCTAAAAATGAAAACATGATGAAATCTTGAAATTTTTCACCAAGATTTAATTTTGACAGCAACCCACCACATTAATATGTAAATAGAAAACTCAGCATTATCAAACACTAACCTACATGCTCAAGAATTTAAGATTTTCAAAAAATTGACAAAACTAACATGTAGAATGTTGAAAAAGTAAGCTCTAAAAATGAAAACATGGAGAAATCTTGAAATTTTCCCATCAATTCTAATTTTGATAGCACTTCACCTCCTTTATACCTACAAGGAAGACTCAACACATGCAAACTCAACAAAATAAGTCAAGAAAAATAAGTTAGATCAACATGTGTAAAAGAGGGTTAGTAACCAAAAATGAAACTTAATTACAAAAACTTGAAATTAAGTGCAAAGGAAAATGGAGTAAGTCCCACCGAGCATGCCAAGTGTGCTCATGTTTTATTAACTAAGCTATAAATTGAAACTAATATCTACATAGCTTCAAAAACAAATGCTAATTAAACAATGAACCATCAAGATAAGAGCTTAAAGGAAATGCTTCTTCAATACATAAATGAAACTACATGCTAAGCTATTTACTACTCTCTATGATTGCTAACTTAAACTATGAACCTATGAAGAACATAAGAAATCAAAGTGGATTGTTTCTTGATCTCAAGGATTTAGAATGGAATCTCACTAAGAATGGCTACAAGGCCATTTTGGATCTTCCCATATTACTCAATTTTGAGTGAAAGGCAAGATGGAGAATTTCTAACAATGGAGAATGGCTTAAGATCAAAATTCTTATAGTTTGCACTATTCAAAGCATGGTGCAAGAAGAAAGGTAAGAAGGAGGGTTCTTTATATAGCTTTCCTAAAGAGGCAAGGCTAGAAAATTGATGAATGTGGGATAAAGGTAAAACAAGATTAGGAATGGATAAGGTTGCTTTATAAAAGGTAATCTTGATTTAGAAGAGTTTAATTTGTCATTAGTAAGTCATGGGAGTTGGGGATGTTTTAATTAATCAAAGGTGATTAATTAATAGGTAGATGTAAGCTTATAGAAGCTAATTAGAGGAAAATTATTATGATTTGTGAGATGTAAGAGAGGAATTTGATCCAATAAATGGTAATTTATTGATTTAGAGTTACGAGTGTAATTAATTAATAATAATTAATTAACCGAAGAAGAAAGTGGTTATTAATTAACGAAAGGTCATTAATTAAAATCTTTAATGAGAAGAAGGCTAATTAATTAATGAAAAGTCATTAATTAATGAATATGAAGAGGAATGTTAGCTAATTAGCGGAAAAACGCTAATTATTATGGAAATGATGAGAAAGAGGATAATTAGTGCAATCTTAGCATTAAAGGTGAGTAAGAGGAGGTGTCTACATTAGGTTTTCCTTGATGCCAAAAATTAGTATTTATTTCAAGTGTGGGATTTGGATCTGAGCTATCCTTTCTATCATTACTGATTATGCGAGGCCTCAAATCTTTTATTATACTCCTAATTTGGCTTTTTGTGGCCAACATTTTTTTTTGTTTTTGTTGCAGGTTTTGAGGTGGTTGTCTATCATGGGTGGTAACAGAGTTAGGGTTTAAATGTATTCTTATTTTGATCTGGAAAGGGATACAAATATTTTTATATTTTCAAAAGTGGGGGAATTACCCATTTTTTCCAAAGGCTTAATGGTTTTGATGAGAATCTGTCGAAGGAGTTTGTGCAGGTTTGGGATAAGGGGTTAGTGAAAATGCACGGGGTGAGCTTTCTGGTGATAGAAGAATTGATTGGTCAGGTCACTGGCATGGATTGTGATGGGTGTA
This sequence comes from Taxus wallichiana var. yunnanensis, assembly GCA_018340775.1. NCBI lineage: Eukaryota > Viridiplantae > Streptophyta > Pinopsida > Cupressales > Taxaceae > Taxus > Taxus wallichiana. The sequence goes on from CM031240.1 coordinate 612,448,810, forward strand.
AGCTTTTTAAAGATTAAAATAGGTTCTAGGAGGAATCCCACATTTTCTGGAAAATGATGAGAAAAATTGTTACATGGAAGATGACATAGCTCATAGTTATTTTCCGTGGCGTTGGCCTGAGTTTAATTTTTTTCATCATGAAGTATATTACTCTTGATGGGAAGTAAATGAAGCTCCATACGCAACATTTCATGTTGCTCAACCATTTTAGATGAAGCAAAAATATGAGTATTCATTTCTACTTTCTCAATTCGCAATGGTCGAGTAAAATATTTCTAGGTGAAGAAAAAAGAGATCCTTCTACATTAGGGATTAATGATTTTGTTGTTGAAAGTTGGAAATCTGATTCCTGAAACTAGAGGTGTCAGTTTTAGGTATGGTGAAGAATAGGAAGAACATTTGACTCTGGCGATAGGCGTAAGCTTAATGTTATGAAGGAGAAGGCTAAGAAGGCTGGTTTGCGGCAACGACTAATCTTTAATTTTTGGTGGGGAAAAAAATAGATGCCATTAATTTGGAGGAGAACGAATGAGGGAAATACCATGATAAATTTTTTGGCTAGAAAAATTGAAGCTCTCAAGGATGTGGTTAATCAAGTGAAAGCTAAGAATATGAATATGATTAGGGGCATAATGTTCTGATGCAGAGTTGATGGTTCTGAGTCATATGGTTGAAGCCCTTCAGGAGATGGTAGATTCTGATTAAGGGAAGAAGAGGAGGATAGCCATTATCAGCTATGATGATCATGTCTACTCTAATAGCCAAGAGGTGAATGTTGGGCTAAGCTCACAGATTTAGGGAAAAAGTGCATAAGGGCTCTCTTGCAACTTTTCTTGACCGGATTTCAATGGTTTTTGGTTTCTTCCATGTTCTGGTTATTTTTTAGGATGTTTCGGTTTGGTTTTGTTGTTTTTTTTTTGTGTCTCGCTCTAGTTGAGTCAATTCCTTTTTGACTCGAGCGTTTTTGGGTGGTTTTTTTAATAGATATTTTTGTTGGTTATGAGATTTCAATGTAATATATCTTTGTATAAGGTCATTGGAGCCTTTCCAAACTTAATCTATAAAAAAATTGGTTGAAAATATTAGAAGAATTGAAATAATCCTCAATCAAAGTGGTATCACCAAATTTAGAAGAACGAATTGAAAATTGACCTCTTATTGGTTTCCAAACTTGCTTCCTTGTTTTTTGCAAGGAATTAAACTCGGAGTAGAAGTTTTAGCAGATCTAATTTGAATGATGATCTTAGTACTTCCAACTTTGTAAATATGAGAAAACTAACAACATATAATAAATAATATAACATTGGTTTGACCCGAACTCAAGATAGAGTTGCCACTAGAGATTCTGATCTAGAAATGATAAATCAACCTTGAAAATGCACAAAATATCACTTCAAAATCACAAATCGATGATAACTTGGTAAACCCTTCAAAAACCCACATGAGTGAAACACGTATCCTACACATTTGAGATCATGAAAGTGAAAATGAATAAAAATATCAAAAACCTTGTAATCAAATATCCAACGGAGTCACCCAAAAATGATGTTATTGATGAGAAATTAGAGTATGAAAGAAAAATTTAACTCATAAAATTTGAGAAGACATTACATAGAAACTTATTACAAACTGAGGAACCGATAAATCTTGTTTGAAACTCGCTCGATCCACAGGAACATCATTAGTTTCATGTTGGTTCCCAATCTAACACCTAAATAAGTCAATTATGCAAAGGGGGTAATAAGAAAATACAAACCTCTTAATATGTAATTTTGTAGTTAGGGACGTATATATGTGTCTGTTTTGACCATGCCTTATACGAATTACGAGGGGAGGTACATGACTAAGTATATGGTTATTCTCCTCTTACTTTATGGATTTTCCTAAACCAAGGTGAGAGAACCTGAGGGTGGATTGAAAGGGAGAGGAATATTCTATGTTTCAAACCCTCATACTTGTTGGAATGTGAATCTAAGATCAAATGTAACCATATAAATACAATTCTCATTCAAAAGAATGGTTGCAAAAACATTGGAATCACTTGGTACATCGGACATAAGCCATTAAAGATAGATAAAATACGAGTCACATATATCATCTCGATGAAACTATTAACAAGCGAGGATAATATGATGCTAAGATGCTACATAAAGGAAAATACACTTGAAATATGTAGGATAGGTGTGATTTTCAAGAAAACACATGTAAAATAGGAGAAGGTAATGTGATTTTTAAGGGTGGTACATGATGATTCTCGGTTAAATGAAGTGGGGGTGGTGGATCTAATGGGAGAAGTAACCATTCTCACCATCTCATCATGTTACTTCAAAAATGTGTAGTATGAAAAAGATCAATAAAACATAACCTTCAATGGGGCATTTGAATTTATTGATACCAAATTCATGAAGATACTACCCGATTTAGTCTAATTTGAATTAAATATAATATTAAATATTCACTTATTGAAATAAATGATGTATAAATTCTAAAATACACTAATGACAAAAAAACTAAGATTTAAAATATGAAACCCTAAGCAAGAGAGGGAGATAGAAGAACTTAGCTGACTTCCACGCAATCTAGATCTGATCTAGGCATGGAGAAGTGATGAACAAGATGCCAACAGTGTCATAACTAATCTCTCTAAATTATGTAACTCAAAAAAAAAGGCTAGACAAGGGCGTCCATGGTAGGACAAAGTGTTGGGGTTAACACACATTGGTTGTACAAATAATATATCAGATCCAAGCATACATGCAAATAAAAGCGGATACTCTACCAAAATAACTATACAGAACAAGATATATAAATCAAAACTATATTTAATGTGGCTCACCTAGTTTGGGCTACGTCCACCAAGAAACAAACCAAGCTAATCTATTATCCAAAGCTTTGATAAGATTTACAATTGAATATTTACAATCTTCCACACCTCTCAGATGTACATTACTTTCTTTCCCTCAAGCTTTTTCTTCTTCTCCAAGAATTCTCTCTCACAATTATTCTCACAATAATCATCAAAATTTTCATGTTCTTCTTAATTCTTAATTCTAAACCCTAGCTTTCATGCCTATATAGGCGTCTACAAACTTAAGGTACTTAGCCATGTAATTACAATCAATAGATTTTCTTTTATACTAAAAATAAATCTAATTCCCAAGAGTTAAATCAACCACTCTTGCACAGGAAACCAATGCCAATTAGCCCTAACCGATGATGATTCCTCCTTGCCTGACTGATGTCGGTCATAGGTGACTAATGTCGGCCCTCCATAACCGATGGCGGTTACTATTTTTTCCATCAAGTTTCATATTGCATGCTAATTTGAAGTAATTGAGCTCCACAACTCAACAATCTCCCACTTGGAGATTAATTACTACACCATACCTATACAACGTCATTCTTAGATCCTTCCTTAGCTTTGTTTCTTCCTCTTCAAGTCTCAAACTCGAAGACCAACAGAAGTGGAGTGTAGCTCCAACTTCTCCTTTACTAATGGATTCGTTAGCATATCCGCAGGGTTCTCACTTGTATGAATATTTTCTAGATTCAACTACCCATCCTCAATACCTATCGTATGAAGTGATACCTCAACTAAATATGTTTCATTCTCAAATGAAAAGCTGAGTTCTTTGCCAAATTTATTGCACTATGACATTCTTGAACAATTTTCAATCATCTTGCTCCTTTCCCAACTCTTCCATGAACCTACTCATCAACATCATCTCCTTGCTAGCCTATTTAGCTACAACATACTTTTCCTCTGTAGTAAACAAAGCTACAACCTTATGTAATCTTAAAATCTAGCTAACTTTTGTCCCACCTACTATGAAAATATATCTAGTAGTGCTCCTCCTACCATCCATATCTCCAGTCATATCTGAATCAACATAGCCACATAATGAAATATCGAACCTCCACCGCATAACTACATGCTAGATTTCCCTTTCAAATACCTAAGTGTCCATTGGACTGCCTTTTAATGCTCTTTACCTAAATTGGCTATATATCTACTCACAACTCCCACTTCCTGTGAAATGTCTAGTCTGGTACAAACCATAACATACATGAGACTCCCAACTTCTAAATCATATGGAACTCGTGTCATGTATTTGACCTCCTCATGTGATGAAGGACATTGATCTTTGTTCAATTTGAAGTGTCCAGTCATATGTATACTAATAGGTTTTGCATTATACATCTTGAACATTTCTAACACCCTATAGATATAATCCTCCTGAGACAAATATAATTTCTTTCTTTTCCTGTCTTTGTGTATTTGCATGCCAAGGATTCTTTTCGTAGATCCTAAATCCTTCATAGAAAATGTGTGAGCTAGCTTTCTCTTAAGCTCACCAATGTCTTGAATACTAGATCCTGTAATAGCATATCATCCACATATAGTAACAAAATAATATAGCTCCCATTTTCAACCTTGAAATAAACACAATAGTCAAATTCACATCTCAAGTAACCATGTTGATGCATAAAACTATCAAACCTCATGTACCATTGCCTTAGATATTACTTGAGCCCATATAGGCTCTTTTTCAACCTGCACACTAATTTCTCCTTACCCTTGACTTCATACCCAAGTGGCTATTGCATATAAATATTTTCATCCAAATCACCATGAAGGAAATTTGTCTTCACATCTAGTTTCTCTAAATGTAAATACTCTACTGTAACTAAACTCAACACAATACAAATATAATTCCTCTTTACAATAGGAGAAAATATTTCACCAAATTCAATACCTACTTTATGTGAAAATACCTTTACTACAAGCCTTGTCTTGTACCTTTTTGTCCACCCTCTTCTTCCTTGATCTTGTAAACCCACTTGTTCTGCAATGTCCTCTTACCTACTGGAAACTTAACCAAATCCCAAGTTTGGTTCTGTTCCAAGGATTTCATCTCCTCATCCATGTCATGCTCCCACTGGACGTGGGTCTTATCTGCATTACTTCTTTAAAAATTTCTGGTTCACCATTATCAGTCAATAATAAATAAAATAGAGAAGGTGTAAATCTTTCTAGATATTTACTTACCCTTTGTGACCTTCTCACAGGAGTTTGGGGTACTAAAGGCTCATTCTGGACCTCTTAGACATTTGTATCAAAATATGTCAGTGACCAACATTGGTCACCTGGTAACCGATGTAAGTTCGATAATCGATGTCGGTTTTTTCTTTGTAATCGATACGGTTCTATTGACCGATATTGTCAAGGTTCAACAAACACTAATTCTATGCATAACCCTGTCGGTATTTTTTAAATCGAGAGTTCATTTTCATTCACAAACTTCTCAACCGGTTCATCCTTAGGGACTAAAATTTAATCCCTATACATTCTCTTTTCATTCCATTCAATATCACGACTCCATATAATTTTAGAAATCTCTAAATCCCAAAAATAGAATCCAAAATCACAGATCCATAACCAATGAAAGTGCATCTCTTGGATTTTGCATCCAATTTTTTTCTATTTTCCTTATCAATATGCACAAAAGCTTTTGAACCAAAAACTTTAAGAAAAGAAAGATCTACCTCTTTCTGGTCCAAGCTTCCTCTAGTATTCCTCCATCTAGTGAACTTGAAGGCCCATGGTTAATCAAATAAATTGATGTATCAACTTTGCTTCTACCCAAAAATGCAAGGGCAATCAGAATGTATCCTCATACTTCTAGCATGTTCCATAATTATCTTGTTCATTCTTTGTGTAACACCATTCTCCTATGGTTTTCTTATAACCATTCTTTCTCTATGTATCTCATTCACTGAACAATAATCATTGCAAGCCTCACTATAGTATTCACCACCATTGTCATATCTAAGGCACTTTAACTTTGATTTTGATTCATTATCAACAAGGGATTTCCATCGTGTAAAAGTTTCAGAACATCATATTTACGTTTAATACAATAAACCCATACCTTTCTTGTAGCATCATCAATGAAAGTAACATAATCTTTGGGATCCTCCATGAGAATATACCTAAGCTAATCCCCACACATATGAGTGTACAAGGTCAAATTTCTACTCCTTCTTAGTTTCCTCAACTTTGAGAATTCTCACTCTCTTTTGCTTTCCAAAGACACAATGCTCACGAAATCAAGATCTAAATCTTTCAAATCTGATAACTTACCCTTTGACTTTAATATTGCATTCCTTTTTGACTCATATGGCCCAACCGATTATGCCATATACATGAATCTAAATCTGAAGTAGATAATGTATAAAATGAATCAGTAACACATATAGATAAATATAATATTCCTACCTTTTACCTCTTCCAACAACAAAAGCACCCTTGGTGACTTTCAAGAGTCTCTATAAAAGTAACCATGTCACTAGATTCACTTAGTTTCTCTCTGAAATAAGATTCCTTTTGAGGCTTGGCACATGTCTCATATCTTTCAATACCCATGTATTTCCATTATGTGATTTTAAATGAACTTCCCCTTTTCTAGTAATATTGCAAGGTTCATCATCACCCAAATAAACATGCCCAAAATTTCCCTAGACATAATTTCTGAAATAACCCTTGTTAGGATTTGCATGGAAAGAATCTCCTAAATTTAAAACCCATGATTCAATTCTATTATCTAAATAAATAATAAGAGCATCTTGCATTACCTTTGTTGTAACAAGATTTTTTTCTTTACCTTTATCTGGTTGTTGGTTCTTTTTATCCTTTGACCAACAATATTTCTTTGCATGCCCTTTCTTTCCACATTTCCAACAAGTAATTCCCTTACCTTTGGATTTAGATCTTCTATCCCTTGACTTTTATTTCCCATTACACTTACTCTTGGATCTCTCCTTCTTCGGTCACCCTAATTTCTAAATTCAAAGCATTCCCGGATGATGATTCCTATGTACTCTTCTGCGAATTTCTTCATGCAATATTATACTAACCACATCATCAAACTTCAAAATATTATTAACAGATGTTGTATTACTAACATCCATTATCAAGTTATCCCAACTATCATGTAAATAACATAAGAATAAAAGTGATGTCACTTCATCATCAAACAATATATCAACCGATTTAACTTATTTACAATAGATCTAAAATCATTCAAATGAATAGATGTAGATCCACCTTCATGCATCTTAGAACTAAATAGTTTCTTCATCAAATAAACTTTATTTGAAGCACTAGGTTTTTATATAAATTAGCAAGATATTTCATTAACCCTACCGTAGAAGTCACTTTTGTAATATTAGAAGCCACGGGTGCTTTGCCAAGATCAATCTTATAGAACCCAAAGCATTTCTATCAAGAATATTTAATTCTTCATCAGTCATCTTAGTAGGTCTAGACCTCTCATCCAAAGGTAAATACAAATCTCTTTGATACAAATAATCCTCAATCTACATCTTCCATAATTGATAATTTTGGTCATCAAACTTCTCTACCTTGTATTTTTTTTCTTCTACCATTGTTGTAGCTCCCACTCAATTAGAAAACCCTCTGTGAGTAAATATGTCAACACAAAAAACCCTCAAACAAAGATTTGATACTAGTTGTTGGGGTTAGCACACTAGTTGTATAGATAATATATCATATCTAAGCATACATGCAAATAAAAGTGGATATTCTACTAGAAGAAATATACAGAAAAAGAGATATAAATAAACACCAGATTTAACGTGGTTCACTAGTATGGGCTACGTCCACAAAGAAACAAGCAAAGCCAATATATTATCCAAAGCTTTAACAAGTTATACAATTGAATATTTACAATCTTTCACACCTTTAAGATGTACAAGTACTTTCTTTCCCTCAAGCTTTTGCTTCTTCTCCAAGAATTCTATCTCTAACAATTATTCTCACAATAATCATCAAAATTTTCAAGTTCTTCTTAATTCTTACTTCTAAACCCTAGCATTTATGCTTATATAGTGTGTAAACAAACTTAGGTCACTCAGCCATGTAATTACAATTAATAGATCTTCTTTAATACTAAAGATATATCTAATTCCCTAGAGTTAAATAAAACACTCTCTCACAGGTAACCGATGTCAGTTAGCCTTAACCGATGTCGATTCCTCCTTACGAATGATGTCGGTCATAGGTGTGATGTCGTCTCTCTCCATAATCGATGTTGGTTCTTGTGTTTTCCAAGTAAGTTTCATATTGCATGCTAATCCGAAGTAATTAAGCTCCATAACTCAACAAACAAGGGTAATTGGGCACCAAGCGACTAGAATTGGGTGCCCGTGGATCGTGCAAAATCCCAAAATATTTTGGTTCTATCGAAAGAGTGTCATGATTGCTCTTTATTGATTGACTATTATTCACACTATGATTTTTGAAGGTACTTGTAACGTAAAAATAAGATTTCATCTACACAAGCCCGAAACCACATCAAACCTAAAAATGAAAATGTAGAATAGGGAGTCATAATGACCTCGAAGGTCACCACGAGAGTGCAATTATGATCAAGTGCTACACTAAATCTCGAGAATCCGTTTATTTTTGTGTAGACATGATGCCCCAAGATGCCATTATTCAAGTTGCACTTGACGGTGGGATGTAGCTAGAATGTAGCAATGTATAATATGGGTGGATGGAATAGAATGAATTTCCCCTTCCTATGTTGTGTGTGCGGTCCCTTGTCCCTTGAATGTATGCTATATGAATTGATAAGCTGGAAGGCTAACCCATAAGTGAAAAATATGCCCAAAAGATAAAAGAGACCCAAATGAAGTTATTAAGGTGAGAAAGGGTCAGGGGTGCCCAGAGGGGACATGGGCACCTAGGCGCGTCTATCCTAGATGGCGCTGGTGTCTTAATCCATAAAAGATAAATAAATTTTGGAATAGGTTGTAAGGTGTGTAAGACCAAATAGAAAACAAGAAACAAATAAAAGAGGTCAAAGATAGTTGTCAATCACTAGTTTTCTTGCTTAGGAATCATGTAAATGCTAGCATGCTTTTAGGACCTAGAAATGTACCCAAGTGTGTAATTTCTTGTCTACATTTGCCCCCACTTTATGTTTTTGAGTGAATACTCGATAACATAAATTAGATAAGAGATGTGTACCTTATGATTTTATAGAGTGTGTGGTGAATAGAGTGTCAAGTGGACAAGTGAAGCGTGGAATAATTACAAAGTGAAGTGTGGAGACCAAGAAAAGGAAATTGACCCTAGGGGTGAAGCATATGTGTTGTGCCATGTTGCTTTAGCTTGTGGTTGTTGCTTCTTGTAAGGACGGACCTACAAAAGAAGAGAAAGAATGTATTCAAAGTCTTGTATATGATAAATCAGAGAAAAATATGCATAAGTATGTAAAAGTGTGTAAAGGAAAGGGTGCACCTGATGTAAATGAGAGTAAAAAGATAGAAATGTTTCCTAAAATGCTATGTACAGTGATTTTTTGGGTGATATCATGCCAAGAGCAAGTTTTTTGGTGATATCACGCCAAAAGTGAGTTTTTTGGGAGATCTCATGCCAAGAGAAAATGTTGGGGAGAGAGGTCTAGTGTTACTCTCCTTCCATGACTTTTCCCAATAATCACTACATCAGATGGTACATCCTTGATTTATTCATGATATATCTATTGTTTTGAATTAGTTTTTACTATACCGATTGAAGAAGATAAAATGTTTTTTATAATTAAAGGATTGTACATGTAGCTGTAGAACTAATCTGAAGTTTTTGTGAATTTGTGTTGATCGGATAAGTTAACTATATGTTCCCCAAGGATATAAACACCTAGGGAGGAAACAAGCTCCCAGGTGCTACTATTTGAGTCTGGGCATTGGTATTTGTGTTGTGCTAAGGATCTAAGTTAGATTCTAGGCCATTATGTGATTGTGTTCCTATTGTGTTCATGCACTATCTTTGAGTTGAACCGTAGCTCTATGTTTTATACGGGTGATTTATTCAAACAAGGTATGCCCCTTGTTTGGGGTACATGCAACAATTTGTAGGAGTGTGCGACCCAAAAGAGGACCTTATGTTGTGCTGAATTGTATACCTGTAGGGGGTAGGGAATGTGCATGGTAAAGACCAAGGCACATGTAAAAAATGGATAGTAACATGGGTTAGTAGAAAAAGTAACAAGCATGCAATAGAAGACAATTTATCAAACAAGTATGCAATCAAAGTGAACCATGAAAAACATGTTTGAAATGTGGGACATCACTCATAATGTCATAAGACAATCAAGGCCGAAGTGGCCAAAATCATACAAGACATAGGGCATAGCACACAAACAATAGCATACGATATCAAACAATGGAAAGTAAAATGTATTAGACAACCATGGTAGCATATAGTCATAAAAATAAATGCTACACATGAAGCACCCATTATAAGGTTAGAAAGATAAAAATTATGTCAAGGCATGTATGTGTCAATTGAAAGTAATGTGATAGTAAGAATATGAACTAGTATATGATGAAATAATATCACCTATAATGTGTGTGAGTAGTAAAGGTAGATATCCCGGGAGCCTTAGTGGGACTAGAAGAGGATACAATGTTGGGAATCATTGCAACATATAATAACCTTTAAGAGATCTACATTCATAGCTAGAGACCAAGTGAACACGTATGTTTATATGCTAAATATAATGAGATAATGAGTATCCAACTAACATAGTAAGCAAAGTGCAACATGTAAATAAAAAAACCCAGAAGAGTAAATGTAACCAAGATATGCAAATGCAATGTAAGAGTGTGATGGCATGGTATGCAATGTGTGAATGGGATAAGATCAGTTTTCCACTTAGCGGATGTGTTTGAGATGAGGTTCATTCATAAAATACCCCTCAATAATCAAGAATGAACCATAAAACAAAAGTGTGTCTTTAGGAAATGGTTTTAAAATGTGTGCTAGAAAGATAAATCATGAAGCGTAGAGAATGAAGAGTGAATGTGTTGAGGTTCATTTAAGAATTAGATCCTCAATAGTTGAGTATGAACCATGGAACACAAGTGATTTGTAGGGTAATGACGAGACAATACATGTATCAAATGGGTTAAAATTTCTTAGAAATATTATACATGAAGCATGGAGAGTGAAGTATGATAGTAGGTGCTAGAGACAACTGCTAGTGATAGAATGAGGGGAAGTAGGGTGCTCCTCAATTGTGTGATGTAGAAAAGGATCAAGTAAAATAATTGAGAATATCATTAGTGTAAGGATCGTAACCGATAGGATCTAGATTAGAGACTTTGGTAAGCAATAGTTTTAGGTTGATCATATAAAGAGCCCTTGCAACGTAAATTGTACATGCCCATTGCATATTATTCATTAGTAAAAGGAGGTTGAGGACAATCGTGTGCATACCAACAAGTTATATTTTGAGTATACCCTAAGAATGAGTCATTACAAATAAATATGTGGCCAAAGGTCATGGGAAATTATAGACAAAAAAGCACACATTGGGGTACATTTCTAGGTCCTAGTCACATACTACTATTCATATGATTCCTAAACACAAAAACTAGTAATCGACAACTACCTTTGGCCTCTTTTTATCATTATTGTTTCCTCTTTGGTCTTACACACCCGATAGCCTAGTATGATATTCATTTCTTTATCTTTATTGACTCTGACACCAGCGCCCATGCCCTCATCCACTCTAGGTGCCCCGACCACTTTGTACCTTGTTCACCTCTTTTGGGTCTCTTTTATCTCTTGGGAATATTATTTTCTTATAGGTCAGCCTTTTAGTTTTCAATTACAAAATTCAACCAAGAGAATCATATAACTACAAAGCTATATAACCAAAATAAATGATCAATCTCTAAGCATCTATTATCACCACATAAGGTTACATCAAAGGAATTCTACGAGCATCAAAGGCATTCGTCTAACACTCACTCAATAGATAAGGTACTACAATTTATGCATACACACATAAGAGGGAAATTCATTTTTCCATCCTAACATATATCTACATTTCTACATCTAGTTATTGCCCACTATCACGTACACTTAAATAAGGGTTTCTTAGGTCACGAATCTATCACACATGCACAAGAGCCACATGGAGTCTGATATGTAGTGCAATGTTTGGTTGTAAGTTTACTCTATCGGGTGACTATTAGGGCCAATCCAACTCCTAATTTTCATCTTTATTTTTTTGGATTTGATCTGGTTTGGGGTTTTAAGGATGTGATTTGTTTTGAAGGTTACAAGCGAGTTCTTTGATCATCCGAGGACATACGGGTGACTAACAATGAAGACTAGTGACCACCTTGCCACACCACACAAAATAATTTATGAGGTCTTGTGCAGTCATAAGTGCCTACCGGTGGTCTCTAACACCTAGAAACCCCATTCATGTCTTGAGAACCCTATTCTGGCTTATCGGCAATTACATAATTTTCTCGAGTGCGATTGCAAAAATATCCTCCTGTTCATCAATTTTCTAGTCTAGAACACTCCGGGTTTTATTACAAAATTAGATAAGTCTTATATTCCCTCTCTTACACTTAGGGTTTCAATTTTCATTAGCTTATTACTTGTGTTAGATCTGTGCTTTATCATTTATTTATCATACATGACTATGCTGATAACTAGGGTTACAAATTAATTCAATATTTGTTAAATCATTTGGTGAACCCACATTCAAATACTCTTGGATCCTCATTTTCTTATCTTGTGGATCCTAAAATTCTTCAAATTTCTTTGCATGATTTAATTCAAATGCATCCCAATTACAAGGTTTTTCTCCAAAAATCCGTGAGACATTATGTATCTCCCCCATGATACACCACCCACTCAATTAAATGTTATCTTTGATTTTCTATCGATGACTCTATCACACCTAATCCTACTTCCAATAAACCCATCTTAGAGTCAATTCAAGATTTGAATTCTGTATTTTAAGACAAAATTCAAGATATGGAAGAAATGATTACATCTCTTAAATATGGAATATAACATCTTAAAGATATTTCTCGGGTCCATGCTAGTTCTTTATCTCAAAATTATATCACCACTTGATTGCTTGTGATTTGTGTGTGAGGAAATAAGTGTAATGTGCATGACATGGGATTATCCTGTAGTGTGAGACTTTGTAAGTAGGATGATCCTTTTGAGAAATCTAGCTTCTTCTCCTAACCTAGTGCCAACTTCTCCAAAGTGTGGAGAATGGAAACTAATCTAATCCTACCCTAATGCTTTCTAAGGAGATAAGGATAGAAGAATGCATAAAATTAAATATATTCTAAGAGAAGGTGATACACCAAGAAAGGGAGTGAGTGGAAAATAAGGAGTAAAAAAGTGAGAGAGGGTGAGTATAAGAGCCACAAGGTAAAACAATATTCAGTTCCCTAGATTCATAAAGCACAACAATTAAAGGTCTTACAAAGAGATATAAACATGCACAATATACCTACAAATGTAATGGAAGGAAAAATATGCAATAAAAATTGAATTAGGGAAAGAAAAGACACAAAATACCAATTTTATTGCTCATAAACATGCACAATCCATTACAATATAGGCATAAGGAAAAATCATTTACAATAAGCCCAAATTCGAGGCCTTTAGCTCACAATAGCTCTGGAATAATTTTGACAAAGTTCTTTTGATAGAGAATGAATCCCCTCAAAATGAAGTGGATTTTACAAAAATTAGGCAATTTGGGTCACCAACTAGTAGGATGCATTAAAGAGGTATGGGGAGCCATACGATTTGGTACTTTTCTTTGCGAGTTGTCATGGGTGCCATACTACATTAAATCTAGTTGTTGAGTTGTTATTTTCCCACCTACCTTCGCATGGCATGTGACTCGTCTATCATGTGGATCATCCAACAATGTTGGGTTGGACATCATCCAACCACGATCCATTCAATTTATGAGTAGGTCATCTAACCGCTTTGTTTCCCAACACGGGATGGTTAGACGATTGTCTATCTTGTAGGCCATACATTATTTTGGTCGTTGACTAACTTGGGAGTCGCCATCTTCGAGACCGTGGACCATCCATCCTAAGTTAGATGGCTATCTCTCTCTATTCATACACTTGTGGGTATTAGATAGTCTTCCAACCTTGCACCGTACACCAACCACTCGTCAATTCCAATAGTCATCTAACCATGGTTTCCGTGTGATCCTTGGCTGCTCATTTATCCTTGGCCATCCAACTTTAGGGGTTGGATGGTCGTGCATCTTTGACCGTACCATATGCTTTCCGAACATCCTTGTGGCCATCAACCAAGGGGTTAGTAAAAATCTAAACCTGTGACATCCAACCCAAGGGGACTTGGATGTTGTCCATCTTATCCATACGTTGCTAACCCATCCAACCATGAGCTCATCACCATGTTGTAACAATAGTCAGCCGACCAACCCCATCGACTAACCCATCCATCCATCTCAACTAGCCAACCCAGACACACCCATTCGAAAACCTATTTGACCAACCTCTTCCATACATAAGATCGACGTCCAACCCCTAGGACATCCATATCATGTGTCTAACCTAGGAGTCCAATCTAGGCATCCAACTCAGAATCTAACTCGGTGTCTAATTCAATGAACTTTTCAATCTATATAATGAGTTTGAACACCAATTTGAGCATTCACCAAGGTTCATCATGAGTGAAGACCAAAATGGCCAAGCCAAATCATGAGCTTCCCTAAATATTACAAAGCATTTCTCCTTTTTCATCAATTCTGCTAATGCTCGACCTATTATGTTTTCCATTTTGTAGGGGGTGCAAAAATGGATAACAAGTTATTCTTCTACGTCTCATTCCACTTCTATAACTTCCATGTGTGGTCATATCAATGAACACTAAGTCTTACCACTATTGGCACCTCTCAAGTTTAATCTCAATGCTAAAAATATATATATTCTTCCTCAAATTCTCACTCATCAATTGATCAACTTGTCACCTATTCATTATTATCATCCTTATCGGATTGCAAAATATTATCATCATCCATACTGCAATTATCATTGAATCAATGGACATAATGACAATGATTGTTATGATCTTAACTAAAAATTTGGCCACCTTAAGCATTATGGTCTCATCTCATTTGTTACATGTTTATCTCCGATTGATACATCCCAATGAGTTCCTAAATCTAATTCATCTATATATAATGAGCATCATACCATCGTTACTCATGTTCCTTCTATAGTTTCCTCTCAAAATCGGTCCAACCCATCCTCCTCCCAAGTCTTATACAACATTACAAAGTAAAAATAAATAACCCCCTCTCAAAATTAGTCCATCCTCGTCTCCTATCAAGTCTTATGTAGCATTTTCAATCCAACCTAAGCTACCACCATTCAATATCCTGGCCCATCCCACTTTTCTTTTGTTTCCAATTCATTTTTTCAAACAAATTATTCCTTATACTGATGGCCAAGACACATTTTCAGCTCCACCACCATGGCATGGTCCTTCTCACATCACCGCATAGGTATCCATCACCCACATACTTGGGGAGAATTATAGCTTCCCCATCCTTTTCATTTCTATAAAATGTCTCTATCACCTTATGTACTTGATGCTCCTCGCTTAATGTATAATATTTATCAAGCATCACTAAAATTCATTTGATACATGCATTGTATCATCATTAATCTATGATGCACTCTATCTCCATGGTTCATACTCATTTGATGAGGGTCTGAATCTGAAATGAAACTTAGTACATTCACACTCTTTACACTCTATGCTTCATGATCTATCTTTCTAGTGCACATTTTTAAACCATTTCCCAATGATGCACTCTTATTCTATGGTTCATTCTTTACTGTCAAGGGGTATTTTATAAATGAACCTCATCTCATACATATCCATCCACATACACTCAAGGGGCACGCTAATCCTATCACACTCACGTTGCATATCATTCCATCTCACTCATTCACAACATACTACATATCTTGGTTGCATCTATTCTTGTTTGCTTATACTAGTTACATGTACACTTTGTTTCACATGTTAGACAGATACTTCGTATGTCATTATCCTTTCTATATACACATGTGTGTTCACTTATTCTCTAGTTGTGAATGCAGAATTTATATAGATCTTTACAAGTAGCATGGATTCTTCACACTTTACCTCTTACCGATCCCACCAAATCTCCTCGGGGCATCTACTTTCTTACACACTACATGTGTTATTGTTTCATTTTGTAGTATTTACTATTCTTACTAGCATAATACTCTATGAATATATACAAATCTTGACATACATTTTATCTTTCTAACATGCTAACTGGTGCTTCATGTGTAACCTTTTCTTTACATGAACTATTTACTACCATGGTTGTCGATAATTTGTTTGATAATGTTTTCCATTGTTTATCATTGTATGCCACTATTTGCACGCTTTGCCCTATGTATTTCTTGATCATTTCTTGTATGATTTTGGACACTTCATCCGTGATTGTCTTGAAACATTGTGAACAATGTCCCATGTTTGAAACCCTCTTTTTGCGGTCTACTTTGCTTGCACTATTGCTTGATTATATTGTATTATGTTGCATGTTTGTCACTTTTTCTACTAACACATATTTCTAGCCTCTTTGTTTGTATGTGCCTTGGTTTCTACCATGCACATTCCCTCCCCTACAGAGTATCAATTTCAAATCATATTTTGGTCCTCTCCTTTAGGCCACATCTTCCTGGTGACATCACATGCACCCCAAAAAAATGGGAATACATTGGGTGAATCAATCACCCCATTCAGTAGCTCACAAATTCACTACAGGACTGCACAATACATGAATAAAACATAGTTACAATCACAGAAATAGCCCAAATTATGACTTGGGTCCTCAGTTCAGCACACACACTTGCGTCCAGATATAAACACTAGTACCTAGGTGATCCTGACCTTTCTTGGGTTCCTATGACTAGGGAAAGTTACAGTTACTTTCTCATATCAACATAGTTTTCAGAAATTCATAGAGTAATTTTCAAAATACAATAACAGTCCTCCAGTAATAAGAATGCATTTTATCTCATTTTTTCTATTTCCTTGGATCAAACTAGAACAACACAGAATAAATTGGGATCACACCATCTACATTGGTGTATAAATTTTGGAAGCATTCATTGATGGAGAATAACATTATACCTTTCTCCCTAACACTCTTCTGTTGTGGCATGAGATCAAACAAAAACCTCACACTTGGTGTGAGATCACCAAAAAAACTAGTTCTTGGCATGAGAGATCACTCAAAAATTCACTCTTGGCATGAGATAGCCCAAAAACTCACTCTTCTACAGAATTTCAGGACATTTTCTATCCCTTTCACTCTCCATGGATTAGGTGCACACGTTCCTTTTACTACTTTTTCACATTTTTACATACCTTTGCATACTTTTACAGATTTTTCATAACACGTGACTTTGACTACTATTTTTCTCTTCCTTTGTAGATTCATCCTTAATATGCAACAAAAAGCAACCCCACATCAACAAACACAAGAAAAAATAATAACAACTACAACACGATACAATTCATGTGCTTCACCCCTAGGGTCACTTCCTCTTTCTTAGCTTCCACACTTCATTTTTATTAGTCCATGCTTTCACTTATCTCTTCGGCACGCTTTCACCATCACACTCTACATGTTTATCAGGTACGTATCTCTTGTCTACTTTATGTTATCGAGTATTCACTCAACAACATAAAGTGGGGGAAAATGTAGATACAAAATCATGTACTTGGGTACATTCTTAGGTCCTAATCACATATTACTATTCATATTATTCCTAAGCAAGAAAACTAGTAATTGATAGCTAACTTTGGCCTCTTTTCACTCTTTCTTGTTTCTTTTCTTGTCTTGCACACCCCACAACCCGGTTTTATCTTCATTACTTTATCTTTATTAACTTTGGACACTAACTCCCAACCAGGATGTCAATGCCCTCATCCCCTCTGGGTTCCCCCAACCTCTTTGTATCTTACTCACCTCTTTTGGGCCTCTTTTATCTTTTGGGCATCTTATTTTCTTATGGGTCAGCCTTTTAGTTGTCAATTATGAAATTCAACCAAGGGAATCATATAAATACAAATATATGTGACCAAAATAAAGGACCAAGCTCTAAACATCTATTATCACCACCTAAGGTTGCATCTAAAGAAATTCTAAGAGCATCCAAGGAATCCATCTAACACTCACTCAAGGGACAAGAGACAACATTTTTACATACAAGCATAGGAGGGGAAGTTCATTTTTCCATCCATATATCTATCTACATTACTACATCTAGTTATTTTCCACTATCATGTGTGTTTACACAAGGGTTTCCTAGGGCACAATTATATCATACACACACAAGAACTACATGGAGTCTGAGATGTAGTGCAATGCTCAATTATAAGTTCACTCTATTGGGTGATCGATGGGTTAGTATAACTCCCCATTTACATCTTACTTTTTGGGATTTTATGTAGTTGAGGTTTTACAAGATATCATTTGTTTTACAGGTTACAAGTGAGTTCTGTAATCATCCAGTGGCATACAAGTGACCAAAAATGAAGGCTAATGACCACCTTACAAAACCAAAAAAATCATTTTCTCGAGGTCTTGTGTAATCACATGTGCCTACCAAAGTGGTCTTTGGCACTTATGCACCCAGTCCTATCCCAAGCACCCTAGTCAAACTTATCCAGGAAGTTACATAATTTTTGGAGTATGATTGCGATAGTCTCCTCCTCCTATTCATCAATTTTCTAGTTCAAAACACTGTGGGATATATTGCAAAATTAATTAAGTCTTCTATTCCCTCTCTTACACTTAGGGTTTCAATTTTCATTAGCTTATTACTTGTGTCGGATATTTGATTTATCATTTATTTATCATACGTGACTCTAAAATATTTAGGGTTTAGCATTAATTCAATATTTTGTTAAATTGGAAATGTAATATCAGTATGGTTAGGGTCCAATATGCCACCAATGTAATCAAGCAAAGACTGTACAAGTGTGAGTGGAGAGGAACGAGGAGTGTGTGTAAGGAAGAATTAAAAATGAAATATGTGGAGGACATAAATAGTAGTAATGATTACACAACCATGATAAAGGTGAGGAGAGTGAGGTGGAGAAAGGTGATCAGCAATTGTGAGTCCTAGTTGAGCCAAGACATCATGTGTGTAAATATCCTTAGAGAAAAGTAGGGTCGAATGGAATATGAGGCCAATAAGAATTACAAATGAAGAGCTTGCATGTGAAAGGATCAAGGCATGGCATAGAGTGATTTAGGGGAGATGCAATAGATGGTGAGATTTCTAATGTATGTACAATCCCTTGAAAAGGTATCATGGCATTAGTAGAAGGAGGAGGCTTCTTGAATTGATATTCACTAGGGCCAATAAAAAAAATGTATCCTAGAAGTAGGACTCATCGATTTTGATAGGAGTAAAGTTAAGATTGTGCAGTGTGTCGTCGTTAAGTTCTACGACATCAACCTCATCATTGGAATCATCAGTGATATCATTATCTTATTGTATAATATTATCAAGAATATTGGTAGGGATGGAACCAGATGTAGAATTGAGAGGAGCCATGATAGGTGGAGTAGTAGCCATAGGGGTGGACATGGTGGGTGATAGGATATCATTAATATGAGTAATAATGGATAGAACACATGAAGAGGTAGTAGGAGTAGGAGTGCTAGATTTACCAACATCATATGTACCAATATTGCGATATGGAATAGGCTATGATGGAGGAATGGGCATGGTGGTGATGGGGTCTATATAGAAAAAATTAAATGGGTTAGGGTCTGCAACAATGGTATGTTCATAGCCATCATGTAGGAATTTAACACACCTATGAACTGTAGAGGGAACAACATGCATTACATGAATCTAAGGTTTGTCAAGTAAGCAATTGAACTGGAATGTGACAGTGATAACAATAAATACAAAGTGCGAACAATTTTAGGCCCAACTTGTAGAGGTAAGGTGATAGTGCCAATACATGTGTGAGTAGTGGAATCATAGTTGTGAATGACTTGAGAGGATTTATTAATTAAATCATCAGAAATGCCAATTTTCCTGAGGAGGGATAAAGCACATAGATTTATAGTAGAGCCATTGTCAATGAGTACACACTTAATACAAATGACACCAATAGTAGTGGTGATAAGAAAAGGTGTAAATGGATCGTCAGCATCATAGGGAGGGATATCCTCATCACTAAAAGATATAGCATGTGGTAGATTTTTGAGGGATTGAATGAGATGAGTAAAGGAAACTAGTGAATTATTGCTTTCAATGTGAATAGAATGAAGGGTGACCTCTAATGTATGATGAAAATCAGGTGCACTACACAATAAGTCATCAAGATAAAAAAATTTGGTGTATTCCTAAGTTGGTCAATGATTTCATAACCCTTAGAGGTGGTGGGAGGAACAGTAGAATTGATAGGCGTTGGGATAGAGGCGGGAAGAGCTGTAGGAGGACAAGTGCAGAAGGTGGTGATTACATTGATGGGTGGATCAGACATTGGAGTAATGAAGTGAGGAGGATGTTGAGTACGAACTTACATAAAATTAGTAGTAGTAGTATCCATACCAAAAACTTGGTTGGAGTAAAAGAAGGATATGAATATTGATTCATGAATTTAAAATAAGGAGATAAATTTTGATGCAATCTCAGAAGGTAGGCTTTGAGTGATCGGGTTCACCAAATGATTTAATCTAATTTGAATTAAATCTAATATTATAGAGTCACTTATTGAAATAAATGATGTATAAATGCTGAAATAAAATAATGACATAAGCAAACTAAGATTTAAAATATGAAACTCTAAGAAAGAGAGGGAGATAGAAGAACTTAATTGATTTCTACGTAATCTCGATATGATATGAGCAGAGAGAAGTGATGAAAAAGATGCCAACAATGTCATAATTAATCTTTGTAAATTCTCGTAACTCATAAACAAGGTTGGATAGGGGCACCCACAACGGGATAGGGGTGCACTGGGCACTAATGATTGGATCTAGGTGTTTATGATTACGCAAAATCCCATGTTATGATTTTTTTGTGTCACAAGAGTGTCACGTTTCTTTCTATTGATCGTATGTTGTTTGCACTATGATTATTAAAGGTAAATGTAATATGTAAAAGAAAAGTTCACTTACACAAGCCCACAAACCACATCAAACCTAAAAAGGAAAATGCAAAATGGGGAGTCATACTTAAGACTGAGCACTTCACTACATCTTAGAATCCATGTAGTTCTTGTGTGTGTAGAAATTATGCCCTAGGATGCCCTTGTGCAATTTGCACTTGATAACGGGTTATAACTAGAATGTAGAAATGTATAGAATGTGTGGATGGAATAGAATGAACTTCCCCTTCCTATGTTGTGTATGCATAATTATGTAGTCCCTTATCCCTTGAATGGATGCTATATGAATGCCTTGGAGTGCTTTAGGTGCCTTTTGGATGCAAGCTTAGGTGATGATAGTAATTATTAGTGTTTGGTCCTTTATTTTGAACACATAACTATGCATTTATATGATTCCCTTGTTTGAATTTCATAATTGGCAACTGGAAGGCTGACCCATATTGAAAAACATGCCCAAAAGATTAAAAAAGACCCAAAAGAAGCGAGTAAAGTGAGAAAGGATCGGAGGCACCCAGAGGGGACATGGGCACCCGGGTGCTTCTATCCTGGCCGGGCATTATTGTCTAAATCCATAAAATATAAATCAGTAAAGTTGTGATTGGGTTGTAAGGTGTGTAAGACCAAATATAAAACAAGAAACAAAGAAAAGAGGAAAAATATAGTTGTCAATCACTAGTTTTCTTGCTTAGGAATGTTATAAATGCTAACATTCTCTTAGGACCAAGAAATGTACCCAAGTTCATGATTGTGTGTCTACACTACCACATAATCTATGAGATCTTAAAACAAACACTTGTGCATAAAAACTCAAAAAAACATTTATTGCATCAATTCAATAACACCTAAAATACACTCAAGGGATTTAAGCAATCACCTCCAAAGTGATATTGTAGAAAGGATTTTAAAACCAATTTTTTTACAAACACTACATCACACTATTTACTCAGTGACCAATCTCATATAACAAACAAAATTAACTCCTTCATATTTCATTGATTCAATAAACATAAGATTACATTACAAGATACATCCCTTAGTTGTGCTCTCATTTACATCCCAGAATGACTGACTAAAACATGAAAAATGGTTATGTGTGCTTCAATTTAGACAAGGAGATATATACAAAATGCTCTTAATGCATGCTAATGACTATACAATGTAATCAACTTAACAAAAACCCAAAATTAGAACCCCTAGAATGATGACAAGCCTTCATTCTTATACAAAATTTTCCCTAAGAGAATATTCCTACATATCCTCTCATGAGCTTACAAAACAAGAAAATTGGGATTTTTTTCATTGATCCATCAAGTGGATGGATGATCTATTCCAACTAAAAAGATCCAATCTTGATTCATCATGTTGGAATAGTTATGAACCATGATTGAATTCTGTGGAGGAGTGGAGAATATTATTTTTGCAAATAAAATCGTTTTTTCCTTATCGATTTGTCACCATCATGTGTATGTTTTCAAGAAGAGTTTTTTACTCATTACAATCATTTGATTTGATCATTATTTTTAAAATAATAATGAATGGAAATGAATAAATAATAGGAAGGGGAATAAATAATAAATAATACCCTCAAGGAGTGCCAATATTTATTTGGTCACTCTTTTCCTTCTCCTCTAGTTTATTCATGTATGCATCCATGTGTTCAAACATCCCCAAAAGGGGGTCCTCATCTATTCATGTCTAATAAAAGAAGATTATTTCATGTTTGGATAGAAAACTATCAAACTCATCTGAAATAACTCTAATTTTCTTATTTTGTTTGGCCAATTCATTAATTTAATTCTCCAAATGAATGAATTTCTTAATATAAGAATAACCAAAATTGTGTGGATGGTCCAACTCCCCTACAACATGCTTTTGAAGGATTTCTATTAATGTTTATGCAACTACGAGATACTCAAGTATATGTACCTATGAGGGGAAGAATTTTTTCAATTTTTGATTCAATATCATCAACATATTTCCCTACCTTGTCACTTATATTATGGAGCTTTCTTGTACACTCCCTAAGGTCTTCATTCTTAACTTAATATCCCCTTCATATTCATATTTCCTTCCTATGCAACTGGGGAATATTCCCTCCTTCTCCACCACCTCATCATCTATACTTTTGATGGATTAAAGCTTTGGTAGCATCCCATCCCAATATTCAACCTTGTCCCGATATTTATTAATTAGTGTTTTTCCTATTTCCATTTGTTTAGATATTTGATTGTAGCATTCAATTATCTCCTTAAGGACTTTACAACCTCTACTTATAAGATCATCCTCCCATTTTATTTTAGTTTCCCACTATTCCTAAAATCATCAACATTCTATAATACCTATGAAGTGAGGGAGGTAGTTGTATCTTGACTGCTTGGGTGATCTTGCAGAAATTTTTGCACATAAGTTGACAAGATTTCAACTTTTTCATTAAGTTGTTTCTTGGTCTTTTTGTCCCTATCTATCTTATGGAAGATACCTCACATTACCATGCTTTATTCATGTTGGATAACCTCAGTGGTTGGATCTCCAACTAGTATCTTAGTGAGTTGATAATTAGATGGGGAAAATTCATCCCTTAAAGAATTAGTTGTGAGGGTGACCACCTCTATGAAACTTTCTCCCGAGCACCCACTATTGTTCTTGATAGAATCATTTATTTCTTTGGTGGGTTGGATGGCATCAAAGAGATGATACTTTTAGATCATCTTCATCCACCTGCACTTTTACCGTTTTATTTTTTTTAGGGATGCTTCCAAACAACCTTTATCTTGAGTGTTACCTCCTTCATGTTCATGCATTGTGGACCAAGAGTAGGCACTATTATTTATCCTTGGGGTGCAATGATAGAAATACTTGAGTCCTCAATTTATGTCTCTTACTAATCAAAATACTTGATAAGCTACTCTTGAAATTTTCCCCATTTGTCCCCAAGTCTTTCACCCCTTCCTCTGTCATATTTGAAGAAGATTGAGTGCATCTATTTGTATTTATTGTGTCCTCAACCTTTTTTTCTCTAGATGGAAAAGGATTCTTAGTCAACTCAACTTGTTGTTGTTCTTATTGTTGAGTTTATTGTTGTGCAACTTCATGAGTTGAAATTCCTTTTTAATTATTTCCAACATTGGTTTAGTAAGTTGTAGAACATTAGATTATTCACTCTTAGTAGGTGTCAGCTTTTCAATCCTAGCTTGCTCTACTTATTTTGCAGTAACCTCTTCCATTTCCACTTCCCCATATTACCTCCAACTTATTATAAGGTAAGTTTTTCTTTTACTTTATGGTCTTCCTCCCATTTCCCATCTGATTTGACTTGTAAATTTTCATGGGGGAGGTCAGCTCCAACATCCTAGTCCATTCCCTTTAACAATTAAGTAAAACTTTTTTCCATGGATGTAGCATTTCAGTTTTTACTCCTTCGGGCCTCTTGCTTTTAACTTTATCTAATAGGAATAATGATATGGAATTCTGTATAGGTGCGCCAATAATTCCCTCATGTTGTAAATTAATTGCAATGGTACAAACCACCTTTGGGATTTGAGAAGCAAGAGTAGGTACTTGTACTATTAGAGTTGCCCCTTGTAGTGTTGCACTTGTAGTTATTTCCATTGTCGGTGTTGTCACATTTGTCTTATTGGTCCTTACAAAGTGAAGTGTCAAGCTCCTCCTCCTCCTCCTATTCCTCTTCCTCTTCTTATATATTTTTCCAAGGTTGGGTCCTTCTTTGATTGACTAGAGGTAATGCTTCCTCTCATTCTCTTTATTTTTCTTGATGATTATCTTGAATAGGTGGTTTCCTTTTACTTTGAGTAGTTACTTTCTCCATATGATCCTTTGGCCTTAAATTAGGACAGGGAACTACTTGGAGGGATGTGGCTACAATCATAGGGATATTTTGCATGGTTTTCTCCAATATCTTTTCAGCCATGTGTATTGGTTTTGACAATGGAGTCCTTGTTTTACTTGTTGCAACACTTAACTCTTCAACTGCCCCTGAAGTTGGTCCCTTGATGGGAATTTATGGGGTCTTTCCTTTTAAGGGGTCCCAACCCAAAACTTCCTTTCTATATGGGAGAATAACATCCTTTGTGATTCCACTTTGCCTATACTCCCCAAGAATTATGTATTTTACAGAGTTAAATAAATACCCTTGTTGTTCAACCACACCAATATTATCTTGATAACAAGGGCAGTCCTTCCATGGAGAGAAGTGTTCTTTTTCCTTTTCCAATCTACACTTGGGATGGTCTTGTGATGCAATTTTTTTCTCAACATAGTATTTTCTTACTAGATTCTTGTCATCCAATAAACCTTGAGGAATAATGGCAATTTTGTAATCTATCACCTAGGTGAGGGTCATTCTAGACTAATCTCTCAATCTAGTCTCCTCCTAATCCTTGTAATCCATCTAATAATCCTCATAATGAGGTTCATTCTCATACTGAACTACCCAAGGCTCCTTGAAGAATATGCCTAATATCATAATTGAGCCTAGGGAGAGCTTCTACAATGTCACTTTTCCCATTCCTGCTTCTAAAAAATTGTCTTCAACTAATGTAGGGCAAGTGTATATTCCAATAGTGATTAAGAAATTATGTTGTATTTTTGTTTCTTGCAATCAACTTGTGCACTTCCATTAGATTCCTTGACACTTCTAAAATTGCCCATTTATCATCTAAGTACCATTGTAACATATAGGGAGCATTATGAAATCAACTTATTATGATATATGTGAAGGTATTGAATTGGTTGAAGTAACACCCAAACTTAGAGATTACTTTCTTGGTTTGTGCATATATTCTACTATTCTCCCAAGTCAAGGTAATATAAACATACGAGGAGGGAAAATAAAGTGTCATGTACCACGCTAAAGGAATTAATGTAATTGGTTAAGTTCATATAAGGGCACACATCATAGACTATAAAATTACCGAATTCCCTCGCCTGTTAAACCTAGGTAACTTTCTACGCCAAAAATATTATAAAATAGGTATGAGGTCATATAGAATTCCATCTTGTTAGTGGATCTATCTCTAATTTGGACTGTCGGTTTAAGTATTTTCTCATGAATGCAATCACTAATGAATTCTCCCCAATGGATGTGCACTTTCCCAATGAGGATGATTTGGATGAACTTGTACATCCAATCACTGAAATAATAAGCAGACTCTTTCCCCATGACCCTATTTAGGAGGGTAAAAATATCTCCAATTTCTTCCAAAAAAATTTCCTGCTACACTTCTTGGGGATCCTAGTGGCAACAATTCTTGGCTTATCGAGCCAATTGTTGTTTAACATTTTAGAACAATTGGTAATGTTTACATCCCATTATTCTTCCGAACTTTTAATTTAAATGTATTCCACATGAGTTGTATTAGGGATCCCTAAAAGCTCTACAAAAGTATCAAAATTTAAGGATAAAACAAAGGCATTACTTCCATCTCTAATTTACTAGTTGTTGGGTTTCAATGTTTCGCACAAACCCATAATAACTCCAGATATTAGGAAGGAGGATAAAATACAATTGCTATAGTGAGCCCTCTTAAATCAATTTTCTCCATGGTTTAATTTGAGTCATTTGTATGTAGCCTCTGTTGACTTTTTGCTAAGTGTGAATTAACTAGGTTGGTGTCCTGTAATTTTTCTAGGTTAGATGAGAGGTGAGAAGTGATAGTGATACTAGCTATTTGGATCTTCATCTTTTCAGGGTGAAATTTTAAAAACAACAGAGAGCGGGTATTTCATAATTTTTTACATAGGTTTAATCTTCCCACACAGTCTGTTAGGGCACCACGACTTTACAATTACTTATATGAAAAAGAAACTCTTACTCATGATATATTTGTTTATCTCTCATTTTCTCACTGAAATATAACATCCAAATTTTCACTAAATAT
Source organism: Taxus wallichiana var. yunnanensis (assembly GCA_018340775.1). NCBI lineage: Eukaryota > Viridiplantae > Streptophyta > Pinopsida > Cupressales > Taxaceae > Taxus > Taxus wallichiana. The sequence goes on from CM031240.1 coordinate 612,475,795, forward strand.
TTGAAACCATCGTTCATGTAATCTAAATGCACAAATATGATCTCTCTTTCAATCTAGGGCTTTAGAATGTAAATTAAGCTCAAAATTGTTGACATGTTGAGTTCTAGATATTGTTATTGATGTAAAATCCCATTAATGAAAAAGAGGATGATGGAGTAGTGGCATAGAATGCTTAGTAGGTTGATGACATGGAGATTAATATTTTTTCATGATTGCATGAGTGGATTCAGTGAGATTGACTTGGTTTTACAAGCCTAGTCAGGTGATGTAACTAGCCTAGGTGATGGAGCATGTCGGTTTGAGTTTCTTGGTGGCTTGAGGAGCATGGTAGTGGAATGGAGATAATTTTAGGATATTTTTTAGGAACTCTCATGAGTTTTAGGGTGCAGGTACATGTTGAAAACCCGGTTGTAGGTGCACATATAGACCTAATCTAGGTGTTTGGAGGCCAAATGGAGCATGAGAATGAGTTGTAGATCCATGTGAGATTATGGATGCATAAAGGGATGTGAGACATGTTTTATCAGGTGTGTTATGGCCTTTTGGAGAGGTTTCTTGATGAGATATGAGGCTCCTCTATGATGACCTGGCTTAAACGATGCAAAACCCCAAGGGCTAGTCATGCAAATGAGATTGGTTGGGAATATAAAAACATATTTGAGTCATTATGATGATGGATATGATGTAAAAAGGTTTCTAGAGGTTTAAAAAAATTAAAGTCATCTCAAGAATATTTTGCAAGTTATGAGGTTTTAGGTGAAATAGGGTCCAAGAAAGGGTGTTTTCCAACTTGAATTGCAACTTCTAGTGCTCACCATGAATTATGTGATTTACATGGTAAATTTTGACTATAAGGGTTGTTTTTAATTGATCTAAGATAATTTTTAAAAAATAATGAGATCATTTAATCGTCTCATTTTTATGAATGAATGTTAAGAAGATAAATTCTTTTTTATGAGTTTGAAACCCTAGCTCAAAAGTGGTAGGAAATATTATCATTGTAGGTTCCCATAATGAAGTTTATTTTCTAGTATGATTATTTTAGGTTTTATATGACTCCTAAATCTTTCCATAAAGGTAGGATAAAGCTTATGATGATATGTAGATCCCACTTAAACAGAAAGTTTTTGAGGAAGTTAAGTTTAGGAAACATTTGTTCAAAGGAAGTACGAAATAAATTGATTTTTTTAGCCTTGGAGTTTTTATTGATTTACATGATGGTTTTATATCATGGTTGATATTATAGATGGCACAATGTGCTCTGTTTATGAAGACCGGTCTTAAGGTCATTTTGTGGTAGTTCGGGAGCGGTTTCAGACATGGACTGGTTCAAGGCCTTCTACTTAGATTTGGAAAAAATGGAATATGTTCTGGAAAGATGATTCAGAGTTATTTCCAATGGTATAATATTTGTCTCTTTATTGTGAGGTTTAATAGGTGAACCAACTAAATTTTTGAAGAAGAAGGTTTCTTGTTTCTCAGGGCAGGATTGCTCTGGCTATAATATGGAGGTAGAAGATGCGTGATATGGATTATTTTATGCCTATTATTAGTTGGATAGTGAAGAAGGATGAATTTTTTTCCTAGTTAAGGCCTTTGGAGGTCTTGAAAGTTTTAGAAAGGGTGAAAACTAGTTGAGTTTCTAAAACTACTTTTTGGGAAGCTCAATTTAGTGGAGAGGAACGTTGGTGTGGTTTGTATGTATGGATGTTTCATGAGATATAGAAAGCATGAATGTTTTCTATAGGATAATTTCTTTCCAATGAGTGGATACATTCCATATTTGAAGTGTTTTGGTATAGTCTTGAGGTCCAAAGGTGAAGACTGGTTCCTGGAAACAACTGTTTTGAGAAGGATATGAGCCTTTTTGATAGTGTTATGAAGAATTTGATTGGTGAAAGATAATGTATGACCATGGATGGTGTTGTTATGTCATATTTGAAATTTTTGATTAATTTTGGAGCTTGAATAATCATGGTGATGATGTTTTTGGTCTTTGATGAATCAAGTGATGGGGTTTTGAGTTATTTTTGAGCTTGTTTAGTGTGTTTGAGCATGTCTGACCTATATGAGTCCATTTTACAAATTTTAATAAGTATGTTTTTAATTTTTTAGTTTTATTAGTTGATCTATTCATGTAGGAATTCCTTGTTTCATGTTTATGAGTTGAGAAGGGTATAAATTACATGTTTTAGTTCAAATTTGAACTAGCTAAGAGAGAGGGAAAAAGTGTGACTCTAATGTGAGAATGATAGGTTTGAAGGAAAAATTTCAGAGTTGAGAGAGTGTTGAAAATGATAAGGAATGTTAAGGATCTTGTGTGCAAGGGTTTGAGATCAAATCAAGTCAAGTTTTTCCAAGTTTGAGCAAGTTGGAAGGAGGTGTGTTTGAAGAGGGTTTGAAGGAGTTTGGAGATGAATCTTGTGATCACCATCAAATGAGTTTTGAAGCATATATTCTATGATATTTTTATCAAAATATTGTGTGACGAGTCATATTCATGCAACTCTCTTGTTGTGAGTAATATCAACACGTGTTTAGGGGTTGGTGCTCCTTATGGGGTAGGTGCCTCACTAAAGAAATATATTGTTATGTGTAATATTAACTTAAGTATTTGTTGTGTGTAATATCATTAAAGTATTCAGTGGGTTTTCTTCCCCTTGAGGATTTCCCACTTACAAATTTTGTTCTTGTGTATGCTATTGTGGATGTTTATTTCTTATTGTTATAATCACATCAATACATGGTTGAATATTAATGGTGTATAAAAGTTAATATGAAATTATATAATGGTTTTTTAAGGACTTATTCACCCTCCCTCTCAGTCCATTGTGCTTCCAACAAAAAATTGAAGGCAAAGTAATGAATTTTACTAATTGTATCTCTACATCACGCTTCACATGCTTCCATTAATGGTGGTATCTACTTTCATATTTCCTTCATTCACATTTGTTTATTTCCACCTTTAAATTTGAATTTTAGTCTTCCATGTGCAAAAATATTCGACTTATGTGTTTCCTTTAGGCGTCGGGGATACACAAACAATTTACGGTTTTGCAAAACTATAAAGCAGTGAATTAAAAAATTATGTATTTACCTTCCTTAGCCTATGTTGTGAAATTGTGCCACATGTCCTTTTGTGGGTTAAGGGGATGAAATCGTAGTTTATAGTTTTGCATTAGTTGTAAAGTTTTGAAATATAAAACTACAACACTAACCACCTTCATTATAACTTTGGTGACATGACACATGTCCCTTTCAGACTTTGGGAGCCTAAGTGTAGTTTGCGGAAACACAATAATTACAAAACTATTAAATGTGATGGCGTGAGGATGCATATTTTCTCTGTGGCTTCGAGATTATGAGAATATTCATTTTTAGGTGTCATCGGATAGAAATGTAATATGTAGTTTTGCAACCATTTCATTTTTTTCAATATAAGTGTCAAGTGAGGTAATATTCCATGAATATTTCTTATGTTGGGTTTGGGTTTGTATTTGTAATTTGTAATTTTTGCGAAAAGTGAAAATTTTCCCCAAAACCCACATACCCTCAGATGCTTTGAATATTCCTTCTTCAAGTCATAGGGGGTAGAAATGCAGTTTATAAAAATGAATAAATGCAAGCTTACAAAAATTCAAAGTGATAAGTTTCAAAAGCCTAAGGCCCTATCTTCGAGGGCCTAGGTATGTAATTAAATCACCAATAATGTCACCTACACCATCAAACCAACAAATCATAAAAATTATGAAAACAGAGGAAATGTTAATGCATTAGAAAAAACCACGATAATTTGATAAGAGGATGACATATTTTCAATAATTGGAGCTCGGGAATGACTTGAGAAACTAGTAAGACATCCAAAATGGCCATGCTAGATCAAAATTCACATGGAGAAATATGCGCAGTGTGTTGTGAATTCTAGTAGGATCAAATCGAGCACCAAAACTACATAGATAGACCACAAGAACCATACACACCATACACAAATTACAAACCGACATGTCAATGAAAAAGTGTTTTAGAGAAAGGTTTGAAGCTATGAAAGAATAAAGAAGGGAAATGAATGGATCATGAAGGGAAATTTGGTAAGCTCCACAACTAGATCCTACACACACTCTATTAAACACAATATATGACCTGAAAATTAACATATAACTGTATAAAGACATGGAAATTAAACTGCAAATCAAGGATAAAACAATATCATGAGATAAAATTAGCTTAAAAACATAATATTGCATAATAAATAGGTTGTAAGAAGGTAGAAATAGCTCCTTTATTGATCCAAGAGGTAAAACCAATACAAAATATCACTCATGACCCCTATTCTTCCACTCAAAATGTTAGATAGCTCTATGATAATGAAAATAAAAAGTGTCAAGATTACTTTTATGAATGAATCTGTGGATTTTTATAGAGAATTGAGAATGAGAAGAAGAGGAAAAATGAAGACATTCAAGTTTGGTCAGTTAAAATTAGAAAAGCATAGGAATGTTCCATGTCCATTCTACCCTTATGCTCTAGAAATAAATGAACTAGGAGATATTTGTATGGAAAGAGAAATTCACACTCAAAGATAACAAAGCCCATGCTTATATATGAAGTTACATGTCCATAAATAGAATTTTGTGTCCACTGCATGATCATGTTATTTTTAAAAGCTTGTGTTTGATAAAAATGGAGTTTTCTTGCATGATCACCCCCTCTTAACCTCTAAATGATCTAAATTTGCAATCTTGAGTGGAAAAACAACTAAAAATAACTCGTTTGGATGTTTCGGGGTCGTTGGTCGTGCCTATTGACATTACAGAGAACTCACGGAACGAAGGAATAGTTCCTTGTGGGCCTTCAAACATCGAATTAACCATTCAATTAACCATGGTAGAGATGCAGGAAACTAAAGGAACTGAGAAATAGTTTCTCATGTTCCTCCAATCACCGACTTAAGTGATTTCCTTTACCTTTATGGTTTGGGTGATGTTTTGGGGAACGAGGAAAACAAGGGAATAGTTCCTGTGTTCCCATCGAGCTGAAATATTCAATTTCCTTGGTTTTGGATGGATATGGTGGGTAGTCGAAGAATATATGTAATTTTTCCCACAATTCCTAACAATGCCGATTTTACCAATTGTGTGCCCTTGTCTTCCTTGTCAACAATTGTGGAGTTTCAGGCATAGGTGGAGCAGAGGAATTGTTCCTTTGGTTCTTCCAATGTGTGACTTATCTGATGGTGAGATCTACGTGTTATGTTCGGTGATTGCGTTAGTTGAAGAATATAATGAACCATGTAATTATTTCCTCTGTGCCAACAAACACCTATTGATATGATTTCCAATTGTAATGTGGCCATGGTGGGATGCAAGGAACTCAAGGAATTATGGATCAATTCCTTTAGTTCCTCAAAAGGCTGATTTGTTCAGTTTTTCCTTGTTTTGACCCATTTTTTTACAAAATTTGACTAACTCCCTGATAGTGAGACTTAGCAAGATGGAGTACGATGCCCAAAAAACTTGGCCCTTGTAAAATTTTGAAATTTCACTAATCCATGACAATACCATGACTTGTCAAAACATCAAATGGCTTAGGGTTGATTTTGATAACAATAAGTCCATTGAATTCCCCTTCTTTTGAGGTGAGTGATATTTTATAAATTGATCGCCTAAAAATAATTGATGTGTGTCCATGTCAAATGTAGCATATATTCATTATTGGATCACATCGAAGATAATTATAGGTGGCTACCATATATAAGCTAACCCTGGAAGATATTGTTTGGTAGAAACCATGGAATAAAGAGATAACATACACAACAAACATATAATTATGTAAGCATACAAGTACAACAATAATTATCATATAAACAATCATAGAAAAGGCCAAAGGCCAAATCCAAAGGACATAATAACACTTGCACACACAAATGAGGGATGCATGAATGCATAAGTAAATATAGCTATGGTCATAAACAAGGACATTAGTGGCGCATACACATAAAAATGACCAAATGTTGCATAAAATGCAGATAATCAAATAAGCAATCAAAGGTGTGATGGTAAGAAGTGGACAATAACCATTAGGCACATGGAACAAGATATACTAGTCTTGCACAATCCATATGTCCTAGTCCTAAAAATATGGATAGATAAAATATATCACAATATATAATATAAGCATAAATAGGATGTGAAAGAGCTCCATATAATGAAACCATAACACATGATAGTGTAGAATATGCCTTTAAATTAGCAAGGCCCTTTGGGTAAGAGGGAAAGTCCAACATTTTTAATCATGTAGAGTCATTTGTATCAAGAATCATGCACATATACCTCATGAAACACACACTGTATATAATATAAAATATGATATCTATTAAACCGTGTGGAAATAAAATTATTAAAATTTGAGAACTAGTAAATCAAGTCATGCTCAAGTCTTGATTTTGTATTTTTGAGAATATTTGAATGTTTTTATATTATTAGAATATTTGATTTTTTTAATTTTTAGCATATTCAAAACAAGGGCTACCCTTTGATAGGATCAAGAGAGAAGAGAGAAGCCCAATATATATATATATATATATATATATAAGTAACATTATCCACAATATGAGTAGGAGTTTAATTTCAGTACCCTACTCATATTATGGATAATATATATATATATATATATATATATATATATATATATATATATATAATATATATATATATATATATATATTATCCACAATATGAGTAGGGAGTTTCATTTCAAGTCAAGGTTGTGGGGCATGCTTGGGAGATACATTTTCTATAGGAGGATACCTTGGGAAATTCCTTTGTAAGATAAAGCTTAGAGATATAGCATGATTAGGCTTAATTTGCAATGGCATAGAAAATGGTGCTCTCATAGAAGAAAAAATAGGTAAATGAGCCTCGTAATAGATACCCTAACTTGTAACAACTTAATTGCAATAGGTGGATTTAACACATTAATGGAGAATAAAAGGAATATCTCTAAGCTTATGAATCCTAGGGTATATTAGAATCATGTCAAGTGTCCCAAGAGTATTAGTTAAAAAAATGTCTAGCCAAAATTGTAGATTCTACTATAATAAGGAGAATAAGTGTGTAATAGAATGATTAGGAAATTTTGTATTGAATTGGATATGTTGCTTATTATAGCCTAAAGAGGTAATAAATATGAGAGTGCACATGATGTGCCTATAACCTCTATTAACCAATACATAGTGGATATGTTTTTGATTAATAATCTCATATATAAAGCACATGATAAATAGCATCAACATTAAGTATGCCATTATCAACATTGTCATAGTAATCAGTAACCAAGCCATCTTGTTGTTCTAAATTAACTAATAATGGTAAATCTTTGATAAATTCATGTTCAAGTGGGTTTAATGGAGTTAATTGTGCTTTCTTTGAGTGTTTAATGCGTACCTCACCTATAGTGACATGTGGATGTGTTTTGGCCTTTCTTAGGCTCAAGGCTGGTTTCATGAGAGGTTTAATTTCATGGATATTGCTCGATTCACCAATCTCATACATGTGTAACTTATCAAAAGAGATAGGATGTGTCGAGGTGTTATAATAAGTTCACTAGAAGAAAAATATTTAATTGTACAATACTCGATATATTCCTTTTCTTTTGTAACAATATATTCATGACCATAATGTAAACATTTGACACATTGATACAAAATATATGGAATGGATTCTCAGTAACATTTATTTAGGGATGAACCAATATGATATTATAATGAAGAGCATTTCCCATAACATGAGACATGGTGGGGAAATTTTAGGTCCAAATAATACATACAAATTTATTTACCAATTGCGAGTAATGAGATATTATCAAATCCTTTAACAAAAATAAGAGTCATATCAATACCACTCATGGAGATACCTATTAGACCTAGGGAAAAACTTAATGAAAATCCATTAACTATTAGAACTCATTTATATAGAAACTTGTGAATTTATGTTATACCAAGTAAGGGTAAACATTGATCCCTTATATGTTTAGGAGGTAACTTTGTAGGACTAAAAATAATAGCCATATCCATGCTTTGGAATGGGTTCACAATAGGACAAATGGAATGTCTTTTTCATTGGATGGTAGAGTAGTAGATTGTTCAAGGGTGGTCTTGAATTCGATATCATTGACATCACTTATATCTTAGAAAGCGTGTCAAGATTTGAAACATTTAGTAGTGGAGTTCCCAATACATATATGGTAGTCATGATAAGAAATAGAATTGAAATGTTTAGCTTGAGGATTTCTCATATCAACCTCCTGTGGGGAGGGAGAGATAAAAGGTTACACTCAACCAAATTTGTAAGATCATATGTAGAGAGTAAGGAAACTATGTGAATTTACTTCAAAGATGAGTTTTTAGCTGAAGTTGTGTAGATTTAGGCTATAAAATGAGTATGTATAAAGTCTTATGTTAGTGAAGGGTTAGTAATTCAAACTAGGCCGAGGTAGAGTAACATTAGTTATGTGAATATTAACACACTCCATAGATAAAAGGAGGTCATCAATGTTTAGTAGAGAGGATGGTGGGGTAGTAATGTCTATAACATCTAAAGGCCGAACAAAGTGAGTATATAGGCATGTATTACTAGAATATTGTTCCTTAATTTCAAGCTAATAAAAGGTATGGACCCGGTTAAAGGGATTGTAGCCCAAACAAACTTGAGGGGAGATATTTCAAAACCTTACATATGCAGTAGATAGGAAAGCCATGGGGAATGAAATTATCTAAAGAGAAGAGAAATGAAGAACAACCTTAGATATGATTAAAGTGTGATATATAAGACTTGATTTGGGATAGGGTGACCTAGGTCAAATAGGTTAAGGATTTAACAAATAAATGGGTTCACCAAATGATTCAACTCAAAAAAAAGTGTGGAAAGATTAAAGATGGGTTCTTTCTTGTATTTAAATTCTAGATTAGGGTTAGAAATAAGATGTATTATTCAGATTTATTAATTAACTTAGCATTCAATTGTAAACATACATATATAAGAATTGTGAGATGGATCAATTAAAACATGTGTTGAATAGATTAATTAGAGAGAGAGAGAGAGAGAGAGAGAACTTAGCTATTTGGATGGTCTAGAAGATGATATGGATATAACAAAGTGATGAACTAGATAGAAATTTCTTGCAAATGCTTCACCTATGATTCTAGGTCTACATGCATTGTTTGTTACGACAAAGCCGTTATTTTCAAACCAAATCATTTGATAGTTCCATCCCATTAGATGGTTTGATTTTGGATGATAATGGATCTCTAAAATTTTTGTAACTTCTTTAAATAACTAGATTATGCTTTGTTGTTAAATATTAGGTCTCACAAATATGCAAAACCCTTTGTAATTAGATGAACTCGGCCCATTACACTAACCATGGGTGAAACCCTTATAAAATTTTGGTGTTTAGGTTAACTTGTAATCCATATATTGTCTACACTGAAACTATTCTAAATAGGCCTCAAACTACATGTAGTTCTCTACATAGAGATATAATATTATATGGATGCAACTAAGTTTGATAACCCAATCACTCGATAATACTTTGTAATGGATTGGATTGTTTTTTCATGAATTGGATTTTAGGGCTCTTGGATTGGAAATATTGGCTCTTGAAATTGGTTTAGAGTGCTTCAATCTTGTGTGGGGTTGCTCCTAATAAGTGTTACTACTTTAGGGAAATTTATGATATCTTTTTATGGCTTTTTAGTGATAGTTTCTAGGAAGATCTTGAAAGTCCAACATATTTCCAAGTGAGTAAATGAGTGAATTTGACTTGCTTATACAAGGTTTTGTAGGTATAATTTTTCATTAATGCCAGCCCATAGGGAACGAATGAGACATGAAAATCTATAAAATTGAGAAATTGACTATTGGGTGTCCCTCAATGGAATTGTTATTTTCAAACCAAACCATTGGACGATGGAGGTGCGTGTATGCAAATTTTTTTCATGATAATTATGAGTAATAAACTACATGTGACTGATATAATAATTTTTTAAGTGACCGATTATTGCAATGAGGAGATAAAGTCTTGTAATAGGACTAAGTGTTGACTAGGATATTGAAATTAGGGTTGAAATAGGTGCACAAGTCATGATTTAGGGATTAAGCCAATATTGACATTATCAAGTGATAAATTACAAAATTTAGGTGTTTATGTCTTATTATAATGGAGATGTGATCTATAATGCAACGTAAAATGGGGTTTGATAGCTAACTTGTTGAAGGAAAAAGTTCACTTCCTTACTAGAGAAGCATATCAACTTGAAGTGAATATGATAAACCATAGACCTAATTATGATACTAGAAATTTTACGCGACAAAATTCCCATATATTTACAAGAAATAGTGAAGGGGTGAAATATTAAATACTATGATACCCTTGTGAAAATAAATGGGTAAAAGGATAAAGCTTTGTACAAAGAATGGTAGTAGAAAGAATGTGTAAAGAAATCCCATAACATGGGTGAAATAAATAGGTGTGGGAGCCCTGATAACATGGGTATGAAATTAATGTAATTATGTAATGAAATGATGTGTCCAAAAAGGTGGGACCATTTCACATGTAATAAATAAGTGAAGGGACCCTTGGTGGATGGCAGAAAAAAATGAGAATATATGATAAATGAATATATGGAAATGATATATGTGGTTATGAAATATATGAAGTAGATATAGAATTTGATAAAGGAGTTATCAAAGGATTGCCTCAAGTGAGAAGCTAGAGGTAAGTACATTGTGATTGAGATGGGGTGCATAAAGTGTATCGACTAGGGGTATAAAGTACACTCCATATGTCCCTAGTTGGGATTAGACAATTGTATGTACATGCGTTCATGATATAAATTCCTCATTGTGTAAGTTGTGATTATGCCTATTGTTTCCATCGTGAGAGTTAGATTTCCCTTGAAGGTCTCTCACGGATATGTATTCTAAACTTGAAACCATTAATGATAAGTTATAGTATTGATCTATGTTATTTGATTTATGATTTTTTTCAAATTCAACGTTTATTGATGTGTTTATATTGTGTATTTCATTATAAATAGGTTATATTAATCTAGTTATTATTATAAAAATGAATCAAATAACTAGAAAGTAGGCAAATCAAATTTGGTATTAGAGCATAAGATCGTAAAGGATAAATGTGAAATGGCTGTGTTTTCAAATATATAAACAAGTTTGGTTAGGTCTCCTATTTTTGTGAAAACTCTTATTAGATTCTGAAGAAAGATGATTACGAGATTGAGATAAATATTTGACATATCGATCCGAATATGTATTTTTGTTTGGGATACGATATCTATCTTTGAAATTATCTATTATTTCTCTATTATATTTATTTAGTATTCTACATAGAACTCCACATGTATGGGCCATTGTATCCTTGACACCTATGTATTAAGTCTCTCACAATCTCACCGACCAAAAATGAATTGTATCATCTATGTTATAAATGATTAAATCCTAATGAATATCATAGTTCAAACTCTAGAAAAGCGAGAATTCATTGGAGTTATTAACTCAATATTTTGAATGAGTACTTATGGTTAGTATGCCTTGTATATGACCTTTATGATCAAAATAAAGTTCTTTATTTGATTGACGTTTTTTCATATGAATTATTATGTATAAATTAAGTAAAATTCACCACTTCATGGATACCTATTGATCCTTATTATTTTAACATAATTTAGTTTCAACGACATTATATACATGTGTCTTAAGAACCGAATTATCATTTGTATATTAAGTTGAATAATATTTTTCCCATTTTATATATATTGTTTTACTTTTGATATTTCTAACTTGACTATGCGATTTTAATGAGAAAAATAAACGAGATAGATGATTTCTATTCTCTATAATATTCCTATTGTTCTTATGTTTCGATATTGAAAACTTTAAATTGATTGAAATTAGATAACTTTTCATCAAAAATATAAGTAAAATTGTTTTAATGTTTTTCTCATATTTATAATTGATTTTGGTCCCAAGCTCTTAAAATTGTGATTCACAAAGGCACATTAACCATGCTACTCTATCCATTTTTTTGTTGATTTCTAGACTCTAAACATTATACATTGTGTTTAATTGATCAGAAGATGAAAAATGTTGCGTGAGTGGCTAAATAATTCGACTCCATCCGTAGAACACGTATGCTTTACCTTAAGTCATAATAGGCTTTACCTTCCACTTCCCGCGAGTGCAGAGCGAGTGGTAAAAACATCAATACTCTCAAGTATATATTTCCCCAAGAGACATCGAGCATTTGGGATTTTTCCATTGCCATCTATCCTTCCTTTATGTCTTGGCTTTGTGACACCCACCGATCATCTCCGCATTTCTACCAATGTATGTTTTGTTATAAAACACAAGTGTTCTCATTACCTTATCCATGTGGGATTAAAGACATAAGTAATTGGTAAATTCTATTCTCAAGATCTTTTCCTTGTGAATTATTTTCAAAGTGATCTATAAAGTGAACTCATTTCATAATGATAAAAATTGATTCAATCGATCATTCAAAAAATGTTATTTTTAATAAGTCGAATATTATATCAATGAATAAACAAAATTATTTTAGCCTATAAAAGAGATCAATTTTTTTGTAGATTAGTGGTGGATTTAAACATACTTGGAGTGGTTATTAGGCATAACTAGAAATCATGACAAACCTAAAGGTAGAAGAATACAATTTGTGGGAAGATGACATATGTTCAATGTAAAACTAGAAGAAAGATGTTCAAGAATACTAACAAAAAAATTGAATGATCCTGCTAGATTTTCCATGCCAGAAAGCAAGTTCATGGAATCTCTCTCTATATATATCTTATATAATATGAAGGAAATATAACTATGAGAAAAGAAAAGGATAATGTATGTTATGATGATTCAATTATGATATTAACAAGTGCCGATCTTGTGGGATACAAAAGTATTAAAGATTCTAGTCTCAAGTGATAGCACGGTCGAGAGGTCTTGTTGAAGGAGGTAATATATAGTTTTCTTACTACATGTAATACTTTATAAAACTCTTATATATATCAACTATTGCAACACTAAATTTTCAACAAACAATAATACGAGTTAATGAATTTTATCCCCACATAAATGAGAGGGAAATTAATTATGTTGGCCAAAAGATTTTATAATACACCTTTATAAGTAGGTACGAAAAGTTTCAAGTGTTTTACAAAATGATAAAACCAAATATTTATTCATGAATTGTCATAATTATTTCTCATAGAAGACATGGTCATCCTAAATAGGAATTAATATTATCTCCCCAAACACAATAGATATATGTCTAACATGATCATATTTCCTCTTCCATTGTACTTCATGTCATGACACAATAAGAACTTTAAAACATTGTGTAGAATCCATCGCAAAGCATAATAAAAATGGTTTCGATATCATATTGTATTTGTGTGTACCTTAGTTGATTTAAATGAAAAATATGGAAGTGTATACAAGGCATGTGAACTATTTAACAAAAATACCTCAAAGAGGCTTCATCTTGTGGAATACAATGATATCATGATATGTAAAAAATGGATCTATTGAAAAGGCATTATATACTTATAAGTAAATTCATTAGGAAGTTTTAAATCCAAAGTTCACAACCTTTTTGAACAAGTTATTAGATATACTAAAATAAGATCTTTAAAAATGGGCGTGGACATCCATCATTGAATTATAGAAAAAGGAACTTTTGACATAGAATACTGAGTGTGGAAGTCCATTTTTCATATATATTCATTTTCCGAACACTTATCCACTTATTTATAACTTTACATGTCTTGTTCTAACAAGTTTGTAATGAAAACCATTGTGCTTTGATGACTATCCATTTAAACTCTAATTTTATATTGGCATACCAATCTTGTAGGAATAAGATGTAAAATTATATTAGTTGAAGAGGATTTGATTTTAAATTCACAACTAAGTTTAATATATTTGGGTACATTATGGGTAATTCCCTTATTTTTGGATAAACTGGAACTCTATGTAATTATAGAATAATGGGTGGAAAACCAAGGTGTTTGTACAATACCCCAACTTATGGAGGAATAAAAAAATATAGGAAATAATTTTATATTTACAATAAAAAGAGAAAAAGGAAATATTAACTGTATATATTATACAGAGACTATTTTCTAGATTGAAATGATCACTTAATTCCAAATTTAATTTTTATAAGGTCTACAAATAAATACAAGGAAGAAATCTTAGCAACACTTGAAATCAGAGAAGGGAAAAAAATATTTTTTCAAGAGTTTATCAATATACAAAATGCCTGGGAAATGAAATTGGGTATGAGTGAAAAAAATGTGTTCCATGAGTGCATCTAGATATAGATAAGAGATATGAATGCATGTAATTAAAATACTTGAAAATTAGTTCCCATATACACTCCATTACCTAATCTCTAACTAGATAAATCCTCTATGAAATCCATATTTTATTGGGAGGCTAAGTCAAATATGTGATTAACTTAATGGATATAATAATAAATTCCTCTATATCTTGATAATGTGATATAAGATTCATGTATAGATATAATTTTATAATGTATTGGTCAATATGATCTTGTTAGTACACTTATATATGACTATGACACAATTGTGCATACATATAACTATGAGTTATGTAGTAAAAGTAATTAAAATTTTGAAATTTTAACATAGTATGTTATTGAATTTTGACTATGGTGAAAGGGAAGTGTTGATAACCTTGTTTCTTGTTGATGCATGTCCATTTGTTGATACATTATTTGGTTGGAAGTTTTTTTCTTTTACAATCATATATGTTTAGATTGACTGTTATGCATAAAGTGAAATGTAATTATTTTGGTAGTATGAATCATTTGAGCTCTCTCGAGGAAAACCCTTAATAGTTGAGAGAGAAGAACTTATGTTTGAGGAATCTTATTCATAAAAATTATAAGGATAATGTAGATTCCTATGTTTTAAGTCCTCAATAAGTATGATTTCATGTTATTTTGAAAAATTAATTATTCTACCCTTCTAGAAACAATGACAGTTAATAGGCATAGTCAAGGCATGGAAAGTAAGACTCATTTTTAATGAACTCTAGGATCCTACAAAATACTAGGATATGGAAAAAAGACCTAAAGGAAACTATTTAATTGTCAATGGGAAAGAGTGTATGCTCGGTTGTAGACAAAACCTCAAAAATTTATCTAGAGAATGTATCTTTAGTCCCAAATAGTAGTGTGATGAATTATCAAAAATATTAAGAATGTCTTTGGGTACTAGTTGTGATATCTTAAAAGCATAAATGTGGTATCTCAAAAGCATACAAAATTCCTATAAAACCTAAGGTTAACCCTTTAAAAGCACGAATATGGTCTCTTAAGGGAATAGAGAACCATCTAATAATGCATCGAATCATTGTAACTTTGTGTAAATTTCCTTAAGTTTATAGGTGAACCATATGAAAATGAATCCAAACCATGTAGAATATCTCTATATATTTATAGGAGTTGTGAGATATGATTTAGATTGTCTACACCTCATATATATCTAAAATAATTCAATTATGTGCCCCTTTTTGAGATGAGGGAATGTACATACTTATCATTTATTTGAAGAGAGAGAGTTAAGTGATCCTTGTGTATAATGTATACATAGATAAAACAATGGCTAATATAGCCATGTAAAGTATGTATATAAAAAATGACAACATATATCAATATAGAAAATATTTGATCATTGTAACCATACATATAACATGTAATCTAGGGAATGAGAATAATAAAGTTTTAGTAGCATATGTTATGTTATTGTGAAATCACATCGAGAGATATAAACAAGTAATAAGAAAGCTATAATAATGAAGAACAAAGTAGAATATGTACCAATAGTTGTATGATTTAGAATGTGAAAACATGAGAAATAGTAATAATACCAAGTAATATATGTGATATAGATCATGACACTAAACATATGATAGCACCCTAGATATTGAAGTGTGTATGTATGCATGTTGTAATAAAGCAATCAATATAAACCCAAGCATTGCGATTAAGAAGTGCATAAGAAAACCTAACAAAATACTACTTATGAAATGGGCAAGATGATACTCTCATAAAATACATGTGAGATGACACACAATCTTGAGTATAAGTTGGTATGCATATGCAATCATAAGAACATGTTGTTCAATATAGGCATCATAAGTACAAACATGGGAGAAATTAATGCAATACAAACATGCAGAAATTGTATACATTAAATCATGCACTTACTACTCACATCACACGTCCAAGTATGTTATTATATTTGCATGACTCCTAAGTAAGAAAACCAGACATTATCAATAATTGTTTTACTTTTACATTGTTCTATCCCTTTAATACTCATTTTTATCATTTTCTTTTTCGAATCATTTTTTTCATTTTCTCGAATGACTACTTTACTTTTAGAAATTGGATAACATGTGAGCCATCTATATATTTTTTGTTATATCCTCCAAACCCTGGATTGTCCATTAGGGACAAGAGCACCCAGGCATTATTTTCCCCTTTGGGTGCTTCTTTATTTTTCCCTCCTTTTCTTAAATTTGAAATGCCACATCATTTTTTATCTTTTCTAAAACCTTTATTGTCACTTTGTGTAACACCCTTACATTGTTATTTTCCTCCTTTGTATTCAAGTTTTGACATGTGATTTTCCTTATAAGGATATGTTCTTCCGATTATTGAAATCATGCTTGATATGGATAAGTCTTTTCTACTCTTACGATCCTATGACTGAATTGGAATAGCTTCCCTGAATCCATTTTTCACTTTTGGTAGGTGATTTACAATATGGTTTAAGATTTGTAAACTTATCTATTTATCTAACTCATCCTTAGATCAACTTCAATGATCCAAGGAATGTTTTAAATCTTCTCTATTGAACGAATGGTAAAATTGACATTCTATGAGTTAAGATACGCATTGGACTAAACTTTGTTGTTGCAAGTTCTTTGATTTATGTGTGAACATACTTCCATTCAGTGGGTTGTTTTGCTTGGGTCGTTGGAGATCGACCATGATAGGTCATTGCTGACAAAAATGGGAATGCAGCCTATTCACGACATAAGAGAGATCCAGGATCCTATATAGGACTAACCTACGGGATCCTAAGTAAGGTAAAAATATATATTTCTACCTAAGCTATGTCACTTGATAGAATTATGATTCTAACCTAAAGCTCCTTATTCTGTTATGATTGGTTGATTTGCAACCTAACCTAAGCTCGGTGCTAATGGAATTGGAAAGGTTACTAGGTATTAAATTAACCTAGATCCTAATACTACAAGGTATTATTGTAATCTAACCTAATGCCTAAAACTATTATGTTTTGAATTAATTTGCCTATGTGGAAATTATCTAAACCTATTTGCTAAGGCCTATGTTGGGGTTAGTTGTTAGTGTTATATCCTAAGGTATAAATTTTAATTCTACCTAAGATCTAACCTAAGCAATCTAATCTATCCTAAACTAATGGATATGAATGGGGACTTAAGTGGTCGCATGCACTTGGGTGACGGTTCCTAAGGCATTTATGTTATTGATAAGGTTGGTAAATGCATACGGACTGCCAGTTTTGGTAGGGGCTAGATGACTTGGTGGAGGCTTAGGTGGCAAGTATCACTAAAATGGAAATACATGTTAATTTAGACTTGGCATTCACCAGACTTGGCAAGTGGTGGCAAGGAAGATTAGGTGGGAGATTTGGAATTAATGGAATTAATTTCTTTTGGTTTACGAGCCCAAACTATCTTGGTAGGCATGCCAACAGATTTTTCTTGGTTTGTTTCACTTTGTATGTTCTCCAATTTTCATTCTGCATGTGCTCTAGTTTTTCGAACCAACAAGTTGAACTGCACTTCATGGCTATTTGTAAGGTTTCGAATCTATTTTCATTTCGTGGAATTTATAAGAGGCATTGTGGAAGAGGTATTTGATGTTTGATCTTTTGTGGAGAAGAGGAGAAGAAGTGAGCTCGGCTGGAGGTCTTCTTCGATTTGACAGAGACATTATCAGGCATGATAGGCTCTAACTGTTAAAATCTCTTGCTTTCCTCTAAGTGTTTTCATTAAAGCAACTCTGCTCTATTGAGTTTTGTGCATTACATGCTCTATCTGGTTAATTGGTTGATGGGTTTAGTAAATCTTGCATTTTGGGTTTGAATCCATGGTATATGTGATTCTGTTGGAAACTTATGTTGTATTGTTTTAACACAAAGAACTATGCATGCAAGAACAAAGTTGGTAACTCTATTTGGCATTTTCGGTTGTTGGAAATTGTTTGTTTTGGTTCCGACTACTTTCGTTGCCAATAAATTACTAGTTGAGTTTTTATGGAAACTCTGAGTTCCCCTGTGTTTGTTGAGATTAGTGTTTTGTGAACTTGATGTGTTTTGTGATCTCGAGCTAGTAAAGAACTCGTGTTCTTATGAAAACTTGTATGCAAGTTTGAGCTTTCTGTTGGAAACTTGTTTTGGTAGGAGAGAATTGTTGTGGAGATTCTCGGTTCTATGGTGCTTGCATTTTATTTCATAGATAAATGGGACTGTGGATAAAACCGTATATGGCTTGGTTCTTGTATTTCATCTTGCGAAAACTTTGACTATTGTTGAAACCCACATCTAACTTGGAACCTATGTTTTATTATCTTGGATAAATTGGACTATTGATTGAAGCCCACATATGGCATGGTGCTTGTGATTTATTGTCCTTATGACCATATGAACTGTTATTGAAGGTTCATTATGAACATGGCTTTCATGTTTGTTTTCATCATCTAGTCTGAGCTCTATTAAGCATCTTACATTCTCGTTTGAGTTGGGAAACAGGGTTTGATAGGATGTTAACTGGAAATGGAAGCACTTTTCTTATTTTGAACTATTTTTTAAGTAATTTCATTATATTCGGTCTAGCATTACGATGCTGGTGTATAAATGAACTCGTGATTGAGATATTGTGATGCAACACTATACAATCAATTTGTTACTTGGTGTTTTTAAAAATTGTAACCTGAACGATGTATTGGTTCAGATCTTATAGTCTTTTTGGTTTCTTTGACTATTTTATAAACTAAAAAGGGAGCATGTTGTTACCTAAACTTGTTTATAATCACTTGAATGATCTTGATCCTTTGAGGGAGCTTATGCTTTACATTGTGCTCGGATTTGTAATTCAAGTCTTGGATGAACGTATTTTTAATATGTTGTTTTGATCTTGTCATTTAAATTGAGTTTATTACTAGATTGAATGGTTCTAAATTCAGAATTCTTTTGAAACAAACCACATGCGTAAGGAGAAAACTGGAAGCATGGTTTAGTAGGTTGTTGGGTAAACTCTTCGAGATCTTGATTGGAATTAGCTTGTTGGTTTGTCATTTTATTGGAATCCCAATCTGTAGTTCTTATAGTGATGTGTTGAAATATTGTCAAGATAGTTCTGTCTTGACTGAACTATTGGGAAATTTTGAGTGTTAGCATCTACTCAGATTTCATACTTCTTGTTGGGTCCAATGAAATAATGTTAAGTCTTTGAAAGATAAATTGTGATTCTTTAGTGTCCGTGGGTTGTGTATGAACTTCATTGTTATAATGTTCCGAATGGAAAGTGGAATTCATGCATTATAATGGGAAGATTTTGAAAGGAAGGTAGCATTAAGTTTTCTCTTTCCTTGAAGTTGTTCTTGTTCTCTTTCTTGGGAACTCTTGCATGAACTTAAATTGTATGTATAAGAAAAGGTAAAATTGTTAATTAAGTTGAAAGAAATGATTACATATTGGGATCATATTCTGTTAGGACTCCTTTTCTAATGTAGTTGGGTTAAGTTCATTGGTTCGGAACCTTCTGTTAATTATTCTTATGGGAAAAAGAGAATCATTACTTAATTAGTCTTCTTATACTTGTCATTTGACTGGAATGAAGTAGAAAGAGATTGAGGATTGGTTGGTAAAAAGGAAATGCAAACTTGTTGTTTGACTATTAATCCATCATTCCTTCTTGGATTTCTTTTATGTGAATCTGTTTTGATGAATACCTTAAAATGTTGAATTTTAAAGTAGATGTCCTTTAAAGGAAATAGTTTAAGTCATGATATGCACATGTTTCTGCTTTGTGGATGTTATGTACTTTGGCATAATGGAAATGGTTTCTCTTCTTCTTTACTTGAAAGTTAGATGAAACATCCTAGTGAGAATATGTTGTAAACACTTCTGTATCTTATAGTAAAGATAAGTGTTGTATTATATTTTGGTAGGATTGGAAACAATGAGATGTTATGATCTGTTGTTTGGTAAAGATAATTGATAGGATCAATTATACTTTAATTTGTAAGATAGATATTATAGATTATATTTTGTTCTTCTTTTTGTGAATTCTGGTTCATTAATGCTCTTCTTTTTATTGTTATTACTTATGCTTAGAGTATGAAATACTAATTGTTCATTAAAGCAGGTTGTTTTTATTGGAACAATTAGTGGAATGCACTTCATTTTAAGGCTTAGTGCTTATCATGCTCAGTTCATTGAATTGACCCGTGCTAGTAATTTTTGTAGATGGACTTCGTAAGTGATAAAAGAAGGCAAAAACTTATATGATGCATTGGCTGATCTAAGTTTGATTCTTGTGAAGAATTCTGATTCGTTCTTAAGTTGTATTGAAAAATAAAAGTTATATTCTTTTTGAATGAAGGTTGTTGTCATGCAGTATGCCTAAAATGCATAAGTTTGTAAATGTATAAGTTTTGAAAATGAATTGAAGGATGAGAATTTACTTGCATGGGTTGTGTAAATTATCTTGTACCTTTGTAAAAGAAATGGAATCCTATCCTATTGATATTCTTCATGTTATTTATATGTTTAAATGAGTATTCTTGGATAAGTAGGAAAAAGGGAATTAGAGTAATTTCCCTAAATGTGATGCAGCTAAATAAGTTGTAGAATTTAATGTTCTTATCTAAACAATTCATATTATTAAGGTAATGTGTAATGAACTTACAATGAAAACTATAGAATTTGTAAAGGACATAAAGGGTGTGTTAAACCCTAGAACTTAACCATGAAGAGGAAGACTCTTCCTCTCTTATGAAAAAGTAAACAAAAAGGAAGATATGATTTATAATCATTAGACTTCATTTAATAAAGTCTATTAAGTTACAACCTAGGTGGTTGTTACACTTCCTTGAATGGTTAAGTCACATTAAATGGAACTTATGAGGTTGTTGTCCTTTCTTCTTGGTAGCTGCTTGTTAAGCCAAAATTAACAAACATCGAAAGCAATCTTAAGTTAAGGAAGTTATTCAAGGATTAATGGAACCTGATTTGGAAAAGAACTTAGGGAGAGTTGGATTAGGGTTTGGGCAGGGTTGCTGAAATCTGCTTTTAAGTATCCAAATTAATTAAATATTAATAATCTCCTAGGGGTATGTACATCTCGACGAGGCTATTTATGTAGGATGTTGGCACACGCCAACTACAGGGTTGTACCTTCGAGAAGATTGGGATCTTCTCATACAGTGTTGCATTCAACATGTGGCAACACCCTTCTGCATTGATCGTCTAGATCTACACACTTATGGACTTGAACTTAGTTTTTCTCTAGGACTGGGTAGTAGCATAGTTACTGATATGAAGTAGCCCTCTAGGACTTAGGGTACCTTGGCACATGGGGTTGACCTAGGTTGACCCAGTATGCCAATATATCCTAAGTCTTTGTGAGCCCCTTCCTATCATAACCTACGTTGTTAACCAGAACTAGGGTTAAACCTTGGGCAAGAGGACTCGATGAAGTTAGTAAAGGACATTCTAGATAACAATAGAGTGGGGGTGAAGGACGTATTCGGATTGACGAGTATGTCATCAAGGAATAAGTAATATGAATAGTATGTTAGAAATATTTGGCCAAAGTATCGCAAGTTGTTGATTGTGTTGTCCTATGTCGCCTAGTCTAAGGATCGTGATGCAGATGAATATTGGTAACAACTATTCAGTTAGGTTCCTTAGACAGATCACTCAATACCTAGAACAGGGTAAGAGAACCAAGTATACATGGTATACAGAAAAGTACTCAACACTTAGTGTTAAACATGAATAGATCGGTAGTTCATCGAGTCATGAAATGAATAGATTGGTAGCTTACCGAGTCATCACAAGTTGCATATGGTTATCTGTTATAAGAATGGTTGTTATGGAATGTGTGTTCTAAATTACATATTTAGAACAGAGAACATTACTAAAAAAAAATCCCTTGTTTCTAAAGTCTTAAAATAGGAATGTTACACTTTGGGTCATTCATTTTGGTTGTTAATGATGAAATTCAAGTAAGGGAATCATATATATCCATAAATTAATCATAACTATTGGAGGTTGGACAACTTGGGCTACCGCTTACTATTTACTACTTGGAAAAAGAGCAACATTCAAGGAATGCATTTGAACTACACTTTGTTCACTTCATGAGAGGGTTTATTTCTAAATTCCATCTCACACATTCATCTTGGGGGGAAAGTAGTTATAGCCCATTATCTCAGTGTAACTAGCATAAGGGTAACATAGCTTCAAGGGATACAATTCAATCTCTCTCTCTCTCTCTCTCTCTCTCTCTCTCTCTCTCTCACACACACACACACACACACACACACACACACACACACACACACACACACACACACACACTAGAACTACATAGAGTTTTAAATGTAGTAAAACACTCAATGTCAATCACATTGGGGTGACTATCGAGGTCAGTTTGATTCAAGCATATGCATTATTTATTTCATATAATGTTTGTTTGAGCCTCGTGCATATAGCTAGGATATATTTTGTAGGTTCTGTACAATATTAAAACCCTACAATGAAGTTAGAAAGATTAAGAATAAAAGGAAGAATCCAAGTTTATACCTTGAGAAGATTAGAATCGAGTGTTTATTGAGACACTAGTGCCCAATTCAGACACACTGGCAAATACGGGCAGTCTTTTCCTCATCGGGAAATCATATCTAAAGGAGTTTCAGATCCCAATTTTCTAGATGAAGCACATATATTCAAGATCCAACATGTTCCACTAAGTTTCCAATCTAGATCTATCTCGCTCTACTCGGTTTCTAGTTCAAAATCAACCCAATTCTTTGAATACAAGTTAAGTCACTCCTATTTCACTATTACTTATACTTGCTTGTTTCTTGCATGATAGATATTTCTTGTTATTATTGTATTCATTTGATCTTAGTCCTCTGATTAAGATTTTAATTTCATTAAATCATTTAGTTAACCCAACCCTTACATACCCAATATTGGATCTATTCTTATCTAAACCTAAACCCTAGTTGAATCAGGGTTCATATATGCATATTAATTTCATCTTCACACCTAATTTTCATATATCATTTACCATAAATCTGATTTACCAAAATTTTCCTATGGTTTCATGATTGGTTCTACCCTTTGGGTCACTTTCTAGGGCTCCTAATTTTTAAATCATTATTTGTTTCATATCTCGAGTATAACAACTCTATTTTCAAATTACTTTGAGGTTATTTTTAATTTTCACATATGTAACGAAAATATCTTTTGTTTTCCCTAATTTTTTGCACAATTTCAGAAATTCAAAATTACAATTTTTGGTAATCAAGGCACAATTAAATTCACAACATTTTGAGAAAATACCTTGGAGGTTTTTATTTTACATAATTAGATTCATAAAATCCTCTTTTTGTTTTGTAAATTTTAAATTCTATTTTGAGATATGGTTGTTTTATTCATTTGACGACAATCACTTTTTGATAAACATCACTTTCAAAACAAATATATTTGTATGTCTACTTTCTTTTGTAAAGTTATTTTATGGTTTACCATATAATTGATGACCATTCTTCTCCATTCTAAATTCAAGTTCAAATTCATAACGTTTTTGTTAAACATGTTTTAGTTAATGAATTTGGTTTTAATGTATGAAACATTTCATTTCTCCAACAAATAGGATTTTCTGTTGCTGATCTAACTCCATCTACTCTATGTATACATGGATTTGATAACACACCTAAGAAAGTGTTGGGATAAATCAATCTACCCATTATTGTAGGCCCTTGCAATCTTAATGTTCTATTTCATGTTATGCCTCATAATCTCAATTATAATATCCTTATAGGTTATCCTTGGTTACATATTATGCATGCAAATATTTCTACCCATGCTATAACACATAATTCCCTTACCACACCTTCTTCCATGGATAATGCTACAATAGATTTCATACCTCATGTTTCTACTCTTTTTGATATCCATCTCATACATGATGATGAAGTTACTACTTACATTGCACATCATTCTTCTCCTATGATGGACTACAATGCTACTGATTTACATGATGAACTTTATATTGTCACCCATGATACTCCTCCTATTATGTCTCATTATCATCCACATGATGCTCAATCCCTAATGCATATTTCTACACACTTACCTATATCTATAATTTTTACCCTATGATGGTTGCTACATCTATGATACCTAAGGTGTTGGGAGACACTCATACCCCCTTCACAATGTCACCATGACCATGGATTTCAAATATGTTTCTTGGCATAACTCTAAATGCACTTCTAATGATCATATGCTTACTGATTCTAATGTTACATCACTCTTTGTACCTTCCTCATCACAAGTTATAACACAATGTGTTGATTTGATAATGATTCCTAATGCTCTCACTTTCCAAGATTCTATGCATGATTCATTTACTATGGCTACACCTCATCTTGTTACATCCATGGGGAAATCATTTCCCTCTTTCCACATTTATGTCTATGATCACAGACAGTAGATACAAATTTAATGTTTCTAATATTCCCAAATTGTACTGCGCTTATGATGAGTCTTGTGTCTCCCCCATTACTTGAGGTTGATACTGGAAAGCCTCCTAAAGCACTACATATGTTACACATCTCTTGACTCACACATTGATCCTTATGTTTGCACTTACTTTTTCCACTATTGCCAACAAGCCCAATGTTCCACCTATTATAGTTTCTCCTACTAGACACACTCTTATTGTTTATATCATTACACTTACTACTCATGTAGTTGGAATCCTAGACTATATAAGATTTTTCCTCATTCTATTGACAATTTTCTATACTAGCTCTTATGTTACCATTGTTACTCAATTACACACTCATGTTCGATGTTTATACATGACTATTGATGGTGTACTTACCTACATGGAACTCACCTTACATGCATACATTAGGGGGAAACCTTTCTACCCTTTCCTATTCATAGCATTTCATTCCAATAATTGCAAAAAATTCAAAAACATTAGCCTAGATCTTGACTGGATATATCATTGCTTGATAATACTCTTCTATATTTCACATTTCTTATCATGTTACTTTCATTCATAATATGATCTATCATTTTTTCATACACACATGTGCATTAACATTGTACTTTTGAGGTGAATTCAAATTAATTACAGGTTCTTACATGATGTATGATGTTTGGCACTATCCTCTACTAGTCCCACTGAGGCTCCTGGGGCATCTACCTTTCATATTTATCTATATTTAGTTTCTATCATTGCAATATCTACTACTTTCATTCCTATTTCCACCGTATAAATTTTGGCATACTATCATTTTTTCTAACATGCTAATGGGTGCTTCATGTGTAGCATTTGTCTTGTAGGCTTACTCCCAACCATGGTTATATGATTTTCTTATATCACATCTATGTTTGTATCTCAATTTTAATTGTTTTCTATTTATGCCCTATGTTATTTTGTGCATATATGGAAGCAGTTCCTCGTGGCTTCACGTTCCCCACATTTTCAATCCAACCAAGTGAGAGGAGATGGGGCACTTTACTATGGGAAAATTTCTCAATTCGAGCACCGACGGAATAGTTCTACCAAGCCTTTGGTTCCCCACATGGCTGAGTTAGACAAATAAGTGGCAGGAGGAATAGAGAGAGGAGCAAAGCAATGCAGCTTATGATGGGTCTAGGTGGAATAGATGGAACCGCTCCACTATTCCAACCAAACCTCGATTCTCTACAAAACACAAGACCTAGGGCGATGCGGTTATGACAGTATCGTGAGCAAAAGTGGAAATTTTTTACATTCCACAAGATCCTCAATTGGCTGATCCATAGGAACTTGGAATAAAAGCATTGAAGTGGACTATGGAGACTTGCGTGAGAACCCCTGTCGTGACCATCCCAAGCCCCTGAACTTCAAATGGCCATAAATTTCACCCTATTACTCCAAATTTCACAAAATTGGTACTTGTTGGAAAGGTCTCATCATGTACTACACCACAAAAACTAGATTTATTAAATTAGGTTAGGTTAAGTGTGTGAATCATAGGAAATAATATCCCAGCATTAAAATATGTGGTTCCAGTAGCTCAACACTAAATTTGATGAAGTATGGTGCCCATTCCTTCTCCTACAAGAAAAGTATCATAGGGGAATGGTCTTGTGAGGGTTCACATGCCTTTTCTGACATTCAAAGTGCATATTGTTACTAGTTGAAGGTGGAAATATGAATTTTCCTCTCTTTCCCTTCTCTCTCTTTCCCATCTTCTATATATTGTAAAATGGTGCTCATTTGTAAATATTGGACCTCAAATGTGCATCCTTTACAAGCGTTACATGTGTATTTTGAGTCAGTAAGCCTCAAATTTGGACCTCTATAGGGTTATTCATGCCTTCTTCCTTCATTGTAATGGAATGTGCATCTCTATGAAGTAATAAAATTCATGTTTTGTGGTTATTCTCTGCCCTAGCTTGTTTTTATTACATTATTTTTCCTCTCTATTACATTTGTGGTGTGCTTTGGAAATAAGGACACCGAGAGGGGGTGAATAAGTTTTTACTCAATTTTTACCTCATAAAAAAATTCACTTAATTTTTATCATAAAAACCTATACCAACATCCACAAGCAGCTACAATAAGAGATAACACATAGAGAAATAATTTAATGTGGGAAACCCAAACTGGGAAAAACCCACTAAAACCAAGAACTAGATTAGGACAAGAATGTCCTATAAATGTTACATGATTTCATGGTTGAGCTTCAACTCAACCTAGAGTTGCAACTCCAAAAATTTGACCAAGAAACCACTCAATCTTTGACAAGCTACTTCTTATCTGGAAGCTTCAACTCCCAAATTTGGTCCAACAACAAATAACCTTTAGTAAGCTTAAACTTATAGGGAAGCAACCACTCCCCACATGCTAAGATATAACTTAGACTTATGAAAGAATCTGATCACACTTATTTTTTTTTCTCAAACAAATGATGGTGAGCCCTAAATCAGTTCACTTTTCTTTTCAGTTATTCCCCCAAATAACCTCTCTTATTCTCATCAAATCAATACTCTATCTTAGTCATACAAGGCTCAAAATCACTTCGTAATTTTATATCATTCACTAAATTACTCATTCTTGCTACAATAGATTAGTCATGAAGACACTTCTTTTTTATCTCATGCGCTTCTTGGTTTCAAGCTTCTCTTTAGATATCCTTTGAAAACACTTGTCCGCCTCTAGTCTTGATTCATCTACACTTGATTCTTTATTCACTTACACCTTTCACTGCTCATTTATCTCAAGTTCATTCCAAGATATCATCATCTATCTCTCGCAACATCTTCAACTCACATCTACTCCACCTATGTAGCTTCTACAACTCTATTCGATTCTTCATTTACAACTCAATCATTTTCCCTCTTCTCTTACGCCTTTCTTAAGAACAACTTGTTCATTATTTTCTATTTTATTGTTGAGACCTTTCACATTCTTCACACTTCCCATTTTTCAAACAAGACTTTATGCATTCCTACTTTTTAGTTTGAGCGAGTAGCCATACCATCACATATTTTAACTCATTTCCTTATATTTTTCATATGTGCATAATCATTTTCTTCCTCTATGTAGACCTTTTGAATCTTGCAAGCTCAAATCAGTTACATAAAGATTTTTACATGTATAAAGGAGTTACATATGTAGATAATCCAAAATCCCCTTGATTTCCTTCACACACACTTTAACCATTTGATGTCCAATATTATTTTTGAAGATAGAACACTTGGGAACTTTGAAAGGTTTAGTTTACAAGTTCTAAGAGTGACGGAGGATTGAATTTGAATAGCTTCTAATCGCTTCCGATTATCCTTCTATGTTGTTACAAGCTTATAACCCCGGTGTTTAGTATTTTGTTAGGCTAGATTTTCCTTGCAACCATTCCCAAACTAACTATTAGTCTTACCTCCGCAAAATATCCCTTCTGAGTTATACTATAGGTTTCCTTTTGGCTTTACCATTTGAGAAAACTCCTACTTACTTCATTTTTTAGGTCTCCATGACTATGCCCATCAATCGGTAAGGAAATATCTATTGAAAATTAATGAATTCACATAGTTCTTTCAAAATCTATTTGGTGACCTTAAGACAGAGATGTCTTCAAAACAAGATCCCTAGCTCATACGGTGAGGGTTTTCTAGGAAACACTAGAAGATGAATTTTTTTATACCTTGACTTGTACATGCTCTCAAGATTCCAAACTAACATTGTAGGTTTATATGACCATTTCTTCATGATTATTTTACCATTAAAAGAAGGATAAAGTTTTCAAGGGGTTAAGGCATTTGATTTATCCCTAGCTTCATGTAGATGCACAGTGAAGTAGGGTTACTCTACCTCTAGGATATCAAGCTAACCACGATACAACCTGTCATTCCATGTTCTTGAGGAGTCTATGAGATGGCATGCACTATTCCATAATCTTTTGGCATTTTCCCACTCAACTTTACTTCGTGATACTCTCCCTTGATCCTCTTACACAACCACAAGATCCTGTTATAGTCACTTCTACCTATTAACTCCTAAATTTTCACTTTTCTAATATTCCAAGCATCTTTATACAGATTGTAAAGTGTGAGAAGTTATAAACCTTTCCATGTAATAATCTAGACTATACACATCTTGATTTTCTAAGCATTATCAACCTTCACTTTAGCAAAGATCCACATCTTTCATTCCGCCGAGAAGGAATTTGACTTAACTTGGATATTATACAACCGGCCTTCTTACACATGAGCAAAGTGTTATGTTTACTTTAAATTTAATACCTAGAAATGATTGACTTGATTGTTTGGGGGCTTACTCAAGACCGACTGGACTAAGACACTTTGAATAGACCTTGAAAATAACTAAGGATCAATTTTATATCTTTAAGACTTGGAGAATGAATGGATTACTATACAAACTTATGCATGACATGGTATGATCGAACTTGAATGAATAGAGACAAACATTTTGAGACTGGGACAGAGGATACACTCAACACCGTTCACTAATCATGAGACAAATTTCATAATTTTGAGCACACTAAGAGTGATGACTCAGGTAAGACTTCAACTGACAACTCGTAGAAGGACAAAGACAAGATTTGAGCCATATTAACCACACTTTCTTTGCATAGCTACCTGAAAGGAACATTCAAGATCTTCAATGAGACTAAAAACATTTCTTGAGGTGGACATACCTTTGATGATAAAGACTTCATTTTCAACTTTCCTTCAAGAACATTCTTAGGACCATCTACTTAGATCCAACATGAAGAATTATTTGATTTTCATAATGGAATACAATTGAAGAGAACACCTTTCTTCTTTCAACTGGTATATACCTTCTAGAATCTTAGAGAAGGCACGCCACGTTATGAGATCACCTTAAAATAGAATAAAGTCATCAAAAAAACATGATGACTCAAATATTTATCTTTTAGTCCTTGAGATCTTTTCATTCTTCTTGGCACTACTCCTTGGTATGGAAATCTCAACTCCTAATACTTAACTATCTCGATTGGGTACCTGATAAAAACACATGTTGCATCTCATACACCCGCTTTACCACTTTTTGAGGCATAATTTCTTCATCCTTTGCACTAGAATTGTATTCCTTCTTCTTGAATTTACCATTACTTCATGTTGTCTTGTTTGTACAAGATTCTCTTGTGATTTTTATAGATTGTTGTGTCTCTTCAATATCTACCCATACTATTTTCTTATCATTCTTTTCTCTTTCACCTTCCGAGTTTTCTTCCTTGACCTTGTATATCCATTTTACTTTTTTATTTCATGTGTCTCTCTCAACCATGGTTGACTTGGTTTTATCTTCAAAGTTTTCCTTCAACTTGAATACCTTTTTGCCTTGCCTTTTCAATGCATTCACCTTGTAGCTATATCTAGGTATTTTATGATATGTCTGGAAAAATACCCTTGCCCTTGATAGTTGAAGCATACAACCTAGTTCTTTTCTCTTGAGTTTTGTTCATCCCAAAATTGACTTAATGGTTCTTCTAAGAAGTCCTTGGCTATGTGACCTTTTTCTTTGCAATTGAAACACGTTATATTCTTCTCATATTCAAGACTACAAGCTCTCAATGGGTGTTCTTTGTCCACCTAATCATGCACTCCCTAGCTCTATGTCCAAAAATTGCATGTAAAGCAGATTCCATGAAAATTACCTGAGAATCTCCTTTCATTTGGTCTCTTAATGGTCTTCTTCTAGTTTTTTTGTCCTTCTTGGTCTCAAAACATCCTTAACAAGGTACATGAATTGAATCTTTCCTCAATTCCCTTTTCCTAGCTTGTTCTAGTTCCTCTCTTAGGGTCTTTAATTCTGCATTTAGTCTCTCACATTCTTCACTCTTGGCTTGAATAGTTGCTTGACATAGCTCATGCTCTACTTCATTTTTATTTTCTTCATTTTTGACAACCAATTTTGATTTTTCACTAGGATGCCTTTGTTTTCTTTATAAGTCATCAAGTTTTTTAGTGGCTTTTTCTAACTCAAATTTCAGATTCCTTAGTTTTTTTTTCATGTTTACGAAAAATATTTTATTTTTCTATTAAATCCTTTCCTACTTTCTCAACAAATGAATCCATCTCATTGAGTTCTTGA
The DNA here is from genome assembly GCA_018340775.1 of Taxus wallichiana var. yunnanensis. Taxonomy (NCBI): domain Eukaryota; kingdom Viridiplantae; phylum Streptophyta; class Pinopsida; order Cupressales; family Taxaceae; genus Taxus; species Taxus wallichiana. Next base: position 612,506,844 of record CM031240.1, read on the forward strand.
CCATGATTAACTTCCTTGAGCTTTATTTCTATCTTTAACTCATTTATAAGAGCTTGAGCAATCTCATACTTCTTTTTCAACATTGATTCTTGTTGGCTAGATTTTTGCATAGCTGAAAACCTAAGCAGTCATGAGATAAATCTCCCTCATTTACCGGTGAGGCTCTCATGTCAGATTTGTCAATAAAATATGCTAGTATCTATATGGGGGTTTTACTTTAACCATGCAGCTCATGAACCATAGTTGTATAGTTTTGCAGCAAGTAAGCAGTTGTTAAAGAAAGGAAATATTTAAAGAAGAAGGGAATAATAAAACACAGGGAAGAAATAGGGAAGATGTGCAACCCAATCAATAGATAACAGAGTTGATTGCATGCACATAGATGGAACCAATAGATATCAACACACAAAATTATAAGCAAAGGCAACTTCAGATCTAGATCTAAAATAACCCAAAGTTTATAAGTAGATCTAAGAAAAGTTAGAAACAAAATGCACCGTGACACAAAGTTCTCTGGAAATCTACTTCTTTCTATTCCTTTGCTTCAAATAGCTATCAGGGATTTTAGCACAAAGTCTGGAATACAAGAATGTTGCTTACAAATTTTGATCCCTTTAACCCATAGGTTCTTCCACTACTTATAGCATGTAGAAGGGAAATTACAAATAAGAAGCTTTTAGTTGAATTGACACATGTGGAAGTCGGAAAGGAAACAACGGCAATCTCCTCCTAGAATTCCTCTTTGCATGACATGCATGATTTTCCACTGAAGATAGAACCTTCTATTTTACATGTCTGCCACCTATTTCCAAGTAGTTGACTTCTTCAAGTAATGGCTTTTAAACCAATCACTTAAGTTTTATAATTTAATTGATCACTCAATTACTTTGTCAGAGGAAATAAGAGAAAGAAGAAGAAAGAGGAAAGTTCAGTCTTGTCTTTTTCATATTCTGCATGCAGTTGATTCTTTTGCCTTTGATTCTCACCAAACTGGATCTAGAAGCAGTTAGATTTGGAAGCAAGTGACTGTGATTTTCTTGTGGGTATTGCCTTTGACTTTTCTTCCTTCTTATCCTTGAAGCTTTTGTAGTTCTTCTCCAGTACATGCATCAGTGCAATGTTTGTCGTAAATAACTCATCTTTTTTATTTTTAATTGCATATGAGCAATTAAAAATTTTGGAAAGCACTCCAGGTGAATGAAAATTCAATGAAGGATTCAACTGGAAGATTGGGAGAACATGCACAAGGTCCTGGAAGGAATTCTCCATGCACTGACTTCTTCACGGGCTGCATTCGAAACAAGAGGATGAAGCCTTTGCAATTATGGATCTGGATTTGAATCTGGATGTTATGCATGATTCTGCTGATCCTTTTCTTTCATCATGCTTCACCATGGCCAGAGCAATCTTTGTCTGAGAAACCCTTTTTCTTTTTTATTCAATCGAATTCTTTACAATCGGTGCAAATATGGAGATTTCTTCTGATTCGGAGGATATGTTCAATGTATTGGACATTGATTTAAGCTCCCTTTCTCTTATAAAGCACCTGTAATGAATTCCTGCAATTAATTCAAACAAAGATGGCAACCGAAACATGAACACTTGATTTTAATTATAAAAATCTGCATATATCAAGCCTACTACCCAAAAATTTAATGTTTTATTTGCATGCAAAGCAAACATGAATTTTGTCAACTTCACTTGAGCACCTATACTACTATGTAGACAATTAATCAGACTTAATTCAATCTCCTTCAAACCTAGGCACCAAACTTTGAAGCTTTTAGCAGAAATACACCTTCTTCTGAGTAAAATTCCTCTTCAAATGGGGTGCCAAAATTGCCTGGGCTGCACTTCCTTGCTAAAGAATTAATTAATTCATCCTTATGGCAGCCCATGCTTATATAACCCTCATCATTCTATAATTAATTATTGCCCCTCCTATTCCTGGCAATTAATTAATTAATTAACAAGCTTTTCTCTTCAAATGGGGCGCCTATTTTGTGCATGCTCATGGCTGCCATTAAATAAATTAAATTTATTTAATTTTAGCTCTCTACTTCCAGTTCACTTAAGCTTCACAGTGTGCTTTGACCTCATCCACTAAAAATAGGAATTAATTACATCAATTAATACTTTAAAAAGTATTATTCCTCTTCCATATGGGGCGCACTTTTTGACATGAAGGGGCTGCATTAAATAAATAATATTTATTTAATTTTAGAATTCTAATTCTAATTTCCCTTTATCTTCTTCACCCTTGTTGACTTTTCCTCATGCTTGGGCGCCAAATTTGGAGAAATAATTAATTAATTAATGCATTTAAAGTTGCCCTTCTATCCCAAAAGGGGTCGCACTTTTTGACATAGGCCATTTCTATTTTTAAAAGCTATTTTTCAATGGGATTATTCACCCTACACTGCAGCTCCAAAAATCCCATGATCCACTTAAGCTGTTTGACTTTCATAATGGGATTTTTACCTTGCAAGGCAGGTAAGAAAATCCCATCAATGCCTTAAGTGATTTTCTTTTATTTCACAATGGGAATTTTCACCCTGTAAGGCAGGTAAGAAATTCTCGCCTTCCTGTTGCCTCTAATTTTCCCATTGTGACTTAAGTGGCATTGCTTCCATGGGAAAAATTACCCTGCTAGGCAGGTACAAAATTCCCACCTACCTGCTGCAACCAAAAATCTCATTGGAGCTTAAAACCTTCTTTTTCCAAAATGTGGCCTTCCCAGAAGAAGATTTTTTGTGCATGACTTCATCTTTTCAGAGAGAACCAGACCTCCTGTGACAAATTCCTTCTGGCATAACATCCATAGGTGATCTCCAGAAACTCCAGGAAAGAAATCAAATCAAACCGGCAAAGGAATTGACCTAGAGAAATTTCACATAAAATAAAATAGGAAAACAACAAAAACACAAAGCGTTGTCAGAAATCACAGATAAAGCCTAGGATTCATTCCTCATTAAAACCTTACTGGTATATGGGAATTTTGACATGTAAGACCACAACAGGGTTAAACCAGAGCACAATTTGCCTCAAACGGGGCTCAAAATAATTAAATACAAATTTCCTGCAGGCAAACCCCTGCTAGTGATAGAATATAACGATTTTGGGCATCTGGGTATTTGGTGAAATTGGCTAATATGAATCTCTGGGAATATATTGACACAATAAAAATACGCTCTAGCAATAAAAACACAAAATGACCCATTATTTTAAAAGTATGAAATTTTTTACATGGGGTAGTCTCATATTTCAAGGTGAAATCTAGGGACACCAATCTCGCTAATGAACCCATGTTTTTGTCTTCATGATCACCTCCAAGTTGTTAAGCTTGATTCAAAAGTACTAGGCTCTTATACCAATTTTTTGAAATTAGGACACTAAGAGGGGGTGAAAAGTTGTCTGCTCAATTTTTACCTCATAATAATAATTCACGTAATTTGTATCATCAAAACCAAACCAACATCCATAAGCAACTACAAGAAGAGATAACACATAGAGACATAATTTAATGTGGGAAGCCCAAATTGGGGAAAAACCCACTGAAACCAAGAACTAGCTTAGGACTAGAATTTCCTATAAATGTTACATGATTTCATGATTGAGCTTCAACTCAACCTAGAGCTTGCAACTCCAAAAAATTGACCAAGCAACCACTTAGTCTTTGACAAGATACTACTTGTCTGGAAACATCAAATCCTAAATTTTTTCCAACAATAACTGACCTTTAGTAAGCTTCAAATTACAGGAAGCAAACACTTCCCACATGCTAAGCTACAACTTAGACTTATGAAAGAATATGATCACACTTTATTTGTATCTCAAACAACTGATGGTGACCCCTAAATCAGTTCACTTTTCTTCTCATTTCTTCCCTAAATAACCTCTCTTCTACTCATCAAATCAGTACTATATCTTAGTCATACAAGGCTCACAATCACTTGGTACTTTTATATCATTTTATCATTCACTGAAGTACTCATTCCCTTTTGTAATATATTAGTCATGAAGACACTAATTTTTTATCTCATGCAGTTCATGGTTTCAAGCTTCTCTTTAGTTCTCCTTTCAAAACACTTGTCTACCCCTAGTATTGAATCATCTACACTTGATTCTTTATTCACTTGCACCTTTCACTTCTCACTAATCTCAGGTTCATTTCAAGGTATCATCAGCTATCATGCAACATATTCAACTCACATTACTCTACCTCTGTAGCTTCTACAACTCTCTTTGATTCTTCATTTACAAATCAATCATCTACCCTCTTATCTTACACTTTCGGAAGAACAACTTGTTCACTATTTTCTATTTTATTATTGATACCTTTCACATTCTTCACACTCGCCTTTTTTCAAACTAGAATTTTCATGTTCCTACTCTTGTGGTTCGAGAAAATAGTCATACCATCACATATTGTAAACCATGTCCTTATATTTTCATATGTGCATAATCATCTTCTTCCTCTTTGTATACCTTTTGAATCCTTCGAGATCAAATCGGTTACATAAAGAGTTATGACAGTATATATAGAGCTACATATGCAGATAATCCAAAATCCCTTTGATTTCCTTCACACACACTTTAACCATTTGATGCCTAATCTATTTTTTAAGATAGGACACTTGGAAAATTTAAAAGGTTTAGTTTAAAAGTTTTGAGAGTGAGGGAGGATTGAATTTGAATAGCTTCAAACTGCTCTTATTATCCTTCTACACTGTCACAGGATTACAACCTCGTGTTTAGTCTTTTGTTAGGCTATATTTTCCTTGTAACCATTCCCAAACCAACTATTAGTCTTACCCCACAAAATATCCCTTTCGAGTTATACAAGAGGTTTCCTTTTGGCTTTACTTTTGAGAAAACTCCTACTTACTTCATTTTTGGGTCTTATCGACTTTTTCCATCAACGGTAAGGAAATATCTCTTGACGATGAATGAATTCACTTTGTTATTTCAAAATATGTTTGGAAACATTAAGACAAAGATGTATTCCAATTTTTGGAGTTTTTGATCGATTTATTTTTTTGTTTGAAATTTTTTCTCCCTAAAACCCTAGTTTTAGGGTTTGTAAAGTTTGTATGTTCCCGAGACATACAATTTGATGTTTCTTGATTCTTTTCAGTCTATTTCAACTCACAAAGCTTTGAGAATTTTATATGAACTCGCAGAAGGTCTCCAATCACTCTATAATTCTCGAACCATATGTTTAGCTAATGTAGAGATCGAATTTAGCAGGTCTTTTATACAAGAATGCTTTAAAAATAGTTATTAGGAACTTTGATACTTACCTTGTGTTCTATGTATGCTTTTGAGGATCTTCCCAAACACAATCCTTCTTCCTTCAACCCCAAAGCATGTGTTCCTCAAAGTGTTGTGAGTTTCTAAGATCCAAGAAGAACCGAGTACTAATATCCCCATTAACTAAATTGGTCTTACTCTTCCTCACAATGAAACTACCAATTCAATCACCTTAAAAACTAGGTTGGTATCCTTATGGTTTTCCTTTCTAAAAAATATTTACTTATTCTTAGACTTGTCACATTCTAATGTAGGAAAAGATGACTTGAACCACTTCCCATAGATTGTTACATTTTATACACTTTTCTCCAAATTGATGCCTACTCACACAAAAATCACTCACACACACACAAAAATAATACAAAATTTATATATATCAAATACCTCATGCACTCTCATATGAACTCCATGATGTAAAAATGTGCTTGAAATGGCATCAAAACTTGTTTCAAGAACTAATCAGTTTATTAAGGATATGTCCATTAACTTACAACCCTCAAGACCATTGTACTTTATCATTATGCATTTAAAGGGTTTAGCTTACAAATTTATCTTTGATATCTCACCATATGCTAGTAGAGAGGAACAACTCTCTTTTGAATCTCAACATTAGATTCAATTCATAGCTTTAAGGTTGTCTTTTCTTACATCACACTTGTAGACACCTAACTTGCACACGTTGAGAGAGCTTACACTGACCTTGACATGCTTGAGAATCATTTATAACACAAAGAACTTGGAGGAATCATTAATAAACCTTGAAAATATTTTAAATAGCTTAAACAAGAGATTTGAAGACCAACAAACAAAATTTACTTCCATCGATTCAAGAGGATGCCTAGGAGAGAGAAAGAAAATGATCATAACTTATTTGTTTCTTGTCCAAATTCCCTCAAAAAATTTGCAAACACTCAAGATTGGAATTATATTAAAAAAATACTTATATGATTTATCTAAAGAAGGCTCCATATTTTTTCTTGGATGCTAAGAAGACAGGGTGCTCAATTTTCATTCCTTAAGAAGCCAATTTTAGAAAAACTTGCATAACTTCCACAAACCTCTTCAAAAATTGATGAAACTTGACATGAAGAACTAAAATACACCCCTATACATAATCCATAGGTTGGTTTTCCATAAAAAAATTGTACATATCAAACTTGTCTCATTTACCTCAACATTCACTACCAGTCCTCAAAGGTAGTTTTGGTGAACTTTTGAATTTTTCCTCCAGAAATAAAATAAACCTTTTGGATGCTCATACATGCCCTAGGAAATTTTACTAGGCTACTCCCATTCTTACTTGGTATTTCCATGCCCTGCAATGAGATCTTACACCTCATTAGGCTTTATAACTAGGCTTAAATGAGCCGATTAATTGTGACTCCCAACATTTGACCTATTACTCATTCCAAAAGCTCTTGCACATTCTAGAATACTAATTTATGATATGTATAACTCCTATTCAAATCTTACCAACCATCTCCATACCTTCAATGGTATCCTACCCACCACTCAAGCCCGCAACTATAACATCCTCATTTTAAGTCTTTAATAACAGGGAATTATTTATTTATTTATTTACTTTATGCTTCTTGATCTAAATACCCATATATTTAAATCCAACATAAATCTTAATGTTCATTGTTCTAAATTCACATAATTTAGAACAAACATTCATTTAGCTAATCCATCTCATAACAAAGAAACCATATGCAATTGTAATGACTTGGTACTAAACCGATCTCTCATTTCATGACTCGGTATTAAACCGATCTCTCATGTGTATACCAAGTATACTTGTGGTTCCCTTATTCCATTAAGGGTCAATCAAGTGTTAACAACTAAATTTCCTATCTGAGTAGCTGTTATGGATGCCCATCTAATATCACACATCTTTAGTCCAGGTGAAATCAAGACAACGCAATCAGTAACTTGCGATACTTTGGAAAAAGTTTCAAGACATGTATGCCATGTCTTTATTCCAAGACAACATACTCGTCAATAGGAATATGTCTTTCACCACACTCAATTTTTTTATCTAGATTAGACTATCTTGACTCACGTCAAACACATCCATGTCCTTATTATATATGAAGTAGATTTAGCACGTATAGACTAGTATTGATAGCCTGCATATGAAGAATAAGGGAAATCAAGTGCATCCAAATCAACTTGCATTGATTTGGATCCACTTCATCACCTATAGTCATCATAAGATGACATCAACACTAGGCCATATTGTTATCACTAATTAGTGTATAACAGAGACCTGGATCCATATTTTATGATAGCAACACTTAAGGGAGCTAGGGAGATAGTCGCATCATAGTGGTCGCTCCATGGTAACCAAATAATGACTCACGTCATTGAATGAGTATTAAAGAAATGACTATTGAGAAATTTTGTCGAGTTCCATTAAATGAAACATCATAACTTAACAAGTTCATTCATTCATTCAATTCTCAACGTGTTAATCAACTTTAATAATCTTATCGTTGGGTTTCGTGCCTAGGGATCATTTAGGGTTGGATTTGATTAATCATTTAAGTAGGGATCGTAACGTTCTTTCATTTAAGTACAATATTCCAGATTTAAGTTTGTATTAAGCTTAATCAATTAAGCATATGTTTCTCATTAATTCAATTAAGTTTCATGCTCCTAATTTAGTTATAGTAAATATAGGGCAGCATTAATACAATGTCTCTTTATTTCACATTAATATAAATAGTTCATTTATACATAGCTAATAAGTTTAGGTATGTATCATACTTTTATCAAGTAACATATTCTATCAAAGTTAATCAAACACTTCAACATAAGCATACAAATTTTCTTTACTTACAGTTTAATTATAAGTATTCATTTGTACATATCTTTATTATGTCATTTATTTTTCAAACTGCAATAAGTATTTAGACAACAAGTATGTATTTAAGAATCAATACTTAAAGACCATTCTAATCATATAAGTACATTCCAACACATTCAAGTTTATGGACTTATTATCATATTCATAGGCTTATAATAGTACATTTCATATTCCATTCAACTAATGACTTAATCCAACAATCCTTCACTTATCTTATTACCCAAGCTACATAGATAACTGATCATATCTCTTTTATTTCATAAGAGTAAGTAATCACAAATGCATATAGTACTTCAATAAAACATACTTATGCTTAGTATAGAAATGTTATGAATACAATTTACTTCACTTTTATAAATGGAATCACAACTAATTCCCAACACTTAACATTCAGTCATTTCCATTTAAACAATATGAATCATGTAACCATCTTTATTTCATTCAACATTAAATATCATCAAACATATTTTTGTCAATGAAAATCAAGCATGTTTCCAAGTAATTACAATAAATGGGCCATAGGCCTCTCATGTTTTTGCAACAGAAATACTTCAAGAATTTTATACAATAATCATTTAACCAAATCAATTATCTTCAATCAATAGAATAAATGCAACTTTTTATATGTCTTCCTTCTTTCATCTTTCACGAAGTCCATCTGCAATATTGTTAGCATCTGTCAGTTCATATGAACTGAGCATGATAGGTACTAAATATTCATAACAACATGCTCTAACTTAATAATTTCATAAAAGGAACACTACTTTTAAATGAAATTATTCTAAGGTTCAATTAGCACATTTCATTTTGAACATACCATAAGAACATCCTTAAAAGAATTTCAAGAAAAGTCATAAACATAATCACATTTAATCTTCCGACAAGTGTTTAATCAATAAAATAGAATTCAACCGTATTGGGCCATATCAATCCAAGTAGTACCTTAATAGGTTAGGTATATTACAACCTCATAAGCCCATACTTATATGTTGCAAAGCTATAACTAGACTATTAAGTTTACAAGACGTACTAGATTAACTCATTAAGTCACACATACAACAACAATAAGTAACAAGACCGAATGATAATAATTCAGACGTATAGCCCATACTATATCATTGTTGCATTACCTTCAACCTTAAGAGGCTCAGGTACTTAACATTATTATACTTTGAATCATATAAAGCAACCACTACATACCTTATCAAGGCATAAGATCTAAATAGAAGATACAAGTTTTATCGATTAAAACATTTTAAGTTAACGCAAAAAATTCCTGTCAATGTGTGTGTGTGTGTGTGTGTGTGTGTGTGTGTGTGTGTGTGTGTGTGTGTGGGTGTGGGTGTGGGGTGTGTGTGTGTGTGTGTGTGTGTGTGTGTGTGTGTGTGTGTGTGTGTGTGTGGTCTCATGAAATTCATCATATAAAGTCACTTATGTTTTAAGATCGGACTTAAGAAGTTTCTTAATTTCAAGTATGGCCATAATCGACTTGAAAAATCCTTAACACTATAACCCAACATCATGGATCTTCCATTACACAACCCAGGCTTCCATAATAGTATAAGTACACCATAGCTTAATCATCTACCAGAAACCACAAGCCAACGGTTACCTTAAACTCAAGTATGAGATCCTTCAACTTAATCGAAAACCTTAGACATATAGAATACTTGAAGGAATAAACACTTCGCAAAGATCAAATGAAACAAATTCTTTGACCATATTTTAATGACCAAATCACATAATAGCTTAAGCTTAAATTAAGATCGAAAGGAGATAAAACAGATAGAAATTTATACTCCCTAACTGCTCCAAGTTAAGATCAAATCACTTAACATTCATAAAAGAATGGTCACCATACTTAAAGTTTTAAGAACAAAGTATAAACCAGACTTCAAATTACTCTACAATCATTTCAACAACAGCTTCTAACCCATTCTTTAGACATCAAAAATAATCTTAACAATAATGATCTATTGATTCCACATAATTCGATTGAAATAAAAAAATCATAAGGTAAGAAAGGAATCTATTACCGGCTCTAGGGAGAGCCTAAGGATGCTACATGGAATCTTAAAAGTTTAAAACATCAAAAAGGTTGAGAAGTCAATTCTTGAATATAATGTATAGAACCCGTATCCTTTATAACAGAGAACCGATATGTATAATTTTGAATAAAGAGAGATTGAATCCACATCCAAGGAAACCCAATAGTTAATCACGCTTCCCTCAAGTTTCATATATAACTAAATTGAACAGATTCTATCTCTAAAAGATAACAATATAAACAACATCACTTAATTGTCAAAGCACAAACCAAAACTACAAAATGGATTCCAATAGAAAAACCCAAAAGGAGTTATTCTCACGTATCTAAAAAGGGTTTCAAATCGACCTAAAAAGACCCATAACCCAAATCAGCTATCAACCATTCAATATCCATAGGTCATATCAACTTGGCGTTGGTATTTTAAAATAAGACCAAATAATTATGGAGACACTATAATAGTAGGTCATGTAATTGTTTTAAATAAATCATATTTCTTATCTAGATTTAGCAAAAAGGGTATGTTAAGTACCCAAACAAAACCACCTAATGATTCCACACAAATATTTGCACAAAGATGCAAGTCTCAAATCCTCGAAAAGTACTACATTAAACAAGAATTTTGTTCCTTCAAGGAATAAATATGCAATGAATAGCCATTATTATAAACACACCCATTCATTTGTAACACATTACTATCCTTTTTGAAAGCATTCATTACAACCCACAAGAAGAGTATCAACATGCATTTCTTATAAGAGATTACAATAAAATATAAAACAATAACTAGCTCGTAATTCATTTCATCAATAGGAGATCCATTTTTAAGATAGATATAAAAAAACCAGAACCTCAAAACCACATTCTAGTTAAGAGCAGAGTTATTCTCATGAAAAATATAAATAGAGAAATAAATTTCAAAGAGTTGGGGCCTATCATGCCTGGTAGAGATCCTGAAATTCTTCTTTAAGCTCCTAGGTTTCCTTTCCAAACTTTCACGATAATCTCCACAATCAAATTGAACCAGTTTCCATAGAAAACCCTCCATCATTTCCTCCATAATTTTTATAACCTTTAAATTTATTTCTTCCACTATTTTCTCCATGAAACAATGAGATGCATGTCTATCAAAAAGATCAAATATCAGTTCAAACAACAAAAACTCCACATGCAGAGCGAATGAACTCAAGTAGACAAATGAGAGACAAAAACCAACCAAACTCTTTTCACCAAAAATGGCATGTTTTCCCCAAGGTGGTTTTGGTGAAAGTTTCAATAGTATAAATGCTTGACAAGTCCGCTGTCAGAATCCCACCAACCTCCCCTTTCTAATTAAATTGAGCTTAACCAATTTTCTTTTAAACCGCCCCTTCTAACTTGCTTAACACCAAGTTTAGTGTAGATGCTAAGTTTATCTTGGCCTTCATCTAAGGAGTGGCAGTGGCCCTCCATTAATTTTCATTTAAATATTTAAGTATGTGGAAGGTGGCGCCAAGCCATCAACCTTACCACTTAACCCTATCCTTTTAAATGAAGACCCATGGTTAGAACATGGTTAGGGTTTAAGATCCACCTCTCATAGATAGATTTAGGGTTTACTTATAGAAAGGTAATATTTATCCACTTAGTCATATCAATCTCCAATTATAACAACCTTAGATAGAACACCTTTAGGTTAGGTTGTTTTATTTAATCAAAATATCCCATGTCTTAGGTCTAGGTTAGGTCCATAGAAATTTAGATGTCACCATAGTATAGGTTAGGTCTAAATCAATAACAAAATAAAGGACCTTTCCACAATTTTATTGCTCACATTATTAAACATGTTCAATACAAACCAGGCCTTCCAAGCATGTAGAATCCTTTATCACAATAATGAAGTTATACACAAACTGAGATTAGAATCATTATAACTAGATCAATATTAAAATTGAAATTCTAGAATAAATATGAACTCATGTAGTCACTATATTAAAGTCATAATCACATATTGATTTAGGAGAATACCTTGGATCACTATAATTGATCCAAGGTGCTATCCTAATCCGATATCGATACAAAGTTAGCAATTATTCCAAGACATTAATAGTTTTCTAGATTACCAGATCACCTAATAGTTCTAAGAACCTGATTCAAACTTTCCACAAGCTGAAACCAATAAGTTCATTTCTCAAACCAGTTAAGTAAAGATCACAACATTAGTAAAATTTTTTCCATATGATTGATTAATAGGATAGATCCTTAAGGAACTGATGTCATTCCAAAAACATGATTTAAGTAGTTCAATAGAGCACACACACACTCAAGAACACAATCACATGTCAACGTTGCCAATCAATTCACAAAGAAACAAGTACATATGTAAGAACAAAAGAGGCATTACATCAACACACTAAAACCATCCTGAATACTCTCTTGAATGTTCACTTCACCACACACAATGTTTCCATCAATACTACTTGACATCAATGACAACCCAAATCACCGGGTTCAACATGGTGTGTTATGCATATTTATTCTCCTTTTTCTATTTTGCTCCATGGAAATAAGATTTTGAAGGTTGTTTTGGATTGTAGTACTCATGTCTTCCCTCTCCTCCATTTTCCTCCCATTTCCACTCATCTGAGAGTGTCTTTCCCCCTCTTCTTGGTGTTATCACCTTTGGTATATTAGGATTTACCCTTTTTATGCATCTCTCTCTTCCCCTTGTCCATTGGATTGTTAAAATAAGATTAAATAGATGCATTTCCTTCCTTAGAGTACTTTAGCATTAGGATTAGGTAGAGGAACCAACCTTCTCTATAGGTTTGTCTCAAGTAACAAGTCCCACAACTTGGAGACAATCCCATGTTTCCAAAAACATTGGTTGTTCATCCATTCATTCATGATGAATCGAGGGTGTTATTTTTGGTGATAATAGCTTCCAGCATGCCGGTGGGATGGTTTAGAATTTAATATTTCCATTTTTCCAATTTTTTGTGTGTATCTTGGTGAATTTCATCCTTTTGGAGGCTTTGCAATAACACACATGATGACTTTGAGCATTATATTTACTCGTTTCAAGTAGTTAAAGTGCCCATTTTCATGAGAAGGATTTGAAAAGGTCAAGAACAATAAAAGAAGAATCTTTTGATTACTTGTAGCTATCACCAAGGAGGAGAAGAAGAGGTAGATCATTTCATATATCACCATCACCACCAAACAAATTCATCTCTACCGTGCCTCTTGATAGGCTCGCCTTCTTGTCCTCTAGAGTTTTAAGACCTATCCCAACCATAGCACATCAAAGGAATTTTCCTTTTGTCATTGTCAATGGTGGAAGTCCTCTAGATCTCAATGCACAATATGATATACCAATGTCTTCACTTAAAATTATCCCTTTCTTCACTGGTAAAAATCATACTATCCTAGTTGACCATATCCAAGATATTGCTAATTTTTATTTGGTCCATTTTATTACTAAAGATGATGTTGTAGTCAGAATCTTGGCCTCATCATTCAAAGGGAAATCTCTTCAGTGGTACAAAAGTTTAAGACCAGCTTCAATTCACAATTGGGATGAACTTGACACATCCCTTTGTAATCATTTTGAGGAAAAATCAGATCACTTGTCTTTAGTAGAGTAGATGACAACAACAAAGAGAGCCCCTAATGAGCATATGACTAATTTTAACATCATATTTCAAAGGATTTGGGACAAAATTCCTCAAGTGGTAATACCTACACCCCAACATGCATTTCTCTATTATCTAAAGGCTTTAAATAGCAATCTTTTTGTCATAATAGAGTCTATGGGGTATAACATTACCAAATGGTTACGATATTGCTATTAGGGCTTAGAATAGCATTATTCAAGCTAGAAATTTTCTCATATACCTCTGATTACTATATTCCCAAAGATTAAGACACCTACTTCCAATCAGACCCCTGAGTTAGCTCTTATGCCAACCACAAGGAATCAAATTTCTAGCCGATCATCTACTTCCTTAAGTATCTCAACTGAAATGCAAGAGGTGATGAAACAATTGTAAAATTTTGGGAATGATTTGGTATCCATAAAGAGGCAACAAGCCCAAAGTTTTAAACCTTATTAGCCTCCATACCAACCTAACAAGCCTCCTTATCAACCAAATAAACCTACTTTCCAAGTTTCTCATACAAATCATTATCACTTCCTTCTGCAATACCATTTCAACCATATAATCCAAATATTTGGTTCATGTTCAAAATAATCTAGTGCAATATTATGAGTGGTGTTTCCCTTGTCATATTCCACACAACCAAACAAACATGCCCCAATGGAATTTTGAACCAATATTTTATGGTGCAAAGTGCATCTATTTCTCAAGATGTACCCTCAGAGGAAAATCAGCAACAAATAGTCACTCAAGAGACACCACCAAGTGACACTTCACTTGTGAATTGGAAAATGGATGAATTTTGTGGAATAAATCAGAACCTTCCTTAAGGTGTGGCTGCAAATACTAGATATAAGAAGAGGGCTATGGAAGAAGGGAAGCTAGTAAATGTATGTCCTTCTTAACCTTATTTGATGCTCCAAGGAGGTGGTAATTCAAATGTAGCTCCAAATGTGTAAAACTAGTTTAAGGGATCTTCTACATCACCCCAAACATAAGAAAAGGTTGTTGAAAGTAAGGAACAAATGAAATATAATTCATCCTTATTCAACATCCTTGAAAAAATGAAGCAAACTAATGTGAGTATCTCTATGTGGGAATCATTGGCTATTCTGGGACAAAGGGACCTTAAGTAGGAAATTATGTCTAAGGTGTCTTCAATAGATGAATCATCCAAGGAATAAGACAAGGGCCTCACTTATCACCTCATCAAAAGGGGGATCATTCAAGAAGGAACATGAATCCTCCACCCTTTTATGTATACTTTATCATTAACAACCATTTGGTTCAAAATTGTATGATTGATTCGGACCAAGCTAGCGGTTCCATTATACCCAACTAGATTGCAAACCAGCTAGGCCTCAAGTATGAACCTATTTCTAAGGGTGTGGTACAACTATATGGAATAATGGTAGGATTTTTTGGAGTTATCAAATGTTTAATACTCAATCTACATGCATTCCCTAATTTATTGGTTCCTCAATATATCTTCATAATTTATTTTCCTCCATTATTCGTTCTTTTCCTATCTATAAACTCCACCGCCAAAATTGAAGGATACTTATCAATTCATTGGCCTCATATACTCTTTAGGACTAGGTATGGCACTAAGGCTACCATAAAATCTGAACCTATTACCACATATCATATAGAACCTTATGTGTCTAGCCCCATCAATGTCAATTGTACCATCTTTGATCAAGAGGATTGTCCAAATGCCCAAGATGCAAATATTTATATTAAAGGCACTCAGGACTTACTACTTGATGAGTGTGGAAATAAATGTTGTATCTTTGATCCATTTCAACAAGTTAAATAAATTGGTCTTTTCATTTACTATGTACATGAGGAGAATCAACCTCTACCTAGTATTATGAATCCAAATGATGTAAAGGAGAATGGCATTTGGAAAATGTTATTTGATGGATCGAGAAGTGACAAGGAACAGGGGGAGGTGTAGTCCCCGTGTCTCCTATAGGTATGAAGTATTACTTCTCTTTTAAATTTCAATTTATTTTTTGAACAACACAATAGAATATGTATCCCTAATCACGATCTTCAATGGGAAATGTAGTCATTTTTGCACCCACCAAGAACAAGGGAACCTCATGCGCGTCGGCCTATCACCCGGCGGCGCCGGGCGCCACCCGAAGCATGCGAGAGGGAACCGAGTCTCTCTTTATTTGAGTTCAGTGGAAGGCATACTTCATGATCTTGACTTAGTGATTTAAAATAAAGGAGAAGCTATAGAGCTCAGAACAACTTCTATACCCCTTCGCCATACCAAAAGCAAAGCGCACAACAAAATTAATATAACTAGGAAGTTGTAAATCCACAAATATACTCAATATCCAAGTAATGTTCATGATTATACAAGGTCAAAAGTAGAGTAGAAACATGCAGATAATACAGGAAGGATATCTTAATATAAACACAAAGGTAACCTTATCATATTCATTCATAGTATTACTATAAAGTATCACAGAGAGGCAGACCATGGTCATACACCATATATGGATCCCTACATGTATGCTCACAAAGAAAAATTTGCATTCCCATTCCCTCATTATATCCTTACTAGATTCATCTACCCATTCTATCCCATAGTTCTCACAAGCACTCGCAGAGCTCCGCTACCTCTCGTGTGTCTCTATTCTTTGCCAAGGGTGCACATATAAATAGGCATTTGGGCTCTAACAAACTCCTCTGCAACCTTAGATCTGGTCCCAAGTGTCAAGGTGTGGGTCGGCCCAGGTGCATGCCTCTCTATGTCATGATTATATTTTTGGATCTTCCTATCGCAAGGTATATTCCTTCCAAGACACCCTATTGCTAGGATGGAACCTTATCCAAACGGAACACGTTCTTCATGTGTTCTATCCAAAAGGCTGAAAATGGCTAAGTCCCGAATTCTATTTTTCGGGGGCGCGCATCCTTGGTTCTCCAAGAACCCTTTTTGAATTTTTCCTTGTGCACCTTCACATGTGCGCTTCCTTCGCCATGCGTTCCTATGCACCTTTAAGATTTGGAAGCTATATTAGGGTCCCAACATTACCCCACACTTCACCTGTTCTCCACCCTCGAGAAACTTTTCAAAGAATGCAGTACAAAAATGCAAGGCCTTGACTTGGAAAGAATGGAGGGAAAGAATAAAGAATGGGGGAGAGAAATAATAGAGGGAAAAATTTCCTAAAGAAGAAGAAGGGAAAAATTTTCCGCAGGTCGGCCTCCAGTGTATTCCAAGCACTGACTTCATCTTGTGCTCTAGTGCAGATATCGCCAACCAAGGTGCTCACCTTGTCAAAGGTTAACCCTTTCCCCTTTGTGTTAATGGTCTCCACCACAGTCTCCAGTTCCTTGGCATGATCCTCCAAGGCATCCATATTTCTCGTAATGACCTTGCAGAGCTCTTTTAGTTGGGTTTTGATTGAGACTCACTTTGGTTTTCAATAGCTTCAAACTTCTTTTCCACTTTGGCTAGGATCTTTTCGACTCAGCTCTATTGTGTTTATTCTTTTCCCTCGAAGTCCTTCACTCGGACTTGTCATCGGCAAGTAGCATGCCTGTCACCTTGTCTTGATCCACACAATGGTCGTAGGTGACCCCCATAGTTTATGCAGTTATTTTTACGTCAGCAAGCACCTTGTTGTATTCAGCCATGAGCACGATGACCTTCAACTTGTCTTCCTTCTCCAAGTGCGTAGCTACCTCCTCTGCCGACTCCAAGGCCAAAGGCTACCTTTCCATGGTGAGGATCGAGTCAAGTCCTCTAGGCATTCTAGGGAGGATCCATACTTTTGTGCAGGAGGGTTAAGGTCCAGGTGCTTCATGATAATAGCTTGGGAGATGAGCTCCACCTTCTTGGAAACTTCACATACCCTGGCCTTTTCCTCCTAAAGCTCCCTTTGTAGTTGAGCACTAATTAGTTTCTCAAGGCTGAGGTCCTTTGTTAGCTTCACTAATTCTTCCTTCCTCTTCTCCAATAGGTCCTCCAAGACTTTAACCCTGTCATTCCTGTAGAAGAGCCTAGACTCAATTTCCATGGAAACTTTGTTGAGTGTGTTACACACTTTCTCATCCGATAGTTGTTGCGTGTTTATAATGGGGTTGTCCCCCTTTCCCTCAGATAGTGCTAGTACCGCTCCTTGGTTAACCTTGAACTCGGGCTCATCGAGGTGGGAGTTGAACGCCCATGACAACATCTTCCTTGTGCATGGGTACCCACCCTCAGGGTCAAAGGATTCCATGGTGTGAGCTCCTTGGTGGGCATGGTACTCTGGAAACATGCACGCAAAACTTTGTTGGGGTCATCAATGTATCCCATCATTGTTCTTCCCCCTTCCACGTGTTTACTTCCCGTGTGCATGCCCTTGGGAATGATTCTTGAAAAAGTTGGGACTTTTTGCTACCCACACTTTTTTCACTCTACTCTTCTTTGAATTCACCAAGCATGAGCTCCGCTACGTGCTCCACTCCTCATTGACCAAGGTATTAACTATCCTCTCCACCTCCCTTGTCGCTTTCTCATCCACCTCCTCCTGAGTGAGCTTGGGCATATCTGGCCCCTTAGTACTTGCCCCTTCACTCCTTTCTTCACTCCACGTGCCTTCCTCCCTTTGGGTGCCCTTCCTCCTTACAAAGATGAAAGCATCATTTGTATCCTCTACTCCCTCTTCCTCTGAATCATGGACATCAACCGGTTCCTGATTCACCTCCAATTCTTCCCCTTCATCAACATATTTTTCACCTATATAGGTGTTTGAGTCGTCTATATCTTCGGACTCTTGTTCCTCCATCCCTTATTTTTCTTCCTTAATAGAAAACTCCGGAGTCGGGGATGTTGTCTTCTCTTCATCTAAGGGTTCTTTAGGGGATGGTGGCTTCGTAGGCTCTAGGATCTTCTCCATGACCACCGTTCTCCTCTTCTTCAAGATGTAGGTACTCAACCCCGTGGTATCTACATTTTGTTTCTCCACCACCCTTTTTCTTCTTCCTCTTCCCCCTCCTTGCGCTTTGGCGTGGGCTTTCTTCCCCGCCAATAGGGTCATCTGGGATGGATATCTCATTTTCCACGTATGCACCCTTTTCAAATTTTGGCCTTATACGTAAGTAGATCCTTGTGGAATTGCTCCCAGTAATAGGTAAGGTCAACGGCCTTACAATATGCACATCCCGTGACACGTACTTTTCAATGTACGCATGCTTCTCGGGTAGATCAACTTATTTCTCATTTCCCGGTCCTCTCTGTCAAGGGTGGAAAACTCCATGTTTAATTTCTTTGATTCCTTGTATTTGTTTACCCCCACTTGGAAAAATTGGGCAGTAAACAAGAATGGGATTTTGCACCATGGACTCCAACTGCCATCCACCAAAATGAACCTGCCAATGCAGAAGTACTCGCTTCTCCTTCAATTACCGCAGGAGTTATTCATGGATCTCGCCATTCAGCCTTGAATGCGTTCCTAAGGTGCTTATACCATTTTTCTAAGTGCACCTTGTGTACCCCTGTCATTGATTTGCATGTGTATTTCTAAAATCTCTCCACATGCGAGGGATCTTCAGCAGGGTACTCCCACATGAATTTGTCGGATGCATCCGGCACCCCGATTTCTAAGAACACAATTATCAACAGAATGTTCCCAAATAGGATTTTTCCTCCGTTCTCTATGCTACTTATGATTTCATCTATATGTTTGGGAGATGTTGTATACGGTGCCCTCTCGAACCTTCCTCAGTAAACATTCGGCCCAAGGCTTGCTCACCTAGGTCCACCTTTCTTGTCCATTTAGCTTGGAGACAAGGTGCACGACCATCTTCATCACTAGATAAGCGATATTTGAGATGTCATAGTACCTTGATTCCTTCTTCAATTCTGGGATGTTATGGTTTCTCCGATTACCTCCTCATCCGGAGGTCATCTATGAGCATGTCCCCCGCATAGGTTAGGCTTGTGAAGTGTGAAATTAATCTGGGAGTTATGTGCATTTTGTGCCCTACAAAACAAAAGAAGTCTTCGTGTATGCGTGTCATCAACCATTGGTACAACCACTTGGGCTTCCGAAAATACGGCAACTTGTAAAGTTGGAGAAGCCCGCCTTCTCCATTTTCACCTTAGACCAAAGAACCCGTCAGGTGTTCATTTATTTTTGGGGCGCACTAGCTCCAGCGCCATTTCCTTCGCGATTACACTTGACCGGTGATTGTAGTCGATCATGATCATCTATCTTATGTGGGACTCCCACTCTTGCCCTAGAAAAACCCCATCTGGGTATTACATCTCTGAATACCATTCTTCGTTCGTATCCAAGGGTATTTCCTCTTGTTTCTTCTTCCCTTTTCCTTTACCCTTTCCCTTCTTAGATTGTTCTGCAGGTTTACCTACTGGTTTTGTGGCCGTCATTATACCCTTTTCTTTCATTCTAGGTTAACTTGTGAGTTTGTTTGAAAGTTTTCCTTGTGCACCCCATGCCCTAGAACACAAACCCTAATCTTTGATTTTCCTCCTTCGATCATGGCACTTCTTCACAACATTCCTCACACCCGTGAATCACTTCTACTCTGGTTTATAGATCTAACGGACCGATTGCGCATAATTTTTAGGATTTTCCTTCGCACGAGTCTAGTTCTCGAAACCCTAGCTCATGAAATAAAATCACTCTTCTTGTTTTCACAAAGTAAAATAATGAACTGCCCATTCTTGTATTTATAGCTTTTCCCGCTTTTACACATTTAAGGCTAGGCTACCTACCACCGTACGACAATGTTTAATGTAGTGTTTTCAAACAAAACCCGACTTCAGTTCTTCTCCTTACGCACCCAATCCTTGCGCGAAAACTTTTCCACCCACGCCCAATCCTTACAAGAAAAATTTTCCACCCACACCCAATCCTTGCACGAAAACTTTTCCACCCACGCCCAATCCTTGCACAAAATTTTTCCACCCTTCTACGCGTACAAACAATCCATCTTTATAGGAGACTCTTACATGTGTGTTACCAACGCCAAAGGCACTTCTTCCATCCACATGATTCTTTCTTTCGCCTACCTCATGTTTTTGCACTTTTTCTCCTTTGTCAGACGTGGATTTCCAATGTAACCTTATCGTGCCACTGTCTCGCCTTCTTTTATCCTAATGCATCTTTTAACAGGCCAATTCAAATGATTTACCAACCCAATTCTCCCGCATAATAAATCCATGCCTCTCTTTATCACCTCACCCCACACTAAATCAATGCACAATCCTCTCGCACATTCATAAGTTTAAAAAGTAATATGTTATCTGGTGCCCAAGGCACAAAACAAAACAACAACATGAAAGGGAAATACAAGAAACGAAAAGCATAAAAGGAAATTCCAAGCTAACTGGAAAAATTACCTTATTTACAAACACCTAGAAGCATTATTTATAATAGGGCTTCACCTACTCCCATTAAAGTGTCCAGTAATTTTGTTCCATCTAGTGCTTCAGAACTAGCATGTGCGGAATCAAGGATGTATGAAATTACATAAAGACCCAACCAATGCACCTTCAACTTTCCAAGATGGTGTAGAAATTTTGAATCATATAGCAATACCATCTAGCCAACCTTAAACTATTTGTTCTTAATATGGTGGTCATGTCATGCCTTTTGCTTTGCCTTCTCGGTTTTTGGCTCCATCTTTCTAGTGATCACCTTTCATCCAACTTTATCAATTCATCAATTCTTTATTCTAGTGCTTGCTCGTCGTCCAACCCTCCTATGCGTGCTATACACATAGATGGTAGCATGAATTCCAATGGCAAATCGCTTCGTGCCAAACACCGGTTGAAATGGTGTGGCCTTGTTCAATCTTTTATATGTTCTTCTATATGCCCAAAGAACTATCGACACCTTGTCATCCCAATCCTACCTACCCACACCACATATCTTGGTCAATGTGTGACTAAGGATTTTTTTGAATGCCTTTGCCGTCCCATTTTCCTGAGGGTGATAAGGGGTAGTCTTATGATGGGCTACCATGAATTTTTCCAATAGAATCATGATGGTTTCATTTAAGAAGTGAGTGCCCCTATCACTTGTTAAAATTAATGGGCACCCATACCTGTTGATAATGTTTTCCTAAAAAATCTAGTAGTCGTGGCTACGGTGCAATCCTTAGTGGGTGCGGCCTCTACCCACCTTGTCAGATAATCAGTACAGGTAATGATATACTATGAGTTAGTCCTTCGCGTAGCTAGTGAGATTGGTCTGACAAAATCTATTGCCCATTTCTCAAAAGGTTCTATGCTGGCGATGGCCCACAAGGGCATATCATCCCTTCTCCTAGGTTTTCCAAGGCACTGGAAGTGGTCACAGGCCTTGCAAAACTCAATGCAATCCTGGTGAATCATCTCCCACCATAGTGTCCTCCAGCAATCCAACCATGGGCTTCTTCTATTATGGCCATGCGTTCATGTTCTAATACACACCGGTGCAAAACCTCATCGTGGCCCATTTTATATTAATCCCCATTGATCAACATGAAGGGTGTGGCACGTATGGCTAACCTTTTTCTTTCCAGTGCATTCATCCCTTCAGGAACCACACCTTCATTGAGAAAAAAGCAATGTCTTCTAACTCTGAGGGCGCATGCCACAACCTGAATAGTTGTGCGTCCGGCATGGTTTCCTCAATACTTTGCACATCCTCTCCGAATCAATCCTTGATAAATGATCCAGCCCATAATTTTTCTTTCCCAGGTTTTACCACCACTTTGAATTCAAATTCTTGAAATAAAAGTACCCAACGGCATATGCACCCTTACAACACTGCTTTATTTACTAGATACTTCAAGGCCATATGGTCAGTGTAGAATATGAAGGGAGTCACCAACAGATATTGTCTAAATTTGTGGAGTGCGTAGATCATTGACAAGGCCTCACGCTCAATCGCTTTATAATTCTCATTACTGCTGGTGTTAACTTTCTACTTGCAAAACACAAGGTATGATCAACAATCCCTCTCCGGTTGAGCAAGAACGGCTCCCATTGTTGTACTGCAGGCATCCACATGGACATGGAAAGGTTTATCCCATGATGGGAATCATACAATAGGTATAGTGATAAGCCTTTCTTTTAAAGTGTCAAATGCCCTCTGCTGTGCCTCTCCCCACTGAAAGGCACTCTTATGTCTAACCAATATTTCCAAAGGTGTGGTGATCTTGGCATATCCCTTAATGAACTTTCTATAGTACCCAGTGTGTCCAAGAAATCTACACACAGCACTTTGGCTAGTGGGCTCCCCCAGTCCAACAATAACTACAACTTTCTTAGGATCCACCAGTAAGCCATCTTTGCATATGATATGCCCCAACAACGTTCCAAAAGGAGTTGCAAAGTCACATTTCTTGATGTTGAGTGAAATCCTCAATTTCCGACATCTTTCAAACATCAATCTCAAGTTATCACAATGGTCCCTTACTAATCCATACACTGTCCAATCATCCAAATATACTTGAAGGAACTTGTGGATGAAGTCCTTAAATGCTTGTACCACTATGCGTGAAAATATAGTGGGTGCATTCTTCAATCCAAAGGGCATGACTGTGTATGCAAAGCTTCCCCACTCGGTGGTGAAAGTTGTCTTTTCTTGGTCTTCCTTGGCAATCCTTACTTGGTGATATCTCGAGAATCCATCCATAAAGGAATAGACCTCACGCCCAAAGAACTCCTCCAAAATATCTTCAGTGAAGGGGGTGGGAAAAGGATCTATGATACAAATAGCATTCAATTCCCTGTAATCCACACATATCCTAATCCTCCCATCCTTCTTTATGTTGATCACCATTGGACTTATCCATTTTGATTCCTCCATAGCCTCAATGATACCGGATGCTATCATTTTTCTAGCTCTTCTTTAACCCTTATGCACATGTTGGGATTCATCCTATAAGGCCTCTTCCTGACCGGGTGCGCACCATCTTTCAACTTTATCCTCATTTCCCCCAATGAATGGTGGACACCTTTCAACTCATGGTATCTGTGTGGGAATAAATCCTCAAATTCATGCAAGAGATCGATGATATTTGATACTTCCTTGTCTGACCAGTAGTCCCCAATGATAGCTTCCTTGGGCTCCTTCTCCGAGCCAATGTTAACTTTCTTGGTTTTGAGTGGTTCATGATACACATGTGCGCATGCATCCGCACTATCAACTACCTTGTGCGCCCCAACCGAATGGTCGAAATTCGGGTCTCTCATCTCCTCTCCATCAATAACATATACCATCTATCCTTTCTCCTTTTCAAGATACACGCACACTCGAATTATAGGTCTTCTGGTTCCTGCTCTTCAAACCATGCTTCCAAGATAGGTCCACCAAATAAGTTTACTAACCTACCTTCCACCATGGCGCAATCCCCCAAAGTGAGGCATTTGATAGTCTACAATGCCTCATCAACTGGTTACATGGTACTTCGGTACTTGAATGTGTGAACCAAGTCACCGTCATTCCCGCCAATTTCCTATTCAAGAGCATGTTTCGAATGGATATACCAAGTGCATGCGCAACCTTGTAGTGTTGAATACAGCTTGTGCACCCAAAGGGAGGGTGGTAATGCTTCCGCACCTTCTCTCTAGACCCTCTCACATGCCTAGATGTGGGAAGAGGTGGGTCCATTGCCATTGTAATCCTTGATAGCGGTGGGTATGTTGCTCTTTGAGAATCAGACAGTGAGCGCAATTCTAACTTCGTGCCATTCCAATAATTTTTCACTATGCGCAGCCCACCACCTTGCTACTATGCCTATCAAAACATAACCTAGCATACCTCATCGCTCGTCCTCCCTCCATTGAGCTTATATTTCTCTTAAAAAGACCTTAGGGTATACATCCCCAAAATATCGGTTATTGCCTTTCCTCCTGTGCACCGAACTATATGCACCATTATTACCTTGGTCACCGATCCTTTCAGATGTCACCCAATCATTTCATAAGTCCCATGCACCCAATTATCGCATGCTATACAAGTAGTATCACTAACAGATTGAGCATCATCAAACTAGATAACTCCTTCTATTGAGTGGATGGTCTCTGGATCTCTTATGGAGTGCACATATATTCTATCCAAGACTTCCTCTCAAGGGGTTCAGTATAGGGTGTGGACTTTCCATCAACAAGTGGTATAATCACCCTCTCTTCCTTGTTTTCAAAGCTTATGTACCCCTTGTTAAACCGAGATCTACATTATTCTTATAGCACCATGAGCGCCCAAGTAAAGCTGGGAAATTATCTACCTTGGCAAGCACCAAGAATTCAAAATCCCCAGTGAACCTAGTCCCCTGAATGGTAATGGCCGCATCCTTCAAGACACCTATGGGAATTTCCTTTGTCTTATTTTCCATATACAACACATTTAAAGATGGTTGTAATGCAAGTCTTCCCATTTGATGCTAGGCATCCAAAGTGAGAACATTAACCTCTGCTGCGCTGTGTCAATGAGGATGTTCATAGCAGCTTATCCATCCACTACTATGTTCAAGGTTATTTCTTTATCATAATCAAGGTTTTGAGGTGGGAGGTTTACATGTAGGATCTACCTTTCGTGTTCTTCCCCACACGTGGCACCTTTTCTCTCAACCATGCTCCTAGCAGGGGAATAATATTCTCCTACCTCAACAGTTTACACACCTCCTTAACCTCATCCAAGTCATCCTTTGGTGCTTCTACTGGTCTTCTTTTCTCATCTTTTCTAGTTTTCTCTTTTAAGCATTGGATCTCCCCTTGTAAGCTTCGAATTACATCCATGGTTTCCTGGTAGACTTATTTTGGTGAGCTGGATTTAGATACTTCCCATGTACTACTTCTTCCCTCGAAACTAGAGGTCTCTTCCTAGGCACTTCCCTTACACGCGTGGACTCGCCCTTATTGTTACCATAATAGGCTCTAGTTTTGATTCACGTATTACTCATGGGAGCCATTGCGCATCAACCTTCTTAATACTCACCATGGCAGTGCCCTTATCCTTTCGATTGCTAACTCATATGTTTGTATAACTCTAGGCACTCTTCATACTTATGTTTTTTTCCACACCAGGAGCATTATAGAAGATCTGGACATTCACGCTTATAATGGTCTGTGGCTCCACAATTAAAGCATGTTCCATGTGGGAACTCACTTCTTCCCCACGGTTACCACGACCATGAAATCCTCTGTGAAACCCTCTTCCACGCACCTCCATCTCCACGCTCTTCATACCAATGTTCATCTCCTTTGGAACTGCTGGCAATGTAAGTCTAGCGCACACCAAGATCAATTTCCTCATGAATCTAGTCAATCAATCTACAATCCTTGGTGTCATGTGTGGTTGAGGTACATATCTTGCAATAACAAGACACATTTTTGTGGATCGCGCTGCAACAAGGGGCACCTACTTGCATCATGGTCCCCGTGACATATTTCACAATTTACTGCTACGGTGCATACCACCTTCCGAGTACATATCCCACCATTATCCTTTGTGTGCCCTTCTACATTACAATCCATGCACCACATCCCACCGCAAGTCTCTAGAACTGTGTTGGTAGATAATTTCTCCAATTGCTTAGCCATGGCAGTGATCTGAGCCTCTAGAAATGGGCTAACACCAGTGTCAACACTACCAACTACCTCAGTGTGCAAAACAGCTTCTAACACTTCGCACGGGTCCATGAATGTTTTATGAGACAAATCCCTCCTAAAGGGTGTGATCAACCCTCCGACAAACCACTGAGCATGTTGTGAAGGGTGGATATCATAAGACAGTTTAGACAAAAGAGTTTTAAAGCACGCATCATATTCCCGCATGCTCTTTGTTATTCCCTCTGGATTTCTTTGAGAGATTTGATGCTCTTCTAGTTCAAACTCAGGTATGTGAAATTCCACCAAGAATTCATTTCTCAGCGTGGTATAATCCACAATAGTCTAATGAGGGTCATACTTTCTCGTACCAACTATGCACGCATCCTTGCAAGTCGTCACAAATTGATGGCCTTTCAATCTGTGGTCGTGATCCCCTTCACGTCGGGCATATAGAAGTTCAAACTTATGCACATGATCTACAACATATTCTATCTCATGTAATCTGGTAAGTGTAGAGACATCTCGAAAAATACTTGAGGAGGTGGTTGAGGGCCCTTGTCCTCTCGATCCAGTCCCTTAGTTTCCTCTAGTGTTTCCTCCTCCACTAGACCCACTATATCCCGAGAAACCATCTCCACCACTTCCACCTCCGATCCTCCCTGTGTTAAGTAGAAGGCCCATGTTTGTCGTGCCGAATGCTCCCATTGTTCCACCGAATTACGACCGACAATTTGTGAACTAGTGCCACTCCCAGTCATATTTCCTCCACCACTTCTTAATGTGCTTCAAAACCAGCTGTATATGCACCTTGTCCAAACATTCCACCAAATACTGGAATAGTGTGTGAAGCCATAGAATTCCCAAATGAGAAGTTGTACCTTTTGGGTGCCAATCGGTTGCTTCTACTAATATCAAATAGATCAACTATACTTTTCCCTCGTTCAAACAAACCAAGTACCAATGTTTGTTCGTTAGGTGGGGTCATATGCACACCAATGACTCTTCTTTCTCTACGTGACGGACTCTCATTAGAATCCGCAAGGTTTTCCCTCCCACACTTACCAAGATGGGGTATCACAGACTGTTCGAGTTCCACATCCTCTACGTGAACCTCAACTCCTTTCCACCATGTCTAGCTCCACAACCCACTTGTAATCCCACATTTTCTATCGATCTCCCTTTCACGTGCTTCATTATACTTGAGCCATCTCTCCTCCCTTTCCTTTTCAGTTGTTATATCAGCCATCCTTCACCAACCTGGCTTCCTCACCAAGCACTCAGGGTGGTTTAGCCAGCCATAGGAAATGCCTCTAAACCCATGGTTACCATCAAGATTCTAATTGCTGTGGATAGCACACGAAATGATCCTCTAGGATCCCTGCAAGAACTCAAGCTCAAGAAACACGGAAAGGAATATGTGGAAATTGTGTACTCTAGAGTGTATCTAGTCAATACTCCCTTCCACCAATGATCTACAAAGACGGGTCCATGTTATATCAACATCTTACAAGTTCTCGATAGGTTTCTTGGGTCCAAGGGTGAGATTTATAACACCGCTCGATCTAGATGTATAATTCGAGAGCCATTCGAATGACTCTACTGGGAAACAATAGAAGAAACTTTTGTACAACTCATGATAAAGAGTGTCTTCCACCCATATTCATGTGTCAAACCTAGGTCCAGTATTGAATCTCTGAGTGAATTCGTCCTCCGTGCTTTTAAACCAATCTTCAACACCTTCCAGGGTTATTTTCTCCATCATCACTCTTTGCACAAATCATGATGTATGCCATGTTCCACTACAACTTTGAAAAGAGGTTCCAGCAATGGAATAAAGATTTAGTCATTTTTACACCCACCAAGAATAAGGGAACCTCGTGCGCATGGGCCTATCACCTAGCGAGCGTTGGGCGCACCAAGGCGTGTAAGAGGGAGCCGAGTCTCTCTTTTATGTGAGTTCAGTGGAAGGCATACTTCATGATCTTGACTTAGTGATTTAAAAGAAAGGAGAAGCTATAGAGCTCAGAACGGCTTCTATACCCCTTCAGTCATACCAAAAGAAAAGCGCACAATAGAATTAATAGAACTAGGAAGTTGTAAATCCACAAATATACTCAACATTCAAGTAATGTTCATGATTATACAAGATCAAAAGTAGAGTAGAAACATGCAGATAATACAAGAAGGAGATCTTAATATAAACACAAAGGTAACCTTATCATATTCATTCATAGTCTTACTACAAAGCATCACAGAGAGGCAGACCACGGTCATACACCATATCTAGATCCATACATGTATGCTCACAAAAAAAAATTTTCATTCCCCATTCCCTCATTACATCCTTCCTAGAATCATCTACCCATTCTATCCCATAGTTCTCAAAGTAATTCTGCAGAGCTTCGCTACCTCCCGTGTGTGTCTGTTCTTTACCAAGGGTACGCGTATAAATAGGTATCTAGGCTATAACAAACTTCTCTCGCAACCTCGAGATGCGGTCCCAAGTGTCAAGGTGTGGGTCACCCCGTGCGTATGCCTCTCCATGTCATGATTAGCATTTTGGATATTCCTATCGCAAGGTATATTCCTTCCAGGACACCTTGTTGCTAGGCTAGAACCTTATCCAAACAAAACATGTTCTTCATGTGTTCTCATTCCAAAAGGCCGAAAATGGCTAAGTCTCGAATTATGCTTCGCGGGTGTGCATCTTGGTTCTCCAAGAACCCTTTTGAATTTTTCTCTTATACGCCTTCACATGCATGCTTCCTCGGCCATGTGCACCTATGTGCCTTTAAGATTTGGAAGCTATATTAGGTCCCAACAGAAAGAAAGAAGAACATCAAAAATTGCAAACCTTACGTGATAGTGAGTCGATAGTGAATCAAATCGAGGATCAAATGCAGCTAAGAACGACTTGCTAAAATCTTATAAGCATAGAGTATGGGATGTTTTAGAAGATTTTGAATATTTTAATATTTGTGTCATGACAAGAAAAGAAAATGAAGAAAATGATGGGTTAGCTGCAATCGAGAGAAGGGTTTGATATTTTTGATCAAGGTGATATTGAGGCCTACTATACTAGATAATGACACCAATTCGCAGGTTTTTAGGAATGATTAAAAGATTGTTAATTTCATTCAAGAAGGGGGTGAGTTTTCTTCAAAAAATCGGGACAATTTTGACCACCAAAATGGAGACCAAGTTGTCCAACTCATATTAATAAGTTGTTAAAGGGCCTAATGATCTTGGAATCTATTTTCAATCCCAACAACTAGTTTAGAAAAGAAAAGGAAAACATCATAGCTAAGGGTGCATATTCGAGAATACATCTCAGTTGGTGAAGGAAAATTGCTTCAAATTGGTAAGGTAAGCACTCCACAAGAAAAGGATTCTTTTATAGAACTTTTCTAGGAATTTTCTAATAATTTTGCATGGAGTTATGAAGACCTTAGAGGTTTTGATCCTAGTTTAGCTCAACACACCATTGATTTGGATTCAACTGCCAAACCTATCAGACAAAAATAAAGACATGTCAATCCACATATTGAGCCTCTAATGAAGAAGGAATTGAACAAGTTAATTAAGGAAAACATCATTTTTCCCATCAATCATTCATCTTAGGTTTCTAATCTAGTTCCAGTGCAGAAAAGGAATGGAGAAATCATATTGTGTGTTGATTTCAAGGATTTGAACAAGGATTCTTTAAAATATCATTACCCACTTCCTTCAATGGAACAAATTTTGCAAATGGTAGCAGGTTCTGAAATATTTTCTCTTCTAGATGGATACTCAGGCTACAATTAGATCATGGTAAAGGAAGAAGATTAGTTCAAGACAACTTTTACCACTAAATGGGGAACCTATGCCTATAGGAAAATGTTATAATTTAGAGGATTCTAACTATTGTGAATTTAATCAATCAACATATTTAAATACCAACATAAACCATAAAACATTAAATTTTAAACATTATGCAATCTAATAAATAAATTACATAACATATTAATCAAGTAATACATACCACAAGTAAGAACACAAGTGTTTATAGTGAAAAACCCCAAATAAGGTAAAAACCACTATGAAATAACCTTTTACTTTCAGAGAACCAAAGTTACATCCAGTATTTTCCACCTCCTCCTTCAAACCCTAATCTCAAGGGTAAATAATTTTCACCTTTGATATATTTCACATGATATCAAATGAGGACCTAAAGTCCTTTTTATATTAGGTGATCGGGTATGTCTCCGACCCACCTTTTCAACCTAAAAGGTTGACACATACACCTAGGTTTATAATATTTAATATTAGAAATATAATCATTTCATGATATTAAATATTTAACCTAAAGTATATACCTAGGTTAGCATATTTAATAATAGAAATATAAATATTTCATATTATTAAATATTAACCTATATATTAGTGATGGACCCATATACATTAAGGGGTGGCCAGCCCACTTAATCATTATGTTCCAACACTCCCCATTAATGTTAAGTGGGGCAACATATGTCAATAGATTGCCTACTCATGGTACACTACATGATTTACAATCCTTAAACCATAAAGGTTTTAGGCTAGCATATCAGGTGAAGGAATTATAACACCTTCATCATACTCAAGTTACCTTTTGGTACAAAAGGATTTGGAATCCCAAATATCATCCCATGATTAGTGGCTAAGTCTGATTTTTATTTTTACATGTTCTCACACGTTCTCGTAAAAGGTTATTGAATTTAAGCATGTAGGAGCATTTTATAACTTAGGACCTCCTTAACAATATGCTTGTATTGGATGTTTACCAGTAAACCCAATAACACTAAAGAGTTTATCAAGACCACCTTTAAGATCTTTCTACACTTCTTTCTAAAAAGAAGTCGAGGAGGTACACATGCCCGAAGGTCTTTTTACACTTTCTCGGAGGTCTTTTTACACTTGCTCAAAGGTCTTTTTACAAATGTCGAAGGTTTTTTTACAAAAACAAGCTCCATTAGGAGGTGAAATTTTCATGCACACTCCCCTCAATAGAAACTCCGACAATCCAAGTTTTTCACAAAATTGACAAAACTTTGCAGCACTCGGGGATTTTTGAAGATGTCAAAGAACCTACTCTTCAGTCGAAAGACGAACTTGAGATCTATCTCACCAATTAGCACCATCTCATGATGAAGTGTATATGTATCTCAAAGTGTTTCATCCTACGATGATGTATGGATTATGTGCAAGAGCTATGGTGCTCTATTTTTCATAGAACAAAGGAGCACTACTTGGATCCTTCATCTTTATCTCATCAAATAGCCTCTTTTACAGACTTTTTGTTGCTCTTCTATACTTAGATTTTGTTTAAGAGATAGAAATAGTTGGTTGTTTTTGTTGCACCAAGTAATGGCACCTGCACCAAATTTAAACACAACCAGAAGTAGATTTTCTATCCAATACATCACCAACATGATCATAATCACAATATCCATATAAGTTAGCATTTTCATTCTTAGTATAATCCAACCCATAATTGATTGTTCCTTTAATATATATAAGAATCCTTTTGCAAGATTCCAAATATGTATATAAGGTTCCTAGATAAACCTGGAAGAAATTCCTACTACATAGGAAATATTTGGTCTAATGATAGTTAGATAAATGAAACTACTAACTAACCGCCTATATAAAGTAGGATCAAATTTTTCGCATGCAAGTTTAGGATCAATTTTCGTTCCAACTTCCATATGAGTAGAAATTGGTTTACAATCAATCATATTAAAAAAATTCAGTACATTGGTTTCATATTGTGCTTGAGAAACAACAATAGAATATTTATCTTAAAATACAACCATGCCAATAAAATGATGTAAGAGACCTAAATCAGTCATTCTAGAGTATTGTTTCTATTTTTATTTAATTCTACAAATTAAAGCAGGACTATCACCAGTCATAAGAAAATCATCAACATATATACAAATAATGATAATATGAGAGCCTTCTTTCTTATTGAATAGATCATTATCAGAAGAACAACTAACAAAACCTAAATGTTTAAGGAAGGAATTAATTTTCACATACCAAACTCTAGGAGCTTGTTTTAAACCATACAAGGATTTTTTCAATTTAAAAATATAGTTTTCTGTACCCATTTCTTCAAATCCTTTAGGTTGAGACATGTAAATTTATTCTTTTAAATCACCATTCAAAAAAGTATTTATCACATCCATTTGGTGGATTTCCCACCCAAATTGAGCAACAATTGCAAATAAGGCCCTAAAAATACTCATTTTATCTACAAGGGCAAATGTCTCAACATAATCAATACCATGTTTCTGAGTGAAACCTCTAGTAACAAATCTAGCTTTATGTTTTTCAATACTACCATCAACATTATATTTTACTTTGTATAACCACCTAGACCCTATAATACTATTTTTTCTATAGGTAAAACCAACTACCAAGTTTGATTTTGAATTAGGGCATTATATTCAGCCTTCATTGCATTGATACACTTCTTATCTCGAGAATATTCTTCAAAAGTTTGCGGCTAAGGTTCATACAAGGTCATTAATACATGATAGTTATGATGGCTTTTGGTCATTTTCCTAAGGTCAATAGGATTATAACTCTCTAACACAAATTAAGCCCATTTTGGTTTCTTAGCTAAGGAGATAGGGTATTTATCCATATCATCATCATGACCATTTACTAAATTATTATTATCAGAATCAGAACCATCATTAGAAATATTGATAGAGTTAGGAACATCTTTACCATTATCAGATGAACAAAAGCATTTTTCCAAAACCACGACATTGCATTTTTCAGTTCTTCCCATTTTGCAGGGTCGTAAATCCTTAGACCTACAGTGTTAATATCGTATCCAATGAAAACTCAAGAAAAAGAAGTAATATCAAGTTTCTTTATTTTCTTTTTAGGAATGTATAAAGAAGTAGGACTACCAAAAAAATTTAGATGAGAAATATCAGGTTTTTGATTTGACCATTTTTCTAAAGGAGTTGAAAGCTTAATAACTTTGGTAGGAACCCTATTTAGAATGTAGACTATTGTGTTCATTGCTTCTGCCCATAGAAATTTGGGAAGACCAGTAGAATGAAGCATAGTGCGAGCCATATCTAAAATAGTCCTATTTTTTCATTCTGCAACACCATTAGATTGGGGAGAATGAGGAGAATTTAATTCCCTTTTAATACCACAATCAATACAAAAATTTCAAATGTCTTGCTAACATATTCACCCCCATTATCTATTCTAAGTCTCTTAATTTTATAATTTGATGAGTTTTCAACAAATGCTTTAAATTCCTTAAATTTTCCAAATACATCAGATTTATTTTTAAGAAAATATGTCCAAATCATCCTGGTGAAATCATCAATAAAAGTCACAACATATAAAGAACCATTTAATGAAGCTACTTCAAGAGGTCCTCTAACATCACTATGAATAAGATCTAGAGGAGAAGAGGAACTCTCCTCAGGATGTGAGTGAAAGGGTTTAACACTTTGTTTCAAGCATAAACACCCTTCACACGCATCATGAGAAGAAGACAACACAGGAAAACCTTTCACAAGATTATATCTAGAAATTTCATATAAGCTTTGATAATTAACATGTCCTAATCTTGCATGCCATAGTTTGAATTATTCAAACTTTGAGAAACAAAACAGGATGCGAAGAGAAATCATCAAAAATATACTGAGACCATTTCTTTGAATTCCTTCAGCTATTATATTATCATTACTATCCTTGATATACCAAGTATCTCTCAAAATTTTAATATACAAAACCATCATGAGTTAATTGAGAACATGATAAAAGGTTCTTTTTGAGCTTAGGAAAAAATAAAACATTATTCAATACACCATTAGAAAATTTTAATTTTTCTTTCTCTATTTCTTTTAAAGATGAGTTATCACCAAGATACACACATTCATTGATTTTCACAACATCAAAAAAGAATTTGAAACACCAATCATATGATTTGATACACCTGAATCTAGAATCCATTCAGAATTAGTGGAATAATACAACGCAACACATAATGCAACAGTTTTAGGAATATCATTACAATTATCCTTTTTCCTTAAATTGTATTTAGAAGAAACAATTTGTTTTTATTTTTATGGATAGGTTTCTTATATTTTCAATCTTCCTTTTATGTCCAAATTTACCACATTTGTGACATTTACCATTAAATCTTACACACAATTGTTTAGAAGTAAAACTTTTCTTATCAGGAAAAGAAGATTTATATTTATACTTCTGATCAGAGAAGGGCTTGCAAGGCTTGAACTTTGAATTCTGAGCAAGAAGTGCTTAAGAGGCATTCTCTTTAGTGTCAAAGTTCATCATTACGTTTCTCTTCTGAATCGTAAAAGAGCTTAAAGTATTCAAATTAGGCAATTCATCTTCATTTTGATATTTCGAGTTTAGGATAGAAATAAAATTCCTAAATATTTCATGTATATTTAACTGAACAATAAAGTAGATTATTTTTTACTAATTAAGTCACAATTGCATCCATCTAATTGTGCTTTAATATTTTTATTTTTGGCTAAGAAATTAATAAAAGGAACAATAACTAGATCGTACCAATCCAAGAACACAAATGTTAATCAAACACCACAATCAATAAGATGAAAGTAATTCTCCAGAATAAATTTACATAAACCTTTGCAAACAAATGATCAATAATATCATATATTATTATGGAACTCAATGAAATACAATAAGAATGGGCCTTGCTTATATAGGCAAGGAATAACAATCTAAGAGCTAGTCAAGGTCATAGATCAAGCCATAAATCAAGGAAAGAACTAGTCAAAACCATAGATTTAGGAAAGAACTAGACATCAAGGATCTATTCAATACCATAGATCAAGGAAATAACTATACCTAACAACTAGATAATATCCCCTTAATATCTAAATAAATAAATAAATATCCACACACATAAGTGGGTGAGGATAAATACAATAAAGGTAAATAAAGTACCTAGGTGAACATGAGATAAGGTAAATACCTACTCTAACACCCTCCTCAAGTGAAGCTAGGGGCAAAAATAGAAGTGGCATGTCCACAGTATGAGTCCTGAAAAATAGGCCTAATGAGATACTCATGTACAATATATCTTTGAAGAAATCTCGAACCAAAAGAATGAAAGAGAAAAGAAGAAGAAGAAGGAATATGTTCTCACGAACACCCACCAAGAAAAATTACTAAAACCCCAAGAATTCCATGCAACTCAAGGTAGTGAGGTGATGAAAAAGGCTTCGTAAAGATTCAGCAACCTACTGCTAAGTTGGAATGTACTCCAAGAAAATAACTCCATCTGGATGTCTATTGACGAATGAAGTGTATGTGTATCTCAATCTTCTTGGTTCATTTGGTGCTCAACAGGGTTGAGAAATGTGAATTACACTTTGGTTGTCACACCAAAGTATAGTTAGTGAATCCTGTGGGAATCCAAAATCTATCAATAACTGTCGAAGCCAAAGAATCTACTAATTCATTTTAACTACTTCCCTGTACTCTACCTCTAAAGATGAAAGTGTAATAACACGTTGCTTTTTACATACCCAAGCAACTGGAGAAGAACTAAGACAAAAAAGATAGCCAAAATTGGACGCACTTTGTCATCAATAGAACATGCCCAATCTGAATCTATATACCCAACCAATCGAGTAGGAACCCTATTGTAATGTATGCAAAAGTGGGAAGTACTACAAATAGCACAAAATCCATTTAGTAGCCTACCAATGACTACTATGAGGATAATGTGCAAACCGAGATACAAGACCTACTACAAATAAAATATCGGGGTGAGTATGGGTCAAGTACATGAGACTCTGACCAACTACCTATACGATGTAGGATCACAAATTTTTGTGGTAAACGTGGAAGTAAGAGTAACCCAGAGCCCGAAAAGGAGATGTACTTGGATTGCACTCATCCATATCAGCAATTGAAGAAGATCATGGGTGTACTTTTGTTGGCTCAAATGAATCCCTGAATCTATCTAAGAAATCTACAATCCAAGGAAATAATGCAATAACCCAAGATCTATCATGTATTGTGTAAAAGAGCCCTCTGAATAGTCTTAATGTGGGAAGAAGAGTTTTCAAGTAAGTAACATATCATCAACATACAAGACAAGTATCACAATATCTTCACCAACATGTTAGAGATACACTGTATGATCGGAGTGAAACTGAAACGAAACCAATAGATAGAAGAAAAAATACATCTTCTCATACCAATCCCAAGGGGCTTGTTTAAGACTGTAGAGAGACCTTCAGAGCCTACAAACAAGAGAAGAATCCTAAACAAATCCAACATGTTGCTCCATGTATATTTCCTCTTGTAAATATCCATGTAAGAAGGAACTCTTCACATCCATCTAGTATACATGTCTCAATGCCATATATAACATCCTCATCAACCTCATCAAAGAAAGGATCCTCAAGATGAAATGAAGAATGAGGAGGCATGGAAGAAAATCAATAATCATAAGGAGTGAAGCACTCGTCAAACCGAACATGTGTTTGAAAAATAACGTCATGATTATCGGGATCTAAAATTCGATAAGCTCTCATGTCCTCACAATACCCTACAAAGATCAAGGCTTTTCTCTTCTTATCCAAATATTTCATTTTCTTATTTAGAACAAAGGCCCAAACATGGCTCCTAAATACTTGAAAAAATGAGACATTTGGCTTAGTGTTGGACCAAGCTTCCTCTAGAGTCAAATTTTCAATTTCTTTGTGTGGTGTGTGATTTTGAATGTAGTTAGTACAATTAACTCGCCTCTACCCAAGTATATAGGTGGTAAATATATAGAATGCATCTTACAGTTAGCCATTTCCTTCAAATTTCTATTCTTTTGTTCTACTAATACATTCTGTTGTGGAGTATGAGGAATAGAATGTTGGTGAATAATGCCTTGAGTTACCAAAAATTCAAAAACTCATTTCTGAAGTACTCCCCCATTATCAATGTGAAGGTTCTTTATGCAACTAGAATATTGTTTCTCGACCAAATCCTTGAAGAATTTGAAGTGTGAAAAAAAACATCACGTTTGTACTTGAGAAAATAAACCCAAGTACACCTTGAGAAATTATCAATAAAGGTAATTACATACTTAGCTCCATTGAAAGAAGGGGTAGGAAAAACCATCAAGTCATTATGCACAAGCTCAAGTGGTGAAGAAGCTCTCTTTGAAAAATTCTTAAGAAATAGATCTTGGTGTTATTTCCCTAATGCACAACCATGACAAACTCCCTCAAGACAAGAAACTTTAGGAAGACCATCAACCATACCATGAGTTCTCAACTCCTCCAAATATTTGTAGTTGAGATGTGTAAATCTTTCATGACAAAGCCTACTCTCGAATCTACATGAGAAACCAATCATGTCCCTATAGAGGAAGTTTCATCAAAACCCTCAATATGATATCTAGAACTATTATCAACAATACCCTAAGAAACAAGTGAATAAATCTCCAAAAAAAATTGTACTTCTGCCCCATGTGGTATAAAATTCACATTTTTCCCTTGACTAGACTGAAAAATTAATATATAGTGATCTTGGATACTACCACATCAAGTTATATATCACCTTTTCCTTTAACAAAAGGAAGGAAGAATCTCCAACCTCAATTTTAGAATTATAAATCAAACCTAGATAAATAAAAGACTCCTTAGAAGAAGTCATGTGATGAGAAGCACCAGAATCTATAACCCAATTGTCTGCAAGTGGTGACTAAGATCTCCCAACAACATTAAGTGCTTTACCATGTTGATTAGAAGGAGGTGGAGTGGAGATATAAATTTTGTGTTTCTTGACTATATCCTCTAAGGATTGTATTCACTTATAACACCTATGTTCTTCATGACCACTATCCCCATAAAAAGAGCATGAAAGGCTAGACATATTCTTGGATTTAGAAGACTCCTTGGGTTTAGAGTTATTTTATTTGGGTTTAGGAGCATTTTGAGATGGAAAAGGGGTGGATTTAGTTTTACTGTTTTGTTTTCCCTTTCCCTTAGGATTAGATGCAACTAATTCCTTTTGAGATCGGAAAACTCAAGGTTAGACAATTTGGATTCTTCCCTTGTAAGTCTTTCAAAAAATGTTTCGAGTTAGGCATTTTGAATGTGTCACCTAAGGCATCCATGCTAGAGAAAAAGGTAGAAGAAAAAAATTGGAATGGTCCTCTCAACTTGGATAGAATAAATTAAACACACTCTTCATATTTCTTATCTCTTCCACTCCCCTTCAACCATGTCAACAAATGCTTGAACTTGGTAAGATAGTCTATAATTATTAAAAATCTTCGAGGATTAGAGAGGTGATCTCAATATCAAGTTGCATGGCTTTCATATGATCCACCTTACCAAATAAATCCTCCAATTTATCCCATATTTTGAAATGAGAGTCATATTTTTACAAATGAAACAAAAACTATCGCTTACATAAGTTCCTATCAAACCCATACACTCATCAAATTTACATTGGTACTGAAATTTCTCATATTCTCTAGTGAACACTAGTTCTAAAGAAGTTAAAGCCCATAATCCTTTCCACTTAATTATTTTTTCCATTCTTGGTTTTTATGTGTGGTAATTATGTGTTGTTAATGGCTCAACATGATCTAATTTATAAGTAAACTCCATTCTCAAAAAATCACCAAAATAAATGCAAGAACCAAGCAATGCAATAGGACCCCAAATAATGCAACAAGATCCCCCATATTTTGGCACTTTATAATGAGTGTGTGTTACAATATGGCACTTTATAATTATAGTGTGATTCTAAAAATAAATATTTTCAATGGAAAGAGTACGAAAAAATAACCACTTTTACAAAAAACAGCACTCAAATCTAAGTTTCCAATAAAAAAATACAAGCTTTACAAATTTATGCTCTGCTATTTATTTTAGTTGCCACTAAAACAAAATAAAATGATCTTGTCTTCACCACACAAATAAAATGAAAGGGGGATAGATTTAATCACCTCACAATCTTTAATCCCTCATACGACCATACCATATGACCAAGGGCTAAGGATTTAAATGGGTGTATATTCTACTTACTATTTTGGGGTGTCTTTGTTGGTTTTCAAGAAAGTCACATCCAATTATTTCTTCCGGTAAAACTTGTTATTTCTATATTGTGTCGAAAATGACCTTCACCACCTAAAATAGTAGTTTGTGGATCAAAATATCAAACAATCGGATTTTCTAGGTTTTCTTCCTGTTGGCATGAATACCGAGATGAACCCGGTGTGTTTCTTTGCAACAACAAAAAAAAGGCTGCCTCCAGAAATGGTCAAGTTTATAGTCAATCTTAGGGTTTTTCCACCTTCTGGATCCAATAGAAGGCTCTATTTGCATAAAAATGCACGCAGCAAAAAAATAAGGACATATCCGAATATATGAATTTTTTTTTTTGTAAAATAAAATTTCTGAGACGGATGTCAACAACAATCTCCTACTATCATACCATAAAAGGAACGATAACCAGATTGTACCAAGCCAAGAACATAGATTCTAATCAAACACCATGATCAATAAGATGAAAGTAATTCACCAAAATAACTTTACATAAACCTTTGCAAACAAATGAGTAGCAATATCATATATTATTATGGAACTCAATACAATACAATGAGAATAAGCCTTGCTTATATAGGAAAGGAATAACAATCTAAGAACCAGTCAAGATCGTAGATCAAGCCATAAATCAATGAAAGAACTATTTATCAAAGAAATAGTCAAGACCATAGATTTAGGAAAGAACTAGACATCAAGAGGTCTAGTCGATACCATAGATCAAGGAAAGAACAAATCAATATCATAAATCAAGGAAAAAAATATACCTAACAACTAGATAATATCCCCCTAATATCTAAATAAATAAAAATAAATATCCACACACATAAGTGGGTGAGGATAAATACAATAAAGTTAAATAAAGTACCTAGGTGAACATGAGCTAAGGTAAATACCTACTCTAACAATTAACTACTTTTTCATCTCCTTTCATAGGAGTTGTAAGAAATTCTAAAACAAGCTTAATGATCTTAGATAAGCATGTACCTTCATGCATGGATTCTAATTGTGTCCATACCTCTTTCGGATGTTTGATATTACCAATGTGTAGAAGATATTCATTATTCACATTGCACAAAATCAAGGAAAGGGTTTCCTTTGTACGCTAAAAAGAATGCATTTATCCTATCCACATTGTTTGTTTGCGGTGGTGGGCACAATCTCAGTTCTGAAACAATCATCCGAGTTTCCTTGCCGAAGTTCGATTTGACGTTGATCTTCCAAATTTTGTAGTTGGTTCCATTCAAGATCTGGGATTTGTCAAGGCAGAAATAATTGGATGCCATTATTTTCATGAACTGTAAAACACACCTTAGTATATAATGTTAGATATACATCAAAAGTTGGTTGAATTTTTATCAGATATATTTAAAGACAAATCATAACAGATTCAAATCTTCGAAACAACAAATATCAAATGTTAGTTTTAAACAATCTACAGAAATTACTAGTGATTATAT
This sequence comes from Taxus wallichiana var. yunnanensis, assembly GCA_018340775.1. Classification (NCBI taxonomy): domain Eukaryota; kingdom Viridiplantae; phylum Streptophyta; class Pinopsida; order Cupressales; family Taxaceae; genus Taxus; species Taxus wallichiana. Next base: position 612,547,863 of record CM031240.1, read on the forward strand.
GAATCGTCAATGATTCAAGGGAGAATCATCGGAGATTGGATCAATCAATGGCAATTTTGTCTCAAAAAACAACCAAATCAAAAACGTTTATATTTTTCAAATTTGGGTTTCTGGTTGGTAAAATTGCCAAAGCCGAAGAAAATCGTTGGTGATTTATCAAATCGCTTGTGATTCTGAAAAAAATACATTTTTATATTTAAGCCCAAATTTCTAATCTTCTCTTTTTAAAAAAATATGAGCAGATCCTGAATGTATCTATTCATAAATTCTAATAAACGAAAACCGAGAATAATTTATTTACATATTATGATTTAAATCTTGCAAACACTATATAGTTTATATAAAAATATAAACTATAGTACACACACACACACACACACACACACACACACATTAAAATATATATATATAGCTAGGTTAAATTTATGTTTCATTAAAAACACCGAAGATCGAGAAAAAAAAACTTCATCCACTAAAAAAAATCTAAAAAAACTTTTAGATGAAAGTACTTTTACAAAGGAGATAGGGGATATCACCCGGTCGATGAAAAAAATAAGAACCCTATTTTCATGGTCTTTGTCTCCTTCATTTACCCTCGAAATAATTCAGCTTGTACACACATGAAACTATAGAACCATAATGAAATATTTCATATAAAAATTTAATTACCTACCTATTCCTTGTAAATGGTATTCACATGCAGTAGAAATTGAGTCAATCTCACATATGCGCACATACACAAATCTTTCAAAATATTTTATGTTTTGTAAAAGAATGAAAGAAGGGGGACCAAACAATTTAAATACCCCTTTCAAGTTGGTTGAAAAACCCGTAGGAATTAAATAGGGTAAATACAAATTTATTTGATCTAACCTATTTAACTCTAACCAAGCTTTGTTACCATGTTAGAATTTAAAGGATTCTAACTATTATGAATTTAATCAACCAACATATTTAAATACCAACATAACCCATAAAATATTAAATGTTAAACATTATGCAATGTAATAAATAAATTACATAACATATTAATTAAGTAATTCATACCAAAAGTAAGAACACAGTGACACGGTGTTTATGTGGAAAACCCCAAATAGGGTAAAAACCACTATGAAATAACCTTTTACTTTCAGAGAACCAAAGTTACATCCAAAGTATTTTCCACCTCCTTCAAACCCTAATCGCAAGGGTAAATAATTTTCACCTTTGATATATTTCACACGATATCAAATGAGGACCTCAAATCCTTTTTATATTAGGTGATCGAGTATGTCTCTCGACCCACTTTTCAACCTAAAAGGTTTACACATACACCTAGGTTTATAATATTTAATGTTAGAAATATAATCATTTCATGATTTAAATATTTAACCTAAAGTATATACCTAGGTTAGCATATTTAATAATAGAAATGTAAATATTTCTTATTATTAAATATTAACCTATATATTAGTGATGGACCCATATACATTAAGGGGTGGCCATCCCACTTAATCATTATGTTGCAACAGAAAATGTCATTTGGTTTATCCAATGCGGGAGTGAAATTCCAGATATCCATTGAAATGGCATTGAAGGGACTAATCAATAACATTGTTCTAGTCTACCTTGATGATATCACAGTATTTTCCAAAAGTACATCTAGATCATCTTTTCCATTTGAGGAAGGTATTTGAAAGATGTAGGTAGTTTAGTAATTATCTCAATCCTAAGAAGTGCATCTTCCTAGGTCATGAAAGTAAAATCCTTGGCCATATTATCTCTAAAGAAGGATTAAGCATTGATCTAGAAAGAGTTAGTGTCATCCTTGCATTATCAGCAATGACCGATCCACAAAATGCACTACAAAGCTTCTTGGGAAGAATCAACTTTGTCGAGGAAGGTTTGTCGAACTTTTTCAACCTTGTCAATCCATTGACGCTAATGTTGAAGAAGAGCATGGATTTTAAATGAACCGTTGAGGGAAAGAACAACTTTGAAGCCATAAATAAAGCATAACACAAGCCCCAACTCTCATTAATCCTTATTTCTCAAAAGATTTCATTTTATATGTCTTTGGTGGCATAGAGACAATATCCGCTATATCTTGGTACATTTGAATGAAGAAGGCTTGGAACAACCTATTGCATTTTTAGCCAAGGTCTAGAGGATTATGAGGTGAGATACTATTTTGTTGAGAAACATGCCCTTGTTTTTCATAAGAAGTTTGAATAAATTTAGACATTTGATATCCAACAACAAGATCCATTTACTAGTTTCACATGCAAGTGTGAAATAATTCCATTTGAACAAGGACCTGAATGAGAAAATATTTGGTTGGATAACCAAAAGAATGGAATATAATGTGGATATCAAGGTGACTAAGCTAGTTCGAAGCAAAGGACTTTGTGAAAAATTAGTTTCTTAACAAAAACTAAACATGAGGCTATTTTAGTACTTCAAGATGATCAACAACAATCGGTGATGTTTTACCTATCCCATATTGGACTCGTGATGTGGTCAAATGTCTTTGAAAAAGCCAATACCCCCAAGGTTTAATAAATTCCAAAAGGAGGTACTTCAAAATTCAATCCATTCCCTTTATGATAATTAATGGCATTTTATTTAGAAAATATGTAAATGGTGTTCTCTTGAGATGCATTAATGCCGATAAAATTGAGAAAGTATTGCATGATTTCCATAATGGATAAGTGGGAGGTCACTTTGATCCAAATACAATAGCTCTCTGGATCATGAAATTTTCTTATTATTGGCCCAATCTTTTCAATGATTATTATGCATGGATTAAGAAATGTAAAAAATGTAGGAAGTGTGCTTTCTTTACGAGGTAAAGAAAGAGTAACAACTCTTCCACTCTACCCCATCACAGTGAATCATCCATTCATGTAATGGAGATTAGATTTTATTGGAGTGATCAGTCTACATTTGAGCTTAGGCCATAAGTGTATCCTCACAACCACGACTATTTTTCCAAGTGGAAAGAGGTATTTGCACTTAAGGAAGCAAACAAAGCCAACATCCTGGACTTCTATGAAGGAATTGTGACTAGATTTGATGTTCCTTCTACAATCATTTCTGATAATGCCTTAACATTCCTTGGCATAAATATCTCTTGATTGGGCTGTAAAAAATGGCATATACTTGAGCACCTCCTCAAACCATTATCCCTAGGGTAATGGGCAGGTTGAATCAACCGACAAGAATCTTCTAAGGATCATAAGGAGGACCCTAGATGAAAATCAAAGAACATGGCACATGAAGTTAAAATCAGCCTTTTGGGATGATAGAATCACTCCTAAAAGATCAACTAGTAGCCCCCTTACAAATTGGTGTATGGTAAGGAAGAAAGGTTTCCAATATCTCTTAAATTTCCAGCCTTAGAGCTTATCAAATAGCTAGAAATGTCTAAATTTGAAGCAATGGAAGCTACATATACATAGCTCATGAAACTGGAAGAATAGAGAAATCAAGTAGTGTAAACAATGGAAAAATATCAAGCTCAGGTCAAGAAATGTTTTGAAAAGAAAACAAAAGCCAAGAATTTTCAAGAAGGAGATATATTCCTAAAGTGGGATGCATACCAAGATAAAATTGGTATATATTCAAATTTTGATGCAATATGGAGTGGCCCCTACATGATTTCAAGTTGCAAGTCAAACAATGCTTTCCAATTATCAAAATTAGATGGAGAAGAACTACAGATCTCTAGGTCAATGGGATCTATCTCAAACATTGTTATTGAGATAAATACTAACCTTTGTACATATTATATTAGTTTCAATCCCTCTAAGTGTTTTCATCAAATTGTCTTGTTGATGGTGTAGTTTTAATACCCCTAAGTGATCTACACAATGTTTTGTTATTTTTAGATGGCACGAGTTCATTATAGTGAGATACATGGAGGACTCTGAAGAAGATATATTTCTGGTAATTGTGGTAGAATTTCAGATTCAAAATAGTTTTCCACTCTCATAAAACTTAATTTAGAACAACTTTCATAATGAGTATGATTAGTTTAAGCATGTAAGATCATCTTCAAGTCCAAGTAGTACTTCAAGTGGATTCAATGGTTAGAGATTTAGTTTTAGATTAGTTTTTAGATCATCAGGTTTAATTCATTCCCAATGGATACTTTAAGGCCATTGATCCTAACATTTGGTAGGAAGATAGCCTCATTGAGTCACCAAATTATTATCCAAAATACCCTCTCCTAAGGTCATTTTGATAACTTACATCTTCATTTGTACTTGGACAAGTATAAATTGATCAAAAGTGGGAGAAATTAGTGTTAGGGCATTACCTTCCTCCTTGTCTATCCCCTCATTTCCATACTTATCCAAAAAATCAGAAAAATTGGGTCATTTGGGGCCAAATTGGCTAAATCCGGCCTAGGAGGAGCATGTGACATAATAGTTCTCATGTTCCTTGTGTTTTCCGAATCAGCCGTAGGAAGATTTTGGGAACAATGTATTACATATGGGTCAGCTATTTTGTGCATAGGTGGTACATTTACTCTGGGCCTCACATTCCCATATTGTTGATCCGACTAAGTGAGAGGAGTTGGGGCACTTCATTGCGGGAAAATTGGTTAATTCAAGCATCGGCGGAATAGTTCCGTTGAGCCTTTGGTTCCTCACATGGCCAAGTTGTATGAATAAGTAGAAGGAGGAATAGGGAAAAGAGGAAAGCAATGCAATTATTAAGGGTCCAGATAGAACATATGGAACTATTCCATAGTTCTACCCAAACATCGATTCTTTGCAAAATACAAGACCTATAGCGATGCGGGTATGATGGGTCTTGTGAGCACAAGTAGAATAGTTCTTGCATTCTACGAGTTCCCTAATAGGTTGATGTATCTACACTTGCAATAAAATCATTAAAGTGAACTATGGAGACTGTGTGGAACCCTATTATGATCATCTCGATCCCCTAAACTTCAAATGGCCATACGTTTCTCCCTGTTACTCCAAATTTCACAAAATTGGTACCATTGGAAAGGCCTCATCATGTACTACACTATAGAAACTTTATTTCTTAAATTAGGTGATGTTAGGTGTGTGAAAAAGAGGAAATACTAGACCATCACTAAAATATGTGGTTTAGGTAGCTCAACCACCAAATTTGATAAATTATGGTGCCCATTCCTTCTCCTACAAGAAAAATATCATAGGGGAATGGTCTTGTGAGGGTGCACATGCCTTTTGAAAACATTCAATGCATGTTACTAGTGGTTGAAGGTGGAAATATTAATTTCTATCTCTTTCCCATCATCTATATATTATAAAATGATGCTCATTTTTAAAGGTTATACCCTCTTAGAATGTTTTTGCATCCTTTTACAAGTGCTACATGTGTATTTTGAGTTACAGGCCTCATATTTGAACCTCTACATGGTGATTCATGCCTTCTTCCTTCATTGTGATGGGGGTGCATCTCTATGAAGCAATAAAATTCATGCTTTGTGGTTATTCTCTTCCTAACTTGTTTTTATTAAATTATCTTACCTCTATATTACATTTGTGGTTTGTTGTGTATATTTAGTCTCCTTTTGTAGGTTTTATTTCTGTTGTGCTCTATGGAAATAAGAGTTTGAAGGTTTTTTTGGACTGTGGTACTCATGTCTTCCCTCTCCTCCTTTATTTTCCTCCCATTTCTACTCATATGAGAGTGTCTCCCCCTCTTCTTGGTGTTATCACCTTTGTTAGCTTAGGATTTACCCTTTTATGCATCTCTCTCTTCCCTTGGTCCCTTAGATTATTAAAATAAGATTAGATAGTTGCATTTCCTTCCTTAGGAGTAGTTTAGCATTAGGATTAGGTAGAGGAACCAACCTTCTTTGGAGGTTTGTCTCAAGTAGTAAGTCCCACAACTTGGAGACAATCCCATGTTACCTAAAAACATTGATTGTTCATCCATTCATTCATGAAAAATCAAAGGGTGTTGTTTTTAGTGATAACATTTTTGGCACACCACGTGGGATGGTTTAGAAGTTAATCTTTCCATCTTACCAAGTTTTTGTATATCTTGGTGAATTCTAGCCTTTTGGGGCTTTTTGATAACACACACGACAACTTTAATCATTATATTGACTGATTTCGGTAGTTAAAGTACCCATTTTCATGAGAAGGATTCATACAAGTTCAAGAACAACATAAGAAGAATCTTTTGACTACTCGCAGCTATCACAAAGGAGAAGAAGAAGAGGTAAATCATTTCATAGATCACCATCACCACCAAACATACTCTCTCTCTGCTTTGCTCCTCTTGGTAGGCCCTTCTCACTGTCCTCTAGAGTTTTAAGACCTATCCCAATCATGTTACATCAAATTAATTTGTCTTTTTCAGTTTCAATGGTGGTAGTCCTCTAGCTCTCAATGTACAACATGATATACCAATGTTTGCACTTAAAAGTATCCCTTTCTTCACGGGTGAAAATCATTCTACCCCAGCTAACCATATCCAAGATATTGTTAATATCTATTCAATCTATTTTATTACTGAAGATGATGTTGTAGTCAAACTCTTGGCCTCATCATTCAAAGGGAAATATCTTCAATGGTACAAGAGTTTGAGACAAGCTTGATTCATAATTAGGATGAACTTGGCACATCTTTTTGCAATAATTTTTAAAATAAATCAGATCATCTGTCTTTGGTAGAGAATCTAACAACAACAAAGAGAGCCCCTAATGAGTAGATGACTGATTTTAACATCAGATTTCAAAGGATTTGGGACAGAATTCCTCAAGTGGTAAGACCTACACCCAACATGCATTTCTCTATTATATGAAGGCTTTGAATAGTGATATTTCAGTCATGATTCATTCTATGGGTGGTAGAACATTACCAAATGCTTACGACATTCTTTATTAGGGTGAGAATAGCTTTACTCGAGGTTGAGAAACTTTCTCTTGAACCCCCAATGCCTATATTCCCAAAGATTGAGACACCTACTTTAATTAAGGTCCCTTAATTACCTCTCATTCCAACCCCAAGAAATCCAAGTTCTAGCCAATCATCTACTTCCTCAATTACCTCAACCGAATTACAAGAGGTGATGAAACAATTGAAAGTTTTTGGGAATGAGCTAACATCCGTAAAGTGGCAACAAGCCCAAAGTTTTAAACCTTATCAGCCTCCATACCAACCTAATAATCCTCCATATTAATAAAATAAACCTCTTTTCCAATGTAATGCCTCAGCCATGTTGATATTTGTACTTTCTTCTATAACTAAAGTTTGAAAACGTTGTTATGTGATTCCTATTCTGAGACGGTATACTCTTTAAAACTTAATGATCATGTTTATTGTAGATGATATGATTTACCTTCTAAATCTGATGTAATCACACTTGGGCAATATTTTATTGATGTTGAATTGTTTTCATGTACTCAGTATATTGAGTTTTGAAGTACATTACGTGAATTTAGGTGATAATAAGTAAATGCATTCTTTTGGAACCATGCGGGTAAGTTATCTCAGTCATGATATTAAATTTGTTCCTTTGACTATTGCATTTGTATTTAAAAGGATGGTCATACCTTGGATCAATTTTAGTGATCCAAGTCATGCTTATGATTGATATGTTGTTATTATCATATTTGCTAAGTCAAATTGACTCCTTTTTTGTTGAGATACCTTTATACTCAAGATTAAATAAATAAGAGATCGTTGAGAGTGTCTTGTGAATGCTTCCTTCTATTAATTTGTCTACTTTGATTTGATAAATTTCAAAAGGGAAATGTTCTTGTGAAATATTAGAAAGACCTAACTAAACCTAATCTAAGGTGAAGATTAATTATTAAGGGACCTAATATTGTACAAGCTAAATTTGGTTATATTTATCATCAACCTAGGCTATGGTTGATGCATTTTTATAAGGGGTATTAATCCCTAAAATACCATAAGGAATTCATTAATATTCTAACCTAAGCTAAGGTTAGTATCATACTCTAAGGGTCTAAACCTATGTGGGGACCTAGACCTAACCTAAGACTTGACCTTGGTAATTAAAACCCTAAGGGTTTAAACACGATCGAGTTGGGTGCCAACCCACATTGTACCAAGAATTAATGGCATTTAATTAAGGCATTGCCACCACCTTTGGAGGAAACCAAGTTAAACTTGGCGGGCACTAAACTCTAGGTAACTGGTTATGATTCTTGCATGGTATAAAACATTTAGTAGTTACTAAAGCTAGCTAATGCAGGTTAGCGGATTCAATGGGGTGACTAGAAAACCATCTTAGCATTAATTGATCTTAGAATAAGTGGAAAACCACCTTGGGAAATGCTAATATGGAATGGTGGAAAGGAAAGAGAGTTGGTTTTACCTTTCATTTTGATTTTTCGAGCTCAATGGCTCTGCATGTTGATCTCCTATTTTTTGAACTGGTAGTTCATTTTTATTGCATTTATAATCTTGTCATTGCATGGCGAATTTAGAGGGATAAATTTATTGTTGAAGATATAAAAATGAAGGAAAATAAGATTATGGGTTTTGTGTGGATTCGGTTGCAATTTTTTTGGAATCTATTACAAAATCTTGAAAGGAAACTCTAGGATGTTGGAAAAGTTTTGCAGAGCTCTACTAGGCATGATAGGCTCTAACTCATTATGATAATCTTCTCTATTTAATGGTTTCATGAAAAGAACTCTACTCTTCTTTGAAATTTAATTATGAGATCTGGGTTTTTGTAGTTATTGTGTTGTTTCTACTTTTCCTTGTTTTCAATGTGTTATACTTGGAAATATCTCGGTTTTAGGTTGATGAAAACAAATCTACTTTTGTATTTAGGACTGTTATACTTTAAATACATGGTTTAAGTCGGTTGAAAATGACTCTATTTGCAAGATATGGATCTGTGAATGATTTTTGTAAAAGATATTGCAATTATCTTTATTATTGGTTGTATATCTATGGTTGTGTATAATCCTTTTTGGTATTAAGTGGAATTTTTGGATTTAGGGTCGAAACCCATAAGGAAATAATGGTTGAAAGAATTGGTTTCTTGAGAAGCTAGGCATTATGTAATGGAATATTGTGTTATCTTCTGAATGTCTCTTTGCAGGATCTTGTTTTGGTTTTATTGACTATTCTTTATGAGAATCTTGGTTCAATACTTTTTAAGACTCAAAAATTGGTTTAAACCCATTCTGGGTGTTAATAGTTTTGAATATTATGAATCTCTCCATAAAGGAGAAGATGAAAGGAGAATATGAATGGTTTACTTGTATTGATTTCAGTCTTCTTTATAGGATTTGAGTCATTGTTACTTGTAAAAAAACCATTTCGGGGTTGGCGTAAATATTGATTATTATTAGATAAGGACTGGAATCCTTGTATTTATGTGTTGTTCCATTTCTTATACATTCACTCTTGCCATTTTGGTTGATTTTCTTGGACTTAAATTATCAAATCAACTTCTGATTTTTATATTCTCAATGTTGTTGTTGAACCTTGACTGTATCGAACTCTGAATCGGTAACATTTTGGGGAAATGTTTTGAATTTGTTAACTCTCTATCTAGGATTATGTGACCTTGTTTTGGAATGCATTTGAGTTGGGTAATCATGGTTTTCTGTGTTTTATTAAATGATTCTTAACAATCCCTGAATTTGAACCGTTATGGAAAATGGTTCGAGGTCAAATTTTTGGATTGATCATGTTGATCCATAGACTTTGGCAGTTGGCTTAGTGTCTGCATTTTCTTTTATGGGAAGAATTTAGTAATGATTGGGAACGTGAGTTAACCCATTTTTCATTTCTTGCAACTATTTTAATTCAACCATCTATATAAGTTGGTTATGACAAATTGATTTTCATTAATATATGTTAGTTAATTCATTGTTGAATTGTGGTCAAGTTGAGACCTTCCTTTGATTGGCTCGGGTAGAAGTTTTGTTTAATTTTGATTGTAGCTTGTTACTTTAGTAACGTGAATTAGTCCTTCTTCGGGTTATACTTGAATTCTTTTATTTTTCATGAAGGCGATGTTATTTTTTTATCATTTGTGATAACATTCAGTTCATATGGAACTACTCTTTTGGTAGTAGTATCATTATATTAGTCCTTGTGATGGGGACTTTGTTGATAGATAAAGAAAGGAAAATAACTTGACTATTTTATCTAGTTACAATTGATTGTTGATTGGATATTTGGATAATTATTAGTCTTGTTGTAGTTTTTCATTGCAGTTATAAATGTTACCATTGGGATAATCAGATAAATTCTATGATTGTTAAGTAAATGAATTACTTTGTTATTTGACTAGCATACATTATTATTACTGTGATGTGTGGAATAATTTACTTAGATAAGTGAATATTGAAATAAAGGACAAGGTGTTAGATTTCAAACATATAATCTATAAGATTATATGATCAAAATCTCAATACACTTGTATTTCTGTTTTGACCTTTAAGGGTCAAAGGGTCTTAACTTAATCGATTACTGAACTTTTATTGATTTAGTTAATTGGTTCATAAATGTGACTTACTTTCTTATTTGGATATTATGGGATTTTGGCATGCCTAAAATAGTTGTTCGTATCTTGGAACTTAGAACAATTTCACTAAATAGTAGTGCTCATTTCATGAAAATGTTTGATAGAAGCATATTATTCTAATGTTTTAGTACTTATCATGCTCAGTTCTCGTGAATTGACACATGCTAAAAATTTTGTAGATGGATTTCATGAAAAGTGAAAGAAGAATTACTTATATGTGGTTGCATTTATTTTATTAATGAAGTTCATTTAATTCAAATGCTTGAATTTATTAACAATTCTTGAGATGATTTTGTTGGAAGAACCATGAAGGCCTAGGGCCATAGTATTTTGTAATTATTGAAAAATGATGTCATGTTGGTGAAATACTTATGAGATATTTATTATGGATGGAACAAAGTAATATTTTCATTTATTAAAAGTGACTTACTATATGATTGGAATTTGAATAATGATTTATCTCTTTGTTATGAACAATGCTGATTTGGTTAGTTAATCATAAGTCAAAATATACATCACTTATTAGATACCTTATTAGTATAGCATTAATTGGGAAGGGAACTATATTTCTAAATCCATTAATCTATGGAGATAATGGTAAACATATATGAGTTTATAATTTTGATATGTTAAACCTTATTAGCGTGTGATGTAATGTAATATATGTATTGCAGAATGATATTGTGTTCTTTATTGGGGTTAAATGATAAAGAAGTCATTAAATCTAACTTAATAGTTATATAATATGATTTATACTTATTTTATGGACTTAAATAAATGAGACTTAAATGATGTCCTTTACTTATTTAAATTAGATTGATCTTAAGGCTTAATGAACTAATGGAAAATGAATAGTGAATTCATTGAAATAAATGCAGATTTGATCTACATACCTTTAATTTAGAAGAAGGTTCATTATTATCCCTTCTTAAGGGTTTAATCGTATAAACATAGTTGATCGCTAGGTATGATGCCTAATGTTAAATTAAACCAATTAACAGGATGTGAATCAAATAATGAATGAACTTGTAAGTATGAAAAATTCAATTATTGGAGCTAAGTGGATTGTCGTGACATAGTCGTTGATGCACGATAACCACTTAATGACTCCAAACATTAGGTGGTTCTTTGCGGAGTATCCATTATGGCACAATATTTCACTTAACTCTTCTAAACGTAACTACCATAAAGTGGAATTTCAGGTCACTTCGTTACTCTAAACAATGGTAGGTATATAGCCTAGTGTTGTTGTCAACTTATGTTGACCTAGGGTCAATAAACATACCCAAATCGACGTAAGTCGATTCAAGTATGTATACTTATCCTTAGTCACCATAAGTAGATTTTTTGTAATATTTTATGTGATTTTTCCCTATTTAGTGTGAAACATAGACCCGAATTGGTTGACAAAAGTCAAGGAAGTCTAATCTAGATGACAGTTTTGAGTGGGGTGAAGGACATATTCCTTTCGACGAGTATGTCATCTAGGAATAAAGGCATGGCATACATGTCCTTAAAATTTGGCCAAAGTATCACAAACTATTGGTTGCATTGTCTTATGTCACCTGGTCTAAGGTTGTGTGATTTCAGATGAGTATTAGTAACAGATACTCAGATAGGCATCTTAGACATTAACACTTGATTGACCCGTAAAGGGTAAAGAAACCAAAGTATACTTAGTATACACAAGAACATAATCAAACATGAGAGATCAGTTTAACACTGAGTCATGAAATGAGAGATCAATATTACATTGAGTCATTATAGTTACATATGGTTTATTGTTATGTGATGGATTAGCAAAGGAATGTTTGTTCTAAATTATGTGAATTTAGAACAGTGAACATTATGTTTTTTTTTTAAATATACCCTATTTTCTAAAGTCATAAATGAGGATGTTACATCCAAGTTTATCCTACAATTAAGAATTAGTTTCCTGTGCAAGACCATTTCAACCATATAATCCAAATGTGTCTATTACATCCAAAGCTTTGGTTCATGTTCAAAATACTATAGTTAAATATTATGAGTGGTGTTTCTCTTGTCATCTTCCACACAACAAAGCAACATGCCCCAATGGAATTTTGAACCAATATTTGATGGTGCAAAGTGCATCTACTTCTCAAGATGTGCCCTTACAGGAAAATCAGCAACAAATAGTCACTCAAGATACATTTAGATGGTGATAATGTTGTCTTTTCCATTATCGGGATTCATTGTGTACTAAGGAAGTTAGCTCCTGTAATGCCACTTTAAAGTGTCCCCGAGTTGGATGTTAGGTTGTTCGGTGGCAAGGTTTTTGTAGTCATTTTTATGCCCTCTTAAAGAACATGGAAATCTCATGTGCATCGGCCTATCACCCGGGTGCTTAGGCGCTCACCCAGAGGCATGCACGGGCCCGAGCCCATCCTTTATGAGAGTTGTGTGAGAATGCATTAGTTATGATAGAAAATTAAATGAAGAAACTGGAAATGAACCATACATTCATCTTAGAGCTCAAAACGGCTTCTAGACCAATGTATTCATTCAGATAAGAAAAGCATTATAGAATATAGATCTAAATCATAACATAAGGGAAATACACATGGGTTTACACCCACTCATGTGAAACATATATAAAACTGATCCATATAGATGTAAGTAAAAATGGAACCACACATATATTCATATTAAGTATGTTGATAACCACATTACATTAACTAAGGCAATCACATATCCATATAATAGTGCAAACCAATGTCATGCATCAGAACTGGACTTAGGCCCTTCATAGTATAAAGAAAAATATTCAGACCCATCCCCTTGATACAACATACTCCTACAGATCCTCTAAACCAACCCATGGAGCTCTCATAGTATTCTTGCATAGCTTTGCCTCTTTGCATTCTCTAATGTTGTATTTGTTTCTTTTCTTCTACCGGGTGCTTGTATATATAGCTTTAGCAAGCACCACCATGCCTTTCTAAATTTGTAGATCAATTTTCATGTTTCCAAGTGGTCCTCCATGAGAGCATGCTTATTCAGATGTGAGCTCTCCATCCTTTACCATGATGACCTTTGGAATCTTCTATCGCAAGGTATATTTCCTTTCGTGGGCACCAAGTTTCAGGCTGGCACCTTATCCACTCCGCATGCACAGTCAGGTCATGTTTTCCTCGTGTTTTCTGATATGCCAAATATGGCTAATTCCTAAGACCTTTCTCTGCCCTTGCGTGTGCTACTAGTTCTACTAAAACCCTCCTCCTCACTTTCTCCTTACGCGCCCTTCTTCAAATAGGCCTTGCACGCCACGCGCCTTCTTATACTTAGTCAATATTTTAGGGGCCTAACATCACCCCACACTACACCTGTTCTCTACCCTCGGGAACACCTTCTCAATGAATAAAGAATGATTATCCTTGAATAGTTTGGAAAAGAATAAAGGAATGAAGAATTTGGGGAAGAATGAAAGAATGGGAAACTATGCTTACTTTTGTAAGAGGAGAGGGAAATATTTTGTCAAGTCTACCTCAACTTATTCTAGGTATCGACCTCACTCTGTGCCTATTATTGAGAGGTCACCGACTAGGGTGCTCACCTCTTCAAAGCTTAGCCCTTCTCCTTGGGTATTCATTGTTTCCACGATCCCCTCCAATTGTTTTCCCAAATCCTTGAGTGTGTCCATCCTTCAAGTGATATGGGGATACAAATCCTTCAGCCAGTTCTTGATTGAGCCCTGCAAGGTCTTAATAGCCTTTGATTTCCTCTCAACCTCGGCTAAAATTTTATCACGTTCTACTCTATTCCCTTGTTCTTCTCCTGGAACTCCTTGAGCTCCGCTTCATGGGTGGTGACCAAAATGCTCGCCACTCTATCTCTATCGATGTAGTTATCATAAGCAGCCTCAGTGACTTGGGTGGTGGATTTCACATCCATGAGGACTTTCTTGTATTAGGCAACAATTGCCACAACCTCACCTTGTCCTCCTTCTCTTTACATGTCGATGCCTCCTCTATAGACTCAAGGCCAGTGGTCACCTTTCCATTGTGAGGACGTAGGTCAAGTCCTCTAGACACTCCAGGGTGGATCCATACTTCTACGTTGGTGGTGTTAGATCTGGATGCTTCAAGAAAATGACATCTGTGATCATCTCTACTTTCTTGTAAACCTCGCGCACCCTTTCCTTCTCTTCTTTTAACTCATGCCTTAGTTACACGTTGATTAGCTCCTCCCGCTTTAAGTTCTTGGTTCTTTCCTTGAGATGTTCTTCCTTTTTCTCCAGTTCTACCTCTAGGAACTTTACCCTATCGTTCCTCCCAAAGAGTCTAGCCTCTACTTCAACCGAAACCTTGTTTAGTGCATTGCAGATTTGCTCATTTGATATTCATTGAGCGTTTACCAAGGGGTTTTCTCCTTTTGACTCTAGTACCTTCATTATTGCCCCTTGGCTTACTTTGAATTCAAGTTCATCGATGTGGGACTCAAATTCCCAAGAAATTATTTTCCTCGTCGAGGGTATGCACCTTCCTCATCAAATAATGCCATAGCCAAGAGTTGCTCCGTTGGTATGGTGATTTGAAAGCACACGCATAACACCTTGTTTAGATCATCAATATAGCCCATCCTCTGAAATTTTTATACCTCACGAGCTCTTTGTCCCCATGCGTGCGTGGCCTTAGGAAAGCTCACGGCTAAGCTAGGACCCCCATGCTGCCATATTCCTTTTCTATGATTTCCTCCCCTACTTCCTTCATCACCATGTCCGTGTTGCATTCCATCTCTTGCTCTACCAGGTCCTTGATGATCTTTTCTACTTCTTTCTCTGCGGCCTCGTCTATTTATTCCTTTGTGAGGCTTGGGGTCCTTTGTTCTTTTGTAACTTCCTCGCTTACCCCTTTGTCCTAAGTATCCTCTTCTTCCTTGTCATTCTTCCTCTTGACAAATATGTACTCATTTTCTTCTTCCTCTCCTTCCTCCTCGAGTCATGTACTTAAAATATGGGAGGGCCTTGATCTACCTCAAGTTCATCATCATCATCATCATCTCTTTCACCTCTATAGGCCTCAAGCTCTCTGTACCCTTCGAGTCATCCTCTTCTGCCATCCTCTGCTTCTTCTTGATAGGAGATTTTGCTTCCTTTTCCTCCTCCTCTGGTGACTTCTCTGAGTGATGGGTTCTTCGTGCTCTGGCACTTCTTCCTCTGGAGTCTTTTCTTTCACTGGGGACTTCTTTCTCCGTACATAAGTACTAGGCTTAGCACTTATCTCTGGCATGCTTACCGCTTGTGTAGTCTGAACACTTGGTGCTTTCTGCACCTCTTCTCTTTCCCTCTTCTTTGGCATGGGCTTCTTTCTTCTTGTGGGGTCCTCAGGGATGGATACATCATTTTCCAAGTATGTGCCCTTTTCAAATTTTGGCCTTATGTGAAGGTATATCCTTGTTGCAGCCCTTCCAATGATTGGCAATGTTACTGGCTTCATCATCTATATCTCATGGGAGACATATCTCTCCATGTATGCGTGCTTCTTGGGGTAAACTAACTTCTGTGCATATCTCTATGGTCTTGATCCACCTCACTAAGGTCAAACCTTAGTCTCTTGGCCTCTTTGAACATGTTCCCCTTCTTGGAAGTATTACGGTGAAGGAGAAGGGAAGCTTGCACCAGGGCTCCATGTTTCATTTATCAACCTAAATATGCCAATGCAAAAGTGTTGATATACTGTGAATTCTGCTTCTCCTTTCACAAGCGTGGGTAACTATTCTGGAATACTCCATTCCACCCGAACGCGTCCCTCATGTGCTTGTACCACTTTTCTAAGCATGCCTTATGAGTGGTTGTCATGGTCTCACAAGTATATTTCATGAACCACTTCGCGGGTGAGGGATCCTCTTTTGGGTACTCCCAAACAAACCTTTTTCGGCCCATTGGGCACTTCGATCTCTAAGAAAACAATTTTGAGGAGGACATTTAAAAATAGTATCTTCTTTCCTTCTTGTGCGTTACTAATGATTTCATCCATGATGAAAGCGAAAAGTTGTAGATGGTCCCCTTAGATATTTTTTGGCATACGTTCAGCCATGCCTTGTTCACTTGAGTCCATCTCTCTTGGTCATTGAGCTTGGTTACCAAGTGCGTGGCCATCCTCATCATAAGTGTAGGATCTCTGTGATGTCAAAGTATCACGATCCTTTCTTATAGTCATAATACGCTGTGACTATTATTTCCTTGATGGCATCCTTGTTGCTTAGGTCATCATCAATGTTATCCCCTTCACAGATAAGGCCTGTGAATTTGGAAATTAACTAAGGAGTTATGCGCATCTTGCACCCCATGAAATAAAAATGGTCTTTGTGAACATGCACCATTAGCCGCTCGGGTTTTCCAAATAGTAAGTAAAGCGTAACCCTTCCTTCTCTAATTTAACCTTTACTTTGTCGTTGTATATGGGCATGCCCTCTAGTGTCCTCTTGTTTGTTGGGTGAACCAAATCCAAAGCCATTTATTTTTCTTTCATGTTAGTGTGGTGATTATAGTCACTCACAGTCATTTTCCACAAATGAGATTCCCATTCTTTTCCTAGCAATACCCCATCTAGGTATTGCATCTCCACGTACCACTCTTCATTTGTGCTTGTGATGACAACAACCGTTTGCTTCCCCTTACCCTTGCCCTTCTTCTTTTTAGGTGAGATGGTTGTTTTATTTGGTGTCATTCTTCTGTGTAGGTTAACACTTCAAACGTCTTCTCCTTACTCTGTTCTACCACTCTATCCAACCCTAATGCTCAATCTTGTGAAGAAACCCTCCTAACACCGTGCCCTAGCCACCAAACCCTAACTAGAACAATTCTTCCACAAGACGGCGCTTCTCAACAACTTCATCCACGCCCAGTACTCCTTTCCTACTAGTTTGTGGATCTTCTCTAGTCACATCCTCTCAGATTTCTTAATTTTTCTTTGTGAGATCACCTTTGGAATCCCTAGTTCATGAGAACTCTTTTCACTTCGTAAATGCAAGGTAAATAATGAAGTGCTTGACTTCTTATTTATAGTTTTTTCTTCTTTCAGCATTAAATGATATTTTACCTACCACCGTACTTAACACTAAATGTAGATTTTTTCACCAAATCGGCCTTACACACCTTCACTTATGTGCCCAACCTTGCGAGACACATTGAAAACCTTCTGGCATGCAAACAATCCATCCTAACCAAAGACTCTTACACCGTGTCATCATGACCGAAGGTACTTCTTGTTCATCCACTGATTTTTTTCTCTTGCCTACCTCGTGTTATTCCTGCACTTCTTCCTTCTATGTACATGGTTTCTCTGAAGTCTTATCCTGACACCAACCTTTTTCATCCACCTCTTCTTCTATGCACTTCCTTCATTCTTGCATGCTTTGTATCCATCAACCAAGCCATTTCACCACAACTTCTATTGCCAGTTCCACTTGTATTATGGGCTTATACTTCGCATCACTTCGCCCCACACTAAAACATATGTGCAATCCTCTGTGGATGCACAACCTTCAAAAAGTAATGCGGTTACCGGTGCTCAAGGCACAAAACAAACAATAGAACAAACAATGAGAAAGGGAAACACAAGAAAAGGAAATTGCATAAAGGGAAACCTATACTTAATGGAAAAACTATCTTATTGCAAACACCAAGAAGACTTATTTATAGTAGGGCTTCAGCCTACTCCCATTGAAATGTCCTAGTAATCTCATCCCATCAGTGCACTCAAGCTAGCACACACCTGAATCATAGATGTCCGAGATGATATAGGGCCCCAACCAATGGACTTTCAACTTTAGGGATGACGTAGAAACTTAGAGTCATATAACAATATCATCTTCCCAACCTCAAATTGTTTGTTTTTGATGTGGTGAACATGCCATTATTTTTCTTTAGCGTTTTCATCCTTTTGAGTCCACCTAGCCAATGATTGTCTCTCGTCCAATTTCATCCTTTCCTCCAAAGTGCTTTCTCGTCGGCCAATCCTCCTGCGTACATTATACGCGAAAGTGGGTAACATGAATTCAATGGGTAGGAAAACCTTTACACCAAACACCAATTGGAATGGTGTGGCTTTATTCAACCTCTTGTAGGTTGTCCTATACGCCCATAGAACTATTGATACTTTGTCATCCCAATATCATCTACCAACGTCACAAATTTTGGTCAGGGTATGACTTAGTATTTTATTAAATGCTTCGGTAGTTCCATTTGCTTGTGGATGGTAAGGGGTAGTCTTATGATGAGCCACCATGAACTCTACTAATCAGAATCTGGATGGTCTCATTTAGGAAATGTGTACCCCTATCACTAGTTAAGCTCAACGGGAATCCATACCTTGTAATAATATTTTCCCATAGAAACCTGGCTATTGTAGCCATTGTACAATCCTTGGTAGGCGTTGCTTCTGCCCATCTTGTCAAATAATTTGTGCAAGTGATTACATAGTGTGATCCTGTCCTACACGTAGCTGGTGAAATGGGGCCTACAAAATCTATGACCCACTTTTCAAATGGATCTATACTTGGAATAGGGCGCAAAGGCATTTCATCCCTCCATCCCTGGTTTTCCAAGGCACTGACAATGATCACATGCTTTCTGATACTCTTTGTAATCTTAATATAGGGTTTCCAATCATAACCCCGCTTACAATATCTTACACGTAGTGGTGTCCCCTACATAGTGTCCATAGGCACCTCCTCCATAATAGCCAGGCACTCATGTTCTAGCACGCACTGGTGCAATACTTCATCACATCCTAATTTGTACAAATCACCACTAACCAAAGCATGTAGGGTGTGGTGTGTATGGCTAATTGCTTCCTCTCTAATGCTTTCATCCCTTCTGGCACCATACCTATTTTGAGAAACACCACAATATATTCTAAGTTTGAGGGTGCACTGCAACCTAAATAGTTACGTGTCTGGCATGGTATCCTCAATGCTTTGTGCATCCTCTCTTGAGTCAATTCTAGACAAGTGATCGGGCCTAGAATTACTCTTTCCTAGCTTGACAACCACTGTGAACTCAAATTATTGGAATAGCAGGACCCATCGACATATGTGCCCTTGTAGAATGGGCTTGTTTACCAAGTATTTTAATGCCATGTGGTCCGTGTAGAATACAAATGGTGTTTCTAGTAGATATTGCCTAAACTTGTGCAGCAACACATAGATCATGGATAGTGCTTCGCGCTCGGTAGTGGTGTAATTTTGTTACTGTTGATGTTAACTTTCTACTTGCAAAACACAAGGGATGGTTAATAATCCCTTCACCAGGTTGTGCAGTACTACTCCAATGACTGTACTAGAGGCATCCACATGAACATGGAAAGGCTTATCCCAAATGGGGAAATGGAGTATGGGTGTTATGACAAGCCTATCCTTCAAAGTGTCGAATGCCCTCTATTTCCCCTCTCCTAAATGAAAGGCACTCTTTTTCTAATTAATTCCTCCAAGTACACAGTAATCTTGGCATATCCCTTTATGAATTTCCTATAGTAACTTGTATGCCAAAGGAATTCACACACGACACTTTGGATAGTAGGCCCCCCTAAACCCACAATGATTGCAACCTTGGCGGGATATACTAGTAAGCCTTCCTTGCATATGATATGTCCTAATAAGGTTCCAAATGGGGTAACAAAGACACATTTCTTGATGTTGAGGGATATCCTCAACTATCGACACCTTTCAAACATTAGTCTTAAGTTATCACAATGGTCTTTGACTAGACCATACACAATCTAATCATCTAAATAGACTGAAGAAATTTATGGATGAATTCTTGAAAGGCTTGTACTACAATGCATGAGAACACAGTAGGCACATTCTTTAACCCAAAAGGCATGACTATATAGGCAAAACTTCCCCATTCAATGGAAAAATTTGTCTTTCTCTGGTCTTCCTTTGCAATCCTCACCTAGTGGTACCTAAGAACCCATTTGTGAAAGAGTAGACTTCGTGCCTAGCCACTCCCTCTAATATTTCTTCAGTAAATGGGGTAGGGAAGGGATCAATGACACATACTACATTCAGGTCCCTGTAGTCAACACAAATCCTGATCCTTCCATCCTTTTTGATGTTGATGACCATTGGGCTTATCCATTCTGACTCTTCCATAGCCTCAATGATTCCTGATGCTATCATTTTTTCTATCTCCTCCTTGACCCGCATGCAAAAATTTGGATTCATCCGGTATGGCCTCTTTCGGATTGGGTGTGCACCTTCCTTTAGTTTTATCTTCATCTCCCCCAAGGAATGGTGGACGCCTTTGAGTTCATGATACCCACAAGGGAATAAATCCTAGAATTCACATAACATATCAATGATCTTTGAGACCTCCTTCTTCGACCAATAGTCTTTAATGATTGCTTCCTTTGCTTTTGCCTCGATCCAATGTTATCTTTCTTCATTTTTAAGGGCTCATGGAAAGTGTGTCCTTTCATTAGTGCTATCTATAACATCGCACATACCTACAGAGTGGTTAACATATAGACTCTCCATTTCCTCTCCATCTATGACATAAACCATCTTTCCTTTTTCCTTTTCTATGCACGCATGCTCAAATTGCATCTCCTCTAACTCATCCTCATCAAAGCGTGCCTCTAAACTAGGCTCACCTAACAAATCTAGTAGCTGTCTTCCGCCATGGCACTATCCCCCATCGTAAGGCACTCGATCACTTGCAATGCCTTATCCATTAATGGCTTTGTTCGATATTCAAAATCTTGGATGAGATCAGTTGTCAGAACCTGCCAATTTCTTGTTTGGCGGCATTTTTATGAATGGATATACCATGCACGTGCACAACCTTGTAGTGTGGAATACAACTTATGCACCCATAATTATGGTGGTAAGGCTTCTGCGCCCTCCTATCTAGGCCTTCTCACATGCTTGGATATGAAATGAAGCGTCTCTTTACCATGGTAGTCTTGAATGACCATGGGCGCGTTGCTCTAGAAAACCTTACAGAAAATGTGATTCTTACCTCATGCCACTCTAGGAGGTTCTCCGATGTGTAGCCCACCAGTGCACTGCAATCCCAAGTAGGTTATAACTAAGCATCCCTCTTCTTTCGTCCTCATTTTTCCATTGAGCTTCCATGTCCCATAAGAAAATTTCAGGGTATGCCCCTCTAGAGTAACTTGGTAACTTCTTTCCTCCTAGGTGCTTGAGTGAGCATGCCTTGGTCACTTTTTTATAAACCCCCTCAGTTGTCATCCGAATTAACTCATAGGTTCTATGCACCCAATTATCACACATCATGCTTGTTGTATCACTCATAGACTGGGCATCCTAAAATTGGATGACTCCTTCTGTAGGGTGAATTATATCTGGGTCTTTGATGGAGCGCACATAAATTCTATCAAGGACCTCTTCTCCCAAAGGTTCAAGCATAAATCCCGACTTCCCATCCGTGAAGGGGATGATGACCATTTCTTCCTTTTTCTCAAAATTGATATATCCTTTGTTTAACCTCAGGTCAGCGTTGTTCTTATAACACCATGGGTGCCCAAGCAATGCTAGAAAATTTTCTGCCTTAGTGAGCACCAAGACTTTGAAGTCTCCAGTAAACTTGGCCCCTGAATGGTGATCACTGCATCCTTTAATACTCAATGGGCATTGCCTTAGTTTTTTTGCCATATATAAGCACATTCGAAGATGGTTGTAATACGGGCCTTTCCATTTGATGTCAGGAATCCAATGTAAGAACATTGACTTCTACTCCCATGTTAATCAATATGTTTCTTAGAAGCTAACCATCCACAACTACATTCATTGTGATCTCTTTTTCATAGTCAAGGCTATGGGGAGGGAGGTTTATATGCAACACCTGCCTTTCGCACTCTGCTTCGGTGCATGGCATATTCTCCCATAGTCATTCTCCTAGCAAGGGAATAATATTCTCTTGCCTTAACATTTTACACACTTCCTTGACCTCATCTAGGTCCTTCTATGGAGCCTCAACATTCCTCCTTTACTCCTACTGCCTAGACTGCTCCTTTAGACATTATATTTCTCCTTGTAAACTCTGAATGACATCCATTGTCTCTTGATACACTTCCTTCTAGTGGGCAGGGTCTGGATACTTCCATGCACCACTTCTTCTCTTAAGACTAGATTCCTTTGCCTTGGTACTTCCTTGGCACACGTAGCTTCTGCTCGTGTTATCACCAAAACAAGTTCTAACCCTGACTCATGCGCCACTCTAGGCATCCACTATGTGTTGTCCTTCTTTATACTCACCATCCAAATGCCTTTTTCATTTCGATGTTGTTGGCTCATGTGCTCAAACAACTCAGGGCACTCCTCATACTTATGCTTCTTCCCGCACCATGAGCACTATAATAAATATGGACACTCGCGCTGTAATGTTATGTAGATCCATAGTTATAGTAGGTTCCTCTTAAGAACTCACTTCTTCCTCATCTATAGTTATTGTAACCATGGAATCCTCATGAGAACCTCTCCCACATGCCCCTCCATCCACGTGTCCTTCATAATGGTGATCATCTTCTTTGGAACTACTGGCAAGGCTAGTCTGGCACACACCATGATCAATGGCCTCATGGATCTGGTCAATAAGCCTATAATCCTTAGTATCATGGGTCGTAGAGGTGTAGATATTGTAGTAGTAAGACACATTCTTCTCAGATTGTGCGTTGTAACAAGGGACATCTACTCGCATCATGGTCCCCGTGACAAATTTCACAATCTATTGTTATGGCGTGTATTGACTTTCGGGGAAACTATCCTTGGCATGCCCCTCTAATTCACAATCCACACACCAAATACCACTACAAGTCTCATGTGCAGAGTTTGTAGACAAATTCTCTAACTATTTGGCCATGGTAGCTATTTGAGCCTCCAAAAAAGGGCTCACACTAGTATCAACACTCCTAACTACTTTAACGTGTAAGGTAACCTCTAGAGCCTCGCGCAGGTCAGTAAATGTTTTATGGGAAAATAACCTCTTAAATGGAGTGATCAACCCTCTAAAAAACCATTGAGCATGTTGTGAAGGGTGAATTTCATATGACAATTTTGACAGGAGAGTTTTAAAACTGTGCATCATACTCCTACACACTCTTTATCATTCCCTATTGGATATCTTTCAAAGCGTTGATGCTCTTCTACTCAAACTCTAGTATATGGAAACTCTTTAGGAAGGCATTCTTCAATGTAGTGTAGTCTACCACCTTTTGATAGGGGTCATACTTCCTATACCAGCTATGTGTGCATCCTTGTAGCGTTGTTGCAAATTGCCTTGTCTTTCGCTCCGAGTTAGTGATCCCTTTCGTGTGCCATAGTAATTCACACTTGTGCACGTGTTCCACAACATCCTCTATACCTTGGTAATCTGGCAAGTGTAAAGACATTTCAAAGAACACCTGAGGAGGTGGTTGAGGCCCCTGTCCTCTTGATCCATATCCTTGGTTCCCTCGGGTTTTCCCTGGTATTCCCTCCACCAGATCCACTGGATCCACCAGGTCCTGTGCCTCCAAATCCACCAGTTCCACCTCCAGATCCTCTTGTAACCAACAATGGGCCTAAAGTGGTCATGCCTAGTGTCCCCAACATCCCATTGAACTACGCGCCAATGGTCTGTGAGATTTCTCCACTACCAAAAGTGTATCTGTGCCACTCTAGATGTGTTGCCTAAACCTTGCGTACTTGCACTTTGCCTAAAAATTCCTCCAAACACCGGAATGGTATGTGCATCCATGGATGTTCCAAACAAAAAATTATATCTCTTGGGTGTCGATCAGTCACTCCCATTGATACCAACTAGGTTATCAATACTTCTCCCTTGATTTGGAAAACCAAGCGTCAGGGGTTGGTCAGCTAGGTGGGTTTAGATGTGCACCGATGGCTCTCCTTTCTCCATGCGATGAACTCTCATCAGAAGCTAAAGGGGCCTCTCTCCCATGCTTTCCAAGATGGGGTAGCACAAACTTCTTAGGCTCCACATCCTCCACATGAACTTCAACACCCTCTCGCAACGTCTACCTCCATAGATCCATCACACTTGCAACCTCACGTTGTCTAGTCATCTCCCTTTCACGAGCTTCACTATACTTGAGTCGTCTCTCGCCCTTTCTTTTTAGCCGTAATGTCGCCATATTCCTCCACCCTAGCTTCCTCACCCAATGCTCAGACTAGCTTAGCTACCATGGGGAATGCTTCTAAAATCAAAGTAACGACCAAGATCTTCATAGCCAAAGGAATAGCACTCAAAAATGACCCTCTAGGCTCCACTGGGCAAGAATACATTGAAATGGCGTATTCTAAAGTGTAACTAGCCAGCACTCCCTTCCACCAGTGATCAATAGTATGCGTCCAAGTTAGATTTGTATCTTGTAGCCTCTGATAGTCATCTTGGGTCCACATGCGTGATCTATAGAACCAGCTTGATTTCTAGATGTGTATGTTGAAAGCCATTCATATAGCTCTACTAGGAAGTAGTAAAATAATGTCTCATACAACTCATGGTATAGGTTCTCTTCTACCCATCTACGCGTATTGAACTCAGGTCCAGTGTTGAATCTTTGAGCAAACTCATCCTCTGTGCTCTTGAACCATGTTTCAACACTTTCTAAAGTCAGGTGCTTTGTCATTACACATCACAAAGACAAAGATGCATGTCATTTCTCACAACAACTTTGAAAAGAGGTCCCAACAACGGAACCAATATGTAGTCATTTTTATGCCCTTTTAAAGAACAAGGAAATCCCATGTGCATCACCTATCACCTAGTGGGCGTTGGGCACTCACCCGAGGCACACGCAGGCGTCGAGCCCCTCCTTTATGTGAGTTGTGTGAGAATGCATTAGTTATGATAGAAACTTAAATGAAGAGACTGGAAATGAACCATACATTCATCTTAGAGCTCAGAACGGCTTCTAGACCAATGTATTCATTCAGATAAGAAAAGTATTATAGAATATAGATCTGAATCATAAAATAAGAGAAATACACAGGGGTTTACACCCACTCATGTGAAACATATATAAAACCAATCCATACAGATGTAAGAAAAAATAGAACCACACATATATTCATATTAAGTATGTTGATAACCACATTACATTAATTGAGGCAATCACAAATCCATATAATAGTGCAGACCAATGTCATGCATCAGAACTGGACTTAAGCCCTTCATAGTACAAAGAAAAATATTTAGACCCATCCCCTTGATACAACATACTCCTACAGATCCTCTAAACCTAACCCATAGAGCTCTCACAGTATTCCTGCATAGCTTCACCTCTTTCCATTCTCTAACTCTGCATCTGTCTCTCTTTCTTCTACCGAGGCGCTTGTATATATAGCTTTAGCAAGCACCGCCATGCCTTTCTAAAGTTGTAGATTGATTTCCATGTGTCTAGTGGTCCTCCATGGGAGCATGATTCTTCATATGTGAGCTCTCCATCCTTTGCCATGATGACCTTTTGGAATCTTCTATCACAAGGTATATTCCTTTCGTGGGCACCAAGTTTCTAGGTTGGCACCTTATCCACTCGCATGCGCAGTCGGGTCATGCTTTCCTCATGTTCTGCCTAATATGCCAAATATGGCTAAGTCCCAATACATTTGCTCTACCTTGTGCGTGTGCCATTGGTTCTTATAAAACCCCCTAACACCATTTCCTACGTGCTTTCTCCTTGTGCGCCCTTCTTCAAATAGGCCTTGCGCGCCCACGCGCCTTCTTGTACTTAGTCAATATTTTAGGGGCCCAACTGACTTTTGAAGCTTCCGCAATTGGAAAGCCTTCATTTATCTCTTGCTTTATCGTGTACATATTAATACTTGATTTTGAACTTCCTCGTACTACTCCTTGTCAATAAAACATCATGAATGTTGTCACAAAATTTACTTCGATTTTGGTTGTCTAAGTATTTGGTTGTTTTCCTTGTCAACTTGAAGGAATGAAGACTAGAAACATAATTGTCCCCTGTACCGGATGGTGTGATCATCACTAAACCCCACTTGCAAAGAGAAGAATAGTTTAAAAGGATTTAGTTTGTTGTGAATGTTTTGCATTGCAGGCAACCAAAACCACCTAAGCCAGTTATTGCATATTTGGTTAGAGAGCGACTTCACCTTTTGCCACAAAGCCCTTTGTATCTTTCCAAATTTTATACAATTGGTCCTCATTCATGTGGGTTTGGCTTGGCTTATGATTCTAATGAAGATGCAATGAAATTTTAACCTTCCCACAAATTGAAAAAAATGGGTGTGCGAATTGTGAAAAAGGATTCAAAAAAAAAGAAAAATAGCACTAAGGAAAATTCTTGGTTTTAGCAACAAAAAATTTGGAAAAAGATAAAAATGAATGCCTCTTCCCTTTAGGCCCTACAAAGAAGAGTAAAGTTGTACATTGTCTAAAACTATGAAACTATAGATATTTATGGTCTAAAGTTTGTAAATGCTTATCGTTGGAGATGTATTTAGATAAGAACATGAAGCACTTTTTGTCTCGGTTTGTTTTTGTGTGATATTGTTAAATAAATAACTTTGAAAAAAAAATTGAGATAATATTTGTGTTTTTATTATTGCATTGAACTTAAAATTTGAAAAAAATTGAAATGATCAATTTAGTTTATGGAGTTCAAAATGATCAAAGCGGAACACATAAGTTTCTTGTCAAAGGATAGAGTATTTCCCTTGTGTGGTTTCGAAACCATGACTTTTTCATTTTATTTATATGAGGAGATACTTTTAGTGAAAAATTTAATTTTTAAATGACTAGTGAAGTACACTACTTTATTTGTAACAAAAGAAAACTTTTGGATTCATAATACAATGTTGAGCGTATACATTGAGGAATATGTAAATAAGAACATTATTTGTAGTGTGGAGACATCAACGCTTCGTAAGATCGTTCCCCTTTTCGTTTAAGTGATGTTAAATTTTTGTCTTGTTATGGTGTATAAAAAGGGTGTGTTCTTAATTAGTAAGTGGTTTAACATGTTACACGAGTTTCAATTGGTTACAATCTTTTTTTACAATTATATAAGAGCTAAATTTAAGACCAGTGTTTTTAATGAACATGTTCAAATAAAAAAATTGGTCTGCAAACAAAAAAATTATTGTATTTTTTGTCCCCACCCCCACATAAATTCTAATATAGCTTGCGCATTCATATTTATCTTATTATTCACATTTTTAAGTTTTATTAATCGTTGTGATTAACGTGCAAAATTTTCATTTTTCTTTGTTGTATTGTTCCTAAAATGGACATAGCTTTGAATTCAAGGGGTTACGCAGCTAATGACTTGTTGCTCTGATGCGGACTCGGCATTCTAGCTCCTGGAATTATGCCCAGTGTGTTATTTATTGAACACAGAAACCCACATCGTGTGGACATTTCTGACGGAATTCACCTTCAAACACTACTGTTGTCATCCAAATTTTCAAATCTAGTTTTAGAGAAAATGTTGACAGAAGGCACAATTTTCTGCTTGCATAAAACCATTTTCAAGATAGTCAGACATGAAATGTATGATTCCCCTTCGTTAATGTCTTGAATGGCATGTATAGGGTTGCTGACGTTTTTCTTATCCACACTCTTTTCCTGCAGGATAGTTCTAATTAAAGACATGGACATATTGGTGGAAACACACCCATAAATTGATTTTCCTTCTCAGTTTCTAGACCATATTGTTCAAGGAAAGAAAACACGAATGAAACCAGTTCAAGGTCTCAATAAAAATTCACTTCTGCAAACCCCGCCTCAGAAGACATGATTCCTCAAACTATTCAGCAATGTATGTCCTTATTGGTGCATTGAATACAACCATGTGGGTATGGTTTGTTGAGGGACGTGCCCTCACAAAAACACTCCTAAAATAATATAGCAATGCAAAGGGCAGTGGTTATTTTTGAATTTGATTTTTCGATAGCAAAGGTGGAGAAATATTTGTCACTTGTTTAAACGAGGTTGCTGAAATGTTATATGGGAAGAAAAGAAGTGGAAAATTATACACCATCTCTAACAGTAGAATTGGACATGCAAAATAATGTTACAACAATCTGAACAGTCCTTTGGAAATTTTCTTTAGATAACATCAACAATCTCTCCTCTCAATGTGAAGAATGAAACAATACATTTGCATCACTTTCACTCGTTTAGATAAAAATAGATGGAATACCTATCGGTTCTTCTATTAACATTATTGGAATTATTCTTGAAATTTATTTGCGCTCCATTATCTATATGCATGATCAAACTAAAATAGTAAAAAGGACACTACAAATGAAAGACATGTATAGATATAGTGTTTCCATCACTTTGTGGGGTCAAAATTTAAATTCTCTTGGTGATGAATTAGAGAACATTTTTGTATTTCACATAAAACTAATGCTAGCGCTGAAAGTTGCATGTGTCTCCAATTTCAATGGAATAGTTGTGGATATTATATCTAGTACGAAATGGTTCACCAACCCTCTAATTCATGAAACTAACTCACTTCATGAATGGGTTGTATCAGATGCTTACTCTGTTTCATCATCATCTATCATAAACAAAGTTCATGGCCCTCTACCAAACTTTTCCTCGCCTACAACAATATCTCAAGTCTTGTAAATGGGAAACACAAAAAAATGAATGGGATGCACTAACATTAGCAATCACAAAAATTACATTGAATATTGTTTTACATGGCTTTCCCTCTCATGAAAGATGACAAGTAATGTAGAAATGAAGTGCATGTACTAGAAAATGGCATGTGGTTTTGTGGGAAATGTGATGAAGTTGTTCAACAATGTGATTATAGGTATCAACTTTGGATGACTTTGAAGGACGACACAAGGGAACTACAATCAGTAACTTCATATGATGAAACTACAAAAAAAATAATGGGCATCACTATTGAAGATTTACACTTTATAATCATCAATAATGACACAACAACCAAGATTACAAACCACATTATAGGCCACAAATTTCAATTAACCCTTTCCATAAAAACAAAAACATACCATGGAAACAAGAAATTAAAATGTGTCATTATTAGCTTGAAGAAAATGGAAACTACAGCTTCCCCTCCCTAGATTATGTTGTTGTAAAATTATAATAGTTTTTGATGTTGTTTTCCCCATTTTCCCCCTCTTAGCTTATTTATGGATTGGCCCTTGTATACAGTTTCATTAGAAGAAATAAAATACTTACATATACCTTTTAGCTTTGTTCATTATTGATGTAAATTGAGATTCAATGAATATCCATGCATGCCACTTCTATGCCATTTTTCTTTAAAATTATATAGTTGTAACACCCACTTTAGTGATATAAACAAGCTACCATTTTCTCAAGTTTTCCTTAATGTTGCCTATTTTTAAGAAAAATTCCCATTGTACTATTCCTTTCTTCTGTTAGAGGCATAAATTTTTTTTGTGCTCATTTATGTCCTATAATAAACAATGTGACTAGAAATATTCACACATGTATCAAAGAATACATATGTTTTTTTTCGCTACTTACATGACTAACTAAATTATCTTTTTTCTTTTGATGTTTTAAACTTGATTTTCTTTTGTAGAACATTATGTTTTTCTTAATGTCAACTCCACATAAGCGAGTTGAGAGAAGAGAACTCTATGCACAAAATAAAATTTATATTAACGTTGAGGCACCACCATTATCATGCGAGAAAAAATGAACCCTCCAATGTTCATTTGCCGCATGTAATCCCAAATGGCTTTCACTCTCCTAGAATTCCTTCCTCGACTTCTTCTTCAACTTTCAACCACTTACAGGGACGCACTTAAGATATTGAATCTTCCCTTCCCAGTTTCCATATCCCTTTCAAAAGCAGATAACATTTCTATATGTTCCTTGATTGGCCACAATCTACCCATCAGATGGCCCTTATTTGCAAATAGAACCGAGCTCTTCCTATTCCCCTCTTCTTCCAACTATTTTCTTGACCTTGATTTTTGGCCTTCCTTTCCTTCCCCAACCAACCCCCAAAAATTCTACTACACAAGATTTCCCTTCTACCAATGCATTCCCCTCACTTGAAGAACACACTTCTATTTCACTTTTTCTTCCCACCACTTGTAGACACAAAATCTATGCACTTGGATACATTTCTAGGTCTTAAAGCATACTAATGTATACATAATTCCAAAGTAATAAAATTAGTGGTTGACAACTCCTTTAGGCCTTTAGATCACTTTATCTCTTATACTTTACTAGCTTTACACATCTTACAGCTATGTCAGCACATGATTGATTTATCTTTTAATGGCCTCAGACACTAGCGCCCGGCTAGGATAGAAGAGCTAAGGCACTCGGTTGGCGAGAAAAATATTGGTGGTTATCTTTCCAATGCTCGGGAATCTAAGTCCCTTTACTTAACTAGCGTAGCTACCATACGTGTATGTGCGAGTAGAATGTGAGTTTTATCCTGGTGACCTTTCAGTCGGGGATCCAACAAGGGCACTCCACTCACCTTGTGGGAAATTCTTGCAAGTATTTGTAAGGGAATAATTTTCTATGAAGGCGAGAAAGGGGAGTGAGAATATTTAGAAAGGATAAACTAATGTTGCAAGTAGAAAATCAAAGACTTGCGCACACACCAAGCCAGAAGTTTCATTACATGCACTTGAATTTCAGAAGAAAACAAATCTACAAAACAACAACAATACTAAATAGATCTTAATGAACGAAAGTACCAATAAACTCCTTAATCAAAGAGGATAAAATTCTTTCTTCCTTTATTGAAGCTCAAGCATAATTTGTACATAGTGTGGGGAGTAGAAGACATTTTTTTGTAGGAGAAATGGAAGAAACTTTCTATCTCTTGCTCTCTTCACAAGGATATCTCTCTCATGAATTCACAAAAATATCTCCAACATCTAAGAAGAAAAATTCAGAAGAAGCTCAAATGAGGAGCTTGTTACAATTTATAGAAGTGGAGGCAACTCTTCATCTCCTGGTGACTTTTCAAATACCTTAATATGACTTAAGATTGTTCATATTCCACTTTAAATATTTAAGTCCCTTTTATAATAGCAAGGTGACTTAAAGTTACATTATATTTCTAAAGTCACTTAAGTCATATTAAAAATTCAACCCTCAACGCAAAAATATAACATTGAAGAGAGAGAGTGTTGTATGAGAAGAGAAGAGAGATAGAGAAAGAAGAGGAAGAAGAAGAAGAAGAAGAAGAAGAAGAATTATGTTGAAGGATGAGTTGTTGCGGTGGACTTGGCTCCGCTCTTTGACTGCTCTCCACTTCATGATCCTGAGAAGGCTTCTATCTTTCCAAGATCCTAATTGAAATGAGACATTGTTAGTTATACTTTATCGGCATGAGAGATACGAATGCAGCTCAAGGTTTTAGTCCATCCATCAGTCACATTGTTGATGTCCTTGCACTTCCCGAACCACGATGAATTATTTTCTATGATAAGTGCAATGGAGGCTCGGATATCTGAGAAGAAGTCGAGTATCCTTAGTGAAGGATAATGGGTTGCCCACCCCTTTCTTGACATATTCCTTGAAAGGGCTGATCACTTCATCAACAGTTGTGTGTTCACTCATTGTGGGTACTCCAAGTTTCTAAACTTTTCGATTTATACTATCCTACAGCTTGTATGTTTGTTCTTCTTTCTCCTCTAGCTCTATGAAAGCCCGATTGATTGCTTCAAATATGATTTCCAAGGCCCTCACCCATACACATGTCAAGTATTCTACAGAGATTTTAAAAACCTTCTTATTGATCAACTCCTGACGATGGGTGTTGCTCATCTCACTCACTACTGGTCCCAGAGGTTCCCAGTAATCTCTTTCTTTCTCCACATCCTCTTTGAGTGTTTGCATTATTTTGGTTGTTGTGCACATGTACACAAAGAGCTTGACTACCTCTTACAAGTGTTGACTTCCCTTTTTGGAGATTGAGTCAATCCATTCATTGTTTTCTCGCCCTTGCATCGTGAGCTCATGTGTTCTTTTGATGGATTCTGGATCAAAGCTACTAATGGGTGCCACTTTCTCAATAGGAAGTGTTGTAGTGCTTGGTTCCACCAAGTGTTGCACATAAGATGAAAGAGTTCATACTTGTTCCTATAGTACCTTAATCTTCTCTTTATATTCTTTATTCCTTGCCACCATGCGAGCAAAAGATTGTTGATATATGCGAAAATCTCCCTTGTGAGTAGCTGGTCCACATTGGATCATGCTCATCTCATAGTCAGTCAATGTCATCTCATCCATTGACTTGATTGCCTTTGGTCGAGCTACTTCGATGTACTAATTACTAGTCTCCCCACTATATAATCATGAGGTCATCGCACGATCTTTCTTGTCCTTTTTCCTTTAGCCAACCGAGAAAATCATTGATATATCGGGGGATGTTATTTTTGTACAGCTGCAAGTGTCAAGGATGGTCATTTCCCACATCCATGGAAACATCTCACTAGATTCAAGTTCAATGATGCGTGCACCAACCATTCTTTGTTCTGGTGGAGGAGGCAAGTCCCGAATGAGAGGGGTGTTGGTGTCGAAAATAGGCAAGACCTCTTATAGTGGTTCGAAGACTAGATCGTGAGTCATATACTCCTTGTTTTCCTGTGTATATGTTGCTAGATTTTCTATTTGCATTCGAGATCACGTCTTCCTCCCGAGGTGACGCCTTGATTAACATTCTCCTACCCTAAATTTCTTGGGTTTCTTCTCACAAGGAGAAGTTTCTAATTCCATGGCCTTCCTTTTTGAACTCGCTTCAGTATGTTTAGAACTAGGATTCACCTCTACCTCTTTTGAAGATGAATGATGTGAAGTTTTCTTCTAGCTTGGAGAAATTCCTTGTGACTAGATGATCGTAGTCCTCTTCTTTTGAAACTAGTTCCTTATTCTCTTCACCACCTTTTTAGTCCACTCCAAGTATATCTCTAATTCACGAACATGCCAGTTGATTTGGGGCATTGGGGACATCTTGACTACTGCATACTCAGGATCATACATCTTTATCCCATCATCATGCAAGATGTCTTCATACCAAGAGAACTTGAATTTCTTCATCTCACTGATTTTCATCCTCATGTGGTCCTTTTCACGTACTTCGAACTCATCAATACAATTGGCCCAATATTCCTTGACTTGTCACTCATGTTGTAGTTCTAGGACATAGAACGAATCGGGATCTTCTCGGATGTCAAATTTGGGCCTAGTGATGTAGGAATGTAAAGTTAGATGTGTGAAAGTGACCTCCAGGTGAGATGCGTCATTTGAGATTTTACACGTGAACATCCCTAGAGATATAGGGAATGAAATCAATTTCTTTCTCCTGCTTCTGATCTTGGTATTCACTTGAGTGATCTATCTGTAGATTTCAAACAATACAATCTGGTCACTAAGGTACTTGGGCAATTTTATTGGAGCTTGGTCAAAGCTAGTGACTCGTATATAGGAGAAGGTTGAGAATTGTATGAAATATGATCTATATTCCTTGATCAAGGATTTCACTTGTGGTGACATCCTATCCTCAAGATCCCCTTCTAAGATTTAGACCACGTACATGGTGAACACATCATTCACGTGAGTGAAATGCCTATTGCTCTCATCCATCGAATACCCTTCTTAGAACTCACACCTTGGAAGATTCTTGGGCATCTTGGAGGGATTTCTTCCTGTTTTCAACCATGAGCTGAGTGCTACTCCTTGGACATATGAATCCATTGTTTCCCAATCATGCACGGCCCTATCCTTTGAGATGACGACCATGCTGGGGGATGTCGGTATCTGTAGAGAGAGTGAAATGGTCCTAGGGCTGATGACCACCATCGTTGTACCGCATTGTCATCTCGGATGGTTGCAGAGAGAGTGAAATGGTAGGGCTTGATCACCATCAGAGTGATGGTTCGTGTCTCGGGCTTGTAGTGGAAAGAGAAAGATAGAACTAAATCAAGACTTTGCATAGACATTGGGTGTCCTGCAATGGTGAACAAGCCACTTGTGAATATTTGGTCTTCAATCCTCCTTCGGTCCTTGGAGGCCATGCGAGTCTTAAGGTCATCGTTCAGGTCCATGTGTAAGACATCGTTGTCTTCCACATCATACTCACAGGTGAAGGATGTGTCAACTTCTGACCCATCCACTTCGACTTCATGTTTATCCCAGAAATAACAACTTACTATTTTTAGTAAGTGTGAAAAATCAAGTCCCTGATCTTCAACTGGATGTTGCGGCTCTGTTTTCCTCTTTTCCCTATGTTTCTCATTCCTTCTGGATCAACTTTCTATTTTTAGTAGGTTCTCGTGGGCCCACTTACTATTTTTAGTAAGTGCCAAAAAAATATTTTTCTGGTGAATTCTCAGTTGTAGTGCACCTCTAATGTCTTCGCCTCCTTCACAGGTTCTTCTATCGATGACTTTCCCAAAATAACATTCCCTATGTAGTAGACTCTGTTATTTTTAGAAATTTGACTTCGGAAGTTGGTTTGATGATGGAACACAATTTTTTGATATGGTTTTTTCCCAATATCATCCCTCTGAAATTTTGGCTCTACCCGCTCAAAACTCTAGGAGATTTTAAACTTTTAATTTTCAGACCTAGCAGTGCTTCTGGATGTGGCAACCATTAATGGACCTCAAAATTGTAGGTTTGTTTTTCTCCTCTGTTTGTAAATAAAATTATATATTTGATATGGTTTTTTTTGTTCGATGCTTCACGTGTAATTCTACTTCATTTTGCCCAACGGTTTGACGGGAAATTGGATTTTTTTTTCATTGAGCCAGAAGTGGGATTTCTCCGTTGTGGGTGCTTTGTTACACGAGAGGAGATTTTTAAGGTGTCTTCTTGATTCCCTTCAGTAGAGGAATGAGTAGAAAAATATAACTTGTTGTTTCACGCATCTTTTTGGGAGATTTCTTCGACTTCTAGTTTTCATTGCCATGGATTTTTCTTTGTTTTCTCCTTCTTCTTTTTTGCACTTCTCCTTCGTGTTTGCTTCAATTTTCCTTCTAGGACCTGCATGATTTCATGGAGTGAAGGGAAGTACATTTTTAGCAGGTCTGGTTTGAGTTTAAGCAATGGATGAATGGTGGTGAGAAGTCGCAGAGGAATAATGGAGAAAATCTATGTAGATGAGTGGAAGCGATTGGAAGCAACTGGAAGTTATAGCGATAGTTAGATTTTGAATTTTTGAAATCATGGAAGGAGAAGCTTGGGAGAATTTCTCATGAATTTATTTCCCTAACCTTATGGAAATAAGGGACATCAAATTCCACGGTGGTCAAGAGGACGACACGTGGCGAAAATCTTGACGGTAAGGAATGAAGGTGAGAAAAGCCACTTTAAAGCACTAGGGGCTGAAAATCAGTCACGTGGGTAACCAAAAGACTCCCCATAGGGGATGGGCACATTTTTCCATGTTTGATGTCCCTGACCTCAGGGATGTGAGGGTCATCAATTTCACGTGTGTTTCCGGAGCCGACACGTAGCGCTTGATTCGGCAAAGAAGGAATGGATGCTCCAAAATGCACCGGGGTTGAAATTTGGTTACGTGGGTGACCAAAAGACTCCCATAGGTTCTCGGGTGCAATTTTCCATGTCCGATGTCCTTGAAATTAGGGATGTGAGGGACATTAGTTTCCACGGTGGTCTGGAGCTAACACGTGGCATTTGATCGACGACAGGGAATGGATGCTCCAAAAATGCACCTGGGGGCTGAACTATCAAGTCTGGAGGTCACATGAGGGTCCTAGAGGTCACATGGGGTTGGGTGAATTTTTCCAAGGTTGGTGTACCTGACCTCAAGGATTTGGGGACATGAAATCCCACCAGCTCTGGTGCTGACATGTGTCCTCCCAAAATTGACTAACTCCTAAACTACCTTTGAGAGGGAAACTTGGGATGATGATAACTTGAGCTCTCGGTGGAATTTATTGGTGAAATTTTATATGATCTTGACTATAAATGTAATTTTGAATCCAATGGTGGGGTTATCATGTATAAATTCAACCATATGATCCCTGAAATATCATATTTGCGATTTGAGACTCCACTTGTGCCTGAGAAAAATTACTTGGAAATATTATGTGCCAAGGTGTTGTGAAAAGTATGATTTCACCATCATGTAGGTATTGAAATCCTTTTTCGGAGATGTTTTTTTTACTTCTAACTCCATATAGAGCTCCCAAAATCTTCTTGAATCCCAACAGTTGTTTTAGGCATGTGTACTGCCTAGGCTTGTGAACCTTGTTTTTAATCAGACTGCTCCAAGTCTTTCAAAACTTCCCCAAACCTT
Source organism: Taxus wallichiana var. yunnanensis (assembly GCA_018340775.1). NCBI lineage: Eukaryota > Viridiplantae > Streptophyta > Pinopsida > Cupressales > Taxaceae > Taxus > Taxus wallichiana. The sequence goes on from CM031240.1 coordinate 612,584,633, forward strand.
CCAAAATCATTTTCATGATGTTATAAGGTATTCAATTCACCTCCATGTTTAATTTTTCCCTTCCATTCCACTCCATGGGGGTTGATACAGTCCTGAGAAGGCCAGCGATAGTTCTTCCCAATACACGCCAAAAGATAGCATCTTTTCAGAACTCCCTAAAATCACCTAGGGGGAATGAATAGACTTCCCAAATCACCTAGGGGACCAATTTGACATCAAATAGGGGGACTAGACTAGTGGATTTGACCTAGGGTACCTAGGAATTATAAAATATGAAAATTTCAGCACAGGGGTATAGTTTTCGTGCTTGGAAACTTCAAGTTTCCCTTATGCACATTTACACGACAACAACTTGCTCTAGCTTGGGAACATGACATGGACTGAGTGTAGTAAAGACATGACATGGGAATCCAAAATCTCAATCTTAGACAATATAATTCGTTTACAGTGCCTTATCCATTGGGCCTTGCAGAGTCATGTACAACTTCTAGAAAGAAATATTGGAAGAAGGAAACACACACACACAAAAACTGATGAAAAGGAAACACACGACACAAAATAAAAGGGGAAAAACACCTAGAAATCACCTATGGTATAAGGTGGGGACAACCCACTTTCACTGATGATACAATTTTAGGTATTTTTCCCTTTGTGAGGTAATTCCGGTGTTAAATCCAAATATGAGAGTAGAAAAGCATTCTCGCCAAGCTTCGTGAATATGGAATGGGTCGAGCCATAATGAATCAAAATTTCCATGGCTACCTTTTGGTTCCCTTCTCTTGTCCCATAGCAGGATGAAGTCTCCAACTTTGAATTCTCTCACTTTGGCCTTCTTATGAAAAAAAAATCTTTACTTTTAATTGGTGCTCTTTGATATGGTCCACCACTTAGAGTCTATTTTCTTCTAGCTTCTCAAGAAAGAGGATTCTCTTGTCAATGGAATCCTTGTACTTGACCATCTTATATTCCCTGTAGCAACTTGAGAGTTGGCATCTCAATTGTGAGGGTAATTTCTGCTTCAACTCCATACAATAGTTGGAATGGTGACATACCTATTGCCTTCTTGGGAGTGATCCTATCCACCCACAATGCATCATACAAATTTTTGTGCCAATTCCTTTGGTTCTCATCTACAAGATTGCGGAAAATGGTCATGATGTTCTTGTTGCTTGATTTAGTCCTGTCCATTCCCCTTTGGATAGTAGTCAGAAGAATGAGATAGAGAGTTCCATAGCCATAGAAAAACTTGGTCAACTCCCTTGAAGAGAAATAGGTAGTGTTATCTACTACAATCTTCTATGGCACTCAAATGTACTATGATATTCTCCTTGATGAAGTTGCATATTGTTTTGGTGTTGGCTTGCTTGGATAGAATGGCTTCACCCACTTGGTGAAGTAATCTATCACCGTGAGCACATAGGTGTGGCCCGTGTATTTGAGTGAGGATTCAGAATGATAATGAAGTATTTCCCCACTCTGAAATGGTTCTTCAATAACAACTAGCCTGAGAAGTAGTGTAGCAAGTTGTGGTCTCCCAACGAATTGTTGGCATGCTTCACATTTGGAAACCCAATCTTGAGTGTGCAAAGAGAGTGGACTAATAATACCTTCCTCAAAGGATCTTGTGTTCGGTGACCATTGCTGAAAATTTTCCAACACATGTTTGGTTCATGGTATGCTTTAAGCAATTTTTCTTGTTGCTCTTTATCTACGCACCTGAGGAAGCATCCATCTAGACCTCTTTTGTAAAGCATGTGATTCTAGATTACAAACCTTGTTACCTTTAGCTTGAGTGTTCTCCTTTGTTTGTAATCAAGATGAGGAGGGCATTCTCCATAAGTTAAGTAATAGGAAATATCAGCATACCACTCATTAGTAGTGGTTACAAAGAGAACTTGTGGGTTGTTTTTGAACAAGTTGAGCAAGCACAATTTTCTTCACTGTGTTGAGCTTTGAGTGTTTCATCTTTAAAATCAACCTGCAAAATAATTCCCCCTTACCATATTGGAGGGTCAAATCTCCAAGTCATATTATTGAGTCTTTGTAATCCAATTTCCTCTTTTAGCTCCAGGATTCTGTTGTGTTAAGATGGACTTGATTGTACTACTAGGGACCATCACCACCGTATGAGAGTTGAGGATGTAAAACCTGAAATTTTTCATGGCCTTAACCACTGCATAGGCACGCTTCTCTAATTTTTGTAGTTTAGTTCATTATTTTTCAATGGAAAACTCATGAAAGCAATGGGTGTTTCCACGCCTTCATCATTCTTCTAAAAAAGAACAACAAAGAGGATATGTTCGATGCATAACAATACATGATGAATTCCTTGTTAAAATATGTAGGCATAATAGTCGGAGCCTTGGCGATGGATTTTTTGATATCTTCAAATGTTGCTTTCCCTTCATTGTTCCATTTGAAGTTTTCATGTGGTTTCATCATGGTGGTGATGTACTTTGTTAATTTAGCAAATTCTGGAACAAAGCAACGAAGAAAA